>CM041628.1:44052243-44073343 GCA_023333625.1 Bothriochloa decipiens | reverse complement strand
ATCAACTGCATATGCTGAATGGAAAAGATTAATTGGGCCAAATATTGAATTGTTCCTTTTCTTTTTCCACTCTAGATGAACAATCAATTAATCTTAATGAGACTCACCGCAAATGACATAGAACAAAATTGCACTACCAGTGTCTCTACGATGCTGTATGCAGTATTCATCTGGCATGGAAGATAGCAAACATAATCGGGTTTGGTCTGCCCCTGAGTATGATGGACACTGGCTCCCATAATGTTATCTCGAAATGCCCAGCAAGGCTGAAAGCAAGCAAAAGCCTTTTTTTACAACATGGAAAGCCTGGCCAATGGAGACGCATTGTTTACGTTAACATTAACACTTCAAAAAATTGGCGTGCAGCCATCGTTGCTGTCGGTTCCCACAATGCTCAAAAACAAAACACTGTCATGTAACAAAGACCAAAAACAAAAGGCTGTCAGGTAAAATAATCGAACTTCTTTACAAGATTATGGAATCCCTTGCTCTGAATCATGTCACTAATAAGGCAGCACAGCCCCATCTTATGCGAGATAGTGTGTACGGACTGCAGCAACATCGATTCGTCAAAAAAACTTGGGGTTTGCATCATCTTCCATTTGATATATACAATGAAAATTTGGAATCTAGGTACACGGCAGGCTTGCTATGTGCATAGAGAGGATTGCCGACAGATCTTATGGATTTTTGAGAGCAGCCAGTCTCTTCTCTAGCTCCTCCAACTCCGAACTGCAGATGAGAGAAGCAAAATATTTTTTTATTTTAACCTAAAGGGACCACAATGTTCAGTAACATGGCAAAGGTGTTGGTCTTTGCTACCAGCAATTCAATTCATGTTGTGTGCAGTGAAGTAAATAGTGCACTTGCTGGCAATAGACGACATGAGGAATCGTTGTATGCTTAGTCTAGTCTTATTACTAGTTTGAAGTACAATCCTAAAATACAGAAAACAATGGCAAGGTAATCAGGTGCATAAAAACGACATAGAAATGTTTGCACTGAGTCATTTTTGTGCGTGAAAGTTGCCTAAATGTCTCAGCATGTCACCAATAATGCTCAAAAGTCAATACAAGTAAGGAATGTGAAATCCTACATCAGACCTGTGCTTGCTATTTCCAAGAAATGCAGACATTAGACATGTTTATTCCAAACCATTAGAAACTGTCTGAGATGAAAACTAAGAGATCAAAGGAATAGCCATGTGACTAATTAATCTAATTTTGGGCATCCAACAGTTTTTCCCAAACTGGGCAACCCACTGTCGAAGGGATAGAGCCTTAGAAATATCTTAATTATTTCAGTAAACACAAAAATAAGTCAGGGAGCTAAATTGTTAGCCTGGCATTTTGGTAGTGATTTCAGGTGGAAAAACTAATACAGTAACCATATGATGAGGGGAGGACAGTTTTTTTTATGAACGCAATGAGGGGAGGGAGGTTGAAAAACAATAAACAATGTGAAGGATAGAGCAAACCTTTCATCAACCTGAACCTTCTTTCCAGCAATTTTTCCTTTGGGAGCCGAGGACAACTACAAGGGGAAAGATAGAAAAAGGTTTATATTAAAGGAATAAAATATGCAATACAAGAATCAGCGTCTTCAGCTACCTGTGAGGCAATGTCTACACCAATCTCATCCAGAACCTAAAAGGCAATGGCAAGAAACAGAATGAATAATCAAAAGCGAAGTACAGGGCTTATTGAAGAACATTGGAAAGAAAAACAGCGAATGACCTGATTAGCAAGTTCTTCAGTTTCTTCCTCGGCCTGGTCATCGTCTAAGACATCGTCAATTGAATCAGACATCATCTCATTCTGCGCGATGCATAAGATTAATTAGTGCATACCCTCACATGCATCATTTACATATTAATTTGCAAGCACACATCAATTCTGCTAAGCTTTGGAGAAGTTTGCATACCGTCATATCCATTTGTGCTGACTGCTTTTGAAATTCTTTCATTATTTTCATCTGCTTGGTAGGTTCCATTTGCTGCAAATAGATAAGTATACATTCAGTAAAACATATGTATTTGATTCTTTAAAAAATGTATTCTGCGTGATAGAAGTTACAAATAAAATACACCCTTTTAGTTTCTGTATAAAATCCGTACATGATTTTTCAAAAGCCATATATATGAAATGATGCATGCACAAAAGTTCAGTGGAATGTTACCTTATTCAAAGCTCCCATTGCTTTGCTTGCACTTTGTAAACCCGTAGCCACTGAAGTGTTGGCATGCATTGCCTAAGGACACGATTTACCAAAAAATCAAAAACAAACCTGACAATCCACGTGGAATAAAGCAAAAGAAGGTACAACATTTCACCTGAGTATGTGTCGCAATCCCCCGAATCTGAGCTCGGCTACCTTGCAAATTAGAAATCTGCTGCCTTAACCTGATCAGCTGACGGGCTAGAATTTTTGTTGCTGCCTGCGGAAGCAAAGGAAAACCATACTGTATGATCTAGATACAAAAAAATAATGAGCTGAAACTTAATATGATATAAGAGTATATACCTCATTGCCAGTTTTTGCTGTCCTTTTAATTTCAGCAACGAGTTTCTTCTCCTGTAGTTGAAAAAAAAGTTTGAAAACCTGTAATGCTCAATTGAGCTGTATCAACAACAAAAATGAATAGTGGAACCACATAATGGAAACGTGGTGACTTTAAAATTGTCACATATCTATATTGATCCGATACGATGCAGACACAATTTAAGCAACAAAACATACAGAGCTTCCTAAGCATCAGCTGAATATGAAGTATGATCATACAAGGAAAATTCTAAACTGCCAATATACATAAGGATATCTTGTTTATGAACCACACTAGTAATGTGAATGGATTATCATACCTCTTGCTGTAGTGACGCAATGTCCCTCTCGATCCCTGCAGATGAGACATCCCAGGAATTAAATAAACATACAGTCAATACTTTGTGAGCTATGTGCTTTTTTTTTTCTTTCCCGTACAGCGGGTTGCTCGTGGAAGAGTTGGCCCTTGCCAATTCTGTATACAAACCTCCTCTCTTCTTAATTGAAAGGCAGAGCTCCTACCATTACGTTAAAAAAAAGATGGTACATGTAACCACAGACTAAGCCTTAGATACAGGCTGATATATTCCTTCATGTTTCATGATTCAAGCTGACTCTCAAGTCCTCACAGGTACAGTTTCAAATAAAACTCAATGAAAAAAAGATTAAGGGATTGGGCATTTTCGGTATATACATGTAACACTTTTTTTTGAAAATTTATATACATGTAAAATCATAGCAACTAATATCTAGTTCTCTCAAAATAAGAACCATGGAAGTTTCATCTGAACATTAATGTTGATGTGAACAACTGTTGCAGGAGCAGGCGTTTCAGTCCAGCTCACATAATTGCGTTAGATGCAAAGTGAACTCATTACATGTAACACTGGATACTCTAAGCAAGGCAGAAACCATTCTCATTATCTGTGATAAGCGCCAACAGAGACGGGACCAATTACCTCGCGTAGCATTCGTCAGGTCCCGCTTGCTGCTCCGCATCACCTCTGCATGATAACCAGAGCCAAAATTAGAATCCGGAAAGTCCAGAACTGGACGACAGCGTTAGTCAAGGTGCGCAGAACCCTAAGCTCCTCGCCTACTCCCCTCCCGAGCAAACGGATTTATTCGGATTCAAGGCACGCAGCGGCGTCCGGCGACCGGCGACCTGTGACCAACCGAACTCGGGCACGATCGCGGCGGGGATCGCGCCAAATTCGATCGAATTCCTGTCGGGCAGCAGGGGAAGGGGATTGGGGATGGATCATACCTCGCTGAGTTGGTTTCTTCGCGAAGGGATTCATCGCTGACTTTCGTCGGTGGTGAGTTCGTTTTCGTCGTCGCCGAGACTGGAGAGGAAGAGGAACCCACACCGAGGAGAATGCCGCGTACGCGTCTGGTGTACTGGTGTGGCCCTGTGGGTATGTTTGTCATTCCTTTTTGTGGCACGTGGCAGCTTCGTTACTTTTCTCCTTGCTTTGTCCCAGATGTGTTTGGTTAAGCTTAAGCTGCAACCAGAAAGCAGAGCACTAACCAAATATGTGTTTAGCAGCCTGAGACGTTTTAGATTCTCAGTAAAATTGTTATGTATTAAGTGGTACGCGACGTTTCCGTCGACAACGAAACGTCTGTGTGACTTCGGGAATCTCCAAATCTGCAGGGTGCTCAGTCTTTCGGAGGTGCTCATAGAGGTAGGGGTAGGATTTGCGTACGTGTGTTTATAGGGGTGAGTGTGCGTGCGTATTATAAGCGTCTGTGGTATACTGTGTAATTCTCAAAAAAAAATACTGAATTATTGTCAATGATCACAAAGAGAGAAAAGTTCCAGATGAATTGTTTGGAACCGACTCTTGTTTTTTGTTATAAACAGAGAATCACCTAAAATCCGATTTCACCTGATTCTAGTTTTAGTTTCAAAATCCAACTAGCTAAGCTCAGCAAATAAATGTCTAAATCTAAATAGAATGTGAAACTATTTGGGGGAATCTTGGATTCCTACCAAATGCACTATATATCCCAATCCATGGAGTTAGAGGGAATTAGGAGGGATTAGGACTTTAGGAGGGACTTTGACTTTCTAGGATTCAAACCACCTCGATCCCTTTCAATCCTCTTAGATTCATGTGTAGACGAACAATTCGTGTAGTATAATTTTCTTTGCACCTTCAACTCGGCTTTGCCTTTTGACTTCTCTAAATTGGTGAAAATATAGAGATTTTCATGGATCGTTCAAATGAGATTAAGAGAGTGTATTTCATAGTTGTTTCAATCAAACAACTTACAACATTTTCGCAACATATATCACACATTAGAATAAAAGTCTGGACCAACATTCGAACGAATTAGCCTCATTATAATTATATTTTACAATTTAAATTTAAATAACTCCATTTTAATTATCGTTTTCAAAAAGTAGTGTGGTTGCTTCTATATAGCTATCCTCCTGTCTTCTTTATGGTACATCTTCTTACCATGTTGTTTTTATTAAAGTATTGTGGTACAAACTCAGGCAACAACGAGTAGTGTGTACACACAAGCTGATCGAAGCATTTCAACGGTTCGACCTATGCAAAAAAAAAAAAACCTCCATTGGGCATGTATGGTGGGAGAAACACTTCTTTCTCTCTTTTTTCTGCTATTTTCTTTGTTGATATGGGATGGACATATGTCATATGTCACTTAATGGACCATTTCACTTGAGAATTTTAGACTTTTAGGGTATTATGAATTGATGATGTTCTGTTATGATATACCGGGATTGAAAATCCTATGGGTTTTACCATCTATGAGGTTGGGTATTACACCCCTAGACCCACACTCGCAAAAACCATGGATTTATTCTTTTCCACTAACAAACCCACGAGTAGAGATAGATAAGCATAGACCTAGGTAAATCAAATAACTAGATCATACTCCCTCCGTCCAAAAAAATGACGTTATAGGATGCGTGCGGTCAAACTTTCTCAACTTTGACCAGATTTGTAGAAAATACATACAATATTTTCATCTTCAAATACATTTGTTAAAAAATTAGACTTTAAGATCTTTTCAATGATACTAATTACTTAGCATAAATATTTATAAATTTTGATATATAATTGCTGGCATTTTAAAAATATTAATTTCTCGAAAAGCGAGAATGACAACTATTTTAGGACGGAGGGAGCACATGCATTACTGAAGCTAAATTTTTTACCGTAACTTAAGAATAGTCTACCACAAAAATATCACCATAATTAAAGTACAAGGGTTGCGGTTTGAATTAAACAAACACACACACAGATCTATAACTACGATAAAAACTTTAACTAAAATATGTCATATTATATATTTATTGCATAGATCTCATGTGGACTCCAATGAAACTGGATTTTTCATTTTTACAATTTTTCTACGATTTCCTACCGTTTTTCAAATTTCTAACAATTTAGGAAATAAAGGGAGAAAAACAAGCGACACCACATCATTTCTATGAGTTTTGCTTTAGATCACGGCTAGAAAGTAGTAAGTTTATGGATCCATTTAAGAAAAAAGTGTTTATAGACCTAAGTGAGACATAGAAAAAACTTTAAAACCCCAATTCACACTTTTCTAATAAAGTCCTCTAAAAAGGGAACCAGGTCCTCTAAAACAACCGTGGAATGCCTTTATTTGGTAAAAATTTGGAGAAATTCTATCACCCAGTGCAATATTATATTTCTAGCTCTTTTTAGATTTAGATAGATTTGGTTGGAATTGGAAGTTCAAACTTGAGACTTCAAAAGAGACAGATCAACTTCGAAAGACAAATTTGTTTTGCTCAATTCTTTTTTTTGAGTAATTGTTTTGCTCAATTCTTTTTTTTGAGTAATTGTTTTGCTCAATTCTAGCTTAGCGCCTTAGCCCAAACCAAAAGTGGCATCCGAAAGAAAAGTTTATTTTGCCCTCCGCTGTTATATCGACGCCCACCATTACCACATCGCCGTCTTCCCGTCTCTCCCATCTCCTCCTCTTCCTCTCGCTCGGCTGCTTGCCTAGGGTTTCGCCTGCTCCCGCTCCAAGCCTCCAGCCGTCGCTTCAGATCCCGCTGCTGCCGGCACTCGATCCTCCTTCGTTGCTCCTCGCTGATCCCGCTGAGCTCCGATTGCCCTTTCTCCCCGCCGGAAGAGCGTCCGGACGCGCGGGGGCAGATCTGGGTTGTGGTGGCTCGCTTGGTGTATGAGAAGGCCTCTAGAGCTTGGGAGTAATGGAGGTGGAGCCGGCGAGGAGGGATGCGGCAGCGCTGGACCCGGAGCTGCTGCAGCTGGCGGAGCTCGCGCCGGGCGCGCTTCGTGAGAACTCCATAATAGCTGATGCGCTCTACTCGCAGTGGCTCGTGCTGCCCGAGACGACCAAGCTGGTAGCCCTTCAACGCGCCCTTTCGCTTTCCTCGCTTGCTGCTTTGCTTTGTGCTTAAATTTCTCTAGACTCTGATATTATGCCCAGACAAGTTAGAAACACCGTTCGAACGCTTTGGTTGCCGTCCTTTGTGCTGAGGCGCGTACTGGTTAGGTTGTTACTTCGTATGTCGCATTTACGAGCTTGTGATTCTGATGAAATATGATGATGGAGTTTGGTAGGGCAAAGGGCAGGGTTCATTTAGTAGCTTGGTTTGTCTTCGTTCGTATGTTTGTTTTTCTATGATCTTGTTCTTGGAAACTGGCCAATGTAAATTTCAGTGTAACTGGGCAGCATGGATATAGCATTTGTCTCTGCTTCCTGTGATTATCTCTGGGTCTTCATCTGGTAGCCCCTCTCTGCAAGGGTTGGCTTGGATCATTTTAAACTTTGAATTTCCGATATGTTAGATCTGTAGCCTGGAAGGTTGGGGTTGCCCTTTCTTAGTTAATATTTGATTGGAATTGTTATTTTGTCGATTTAAGTGATAGCCATAGAAGACTGCTTAAAATGCATATACATTTTTTTTATTCCCAAATGCATATACAGTTCGTTTAAAGGATTCATGTTGCTAAACAAATTTTTTCCTCATGCTGTTGTGCTTGTCTGACAGTATGATGGTCTCTGGAACCTCATTAATTTGGTAATGCCATCTCTGTTGGATTGATTATTCTTTTTTCTGATATCAAGGTTTTAATACCACATTGAATCACTTAAGCAACTTATGGCTGGGAGTCTGGTAGTGATTTTATCTTCATTGAATTAATTTATTGTTATCTACAACGACCATTGTTTTTGGAATTTTAGTAACCTGGTGACATGATGTATCATATTCTTCTTCCTTTACGACCTTTACCACTGTTGTATTCACACATCTTCTGTGTGTTTTCTTTTCGTTGTATGTGATTATCCATAGGTATCCTCTCCAGCAAATGCAGATTTTTTTTGCAACTTTCATTATTGTAAATTGTTGAGTTTTTCTTACTCTGTGTTTATGTGAATGATCTGAAACTCTGCAGTGGAGGAGTAGGTATGATGTCAGATGCACAGTTTCTTACCGTGTTTATTTTTCATGTACCTTAGGTGAAGTCTTTGATTGAGGATGCAAAGACTGGTGCCATGCTTAATGTTGCTGGAAGCTCTGCTAGCACAAATGCTGCTTCGAGTAGTTCTCTACCGTCGATGTTTCCTGCTGGTAGTGCTCCACCACTTTCTCCTAGGAGCACTTCTGGTTCCCCCCGTGTTATGAGACGAGGATCTGGAGCTGGACCATCGTCCTTGGGTTCTCCACTCAAATTAGTTAGTGAACCAGTGAGAGAAGTTATACCTCAGGTATTTCACACCTGTCCTTGTAACTATTATTGGAGTTTTTGTTGCTACAGTCATTGTTTAATCATAATTTTTTCCTGGACCAATATGTTTCATAGTTCTACTTCAAGAATGGGCGTCCTCCTACAAAAGATTTGAAGGAGCAGTGCTTATCAAGAACAGATCACCTATTTTTTGGTGGGGAGGGACTTCAGATTCAAGGTGAATATGGCTATACAGCTTACTTTCTGCCATTGCAATGACTTCTGAAGCTCATATACTTTTACTTATCCATACCAGAATTCAGTTCGGTCACAAAGGACATATGTAAACTTCCTTCATTCTTCTCTGGTGTCCTTTTCAAGAAAATTGATGTTGCATGCACTGGAACTGTCTCAAGGTATGATCTTCGACATCTGAACCCAAGGTCTATGGTGACGTCCATTTAATGATGTAACGATCCAGTTGAGGAACTTAGTTAACTTTAGATGTCAGGCCAGTGTCTCCTTATCCTATTTCAGTTTGTTCTCTATTCTTTGGGGGTGTTGGTGAAGCTTGTAAACATTCTAAATGCCAGATCTACTTGATTACGATCATTTGTTTTATGCCTTTTACCCCCTTTGTTACTAGAGGACAAACATTAATCTTTGCATTTGGCACAACTTATCATTGGTTTTCAGCACTTTAGTTCGATATCACATGTTGACCATTCATTTTCAAGCCACCACATGATTCTTTAATCGACTGTTGGCTGTTCAACTATAGGACCATTAAGATAATAATGAGGAAAAAAACAACCACCAAAATCTAAGGTGCTTTTTGTTTTGACCTAAGTCAAACTTCACTTTGCTCAAGTTTATTAAAATATGCACCAACATCCACAGCATCAAATTAGTTTCATCAAGTCCACCATGATAGTGCATTTATTCGGTATAGTGGATGCTAAGCCCCTCTTATTCCAAATGATGTTTAATACTTGTGCACAAGGATTAAGAAAGTAGGTCAAATGACCTTGTTGCCCTTCATTATTCTGCATTGGGAAAGAGGGCTCATTCATCTGTGAGAGTATTAGCATTTATTAAGTAGGGAAGAAAAGGGTAAAAAATGCATAGAAGTTCTATGTTGACTTGCATTTTGGGAATAGTTTAGGGGGATAAAAAACCTACATTCTGAGAATAGTTGGGTGGTAATATATTTTTCTCATAAATTTCTTAAAATTAGAGAATTTTGACTCTAGACAAAATTAAAACACCTGACATTTTTGAATGGCAGGAGTATATTGGTCAGTTAGTTTTATCTTGTTCGTGCAAGTACTTACAGTTTTAATGGTGAATCATGCGTGGCTAGTACGTGTACTACTGTGCATGACATTTCAAGGTCAAGTGATAGGTTGTCCATCACACAAATGGCTTCAATCCTTTGGTTGAAAGCTGAATCCATATGTATATTTCTCTTCAAGGGAATTATATAGGTTACTGATTATTGGTTACAAGGTCTAGCAAAGTTGCCATTGCAAATGATGCATGCAAAAGCAGTTTCTGTTATCCTGCTTCCTCCTTGAATCACTTATGCTAGCTTTTCTTTGATTTTGTTCATACCTCTAATGCTAGATCGTACCTTAGCCACTGCTTTGGAACATTTTGGGTTGTAGGCTTCATGATCTGCTGAATTTGTTCATTAAAGAAGTGTTGCAGCTTCTAGCTTACCTTTCCCCTACTAGTGATAGCATGTCAGATCATGTAACATGCACTATAGCTTTGATGTTAAATTTGGCATCACTCGACTTCTGCTTTTTTTCCTAGTAATAATGTTTTCATTTACTATGTTTGAACAAGTAGGGAAGCAAATGCATCAATTAACCCAATGACGCATTCTATTTCATTTGGTCTGTAAATCCTAGAAAAAACAAAAAACAAAACACTACTAGGTGGTGGTAGAGTTCAGTGTGGAAGAGTGAGTTTTGGGTTGATCCGCCTTTCATCAAGTTTGCATCTCTTCATGTGATAAATTGTACTAGTGATTCTATGTAAAATGACAGTCTGTTTTACCAACTCTGATTATTCTGAAGAACATGGATATTGCACTTCAGATTTAAGTATGGTAGTCTTCTAACTCTATCTGAACACAGGGATGCATTTGTTGAGTACTGGATCAATGACAATAAGATTACAATGGATATGGCTAGTCAAATATTTGAAATATTAAGAAAGCCGGGTTACACATATCTCACTCAGGTCAGTTTTTTTCTTCCCAATGTTCTCAGTGCTAACACGGGCATAGATGAATCTAGGAGAGATTTTAGTTCTTTCATTCTGTGTGATTTCTTCTATACTGATGGGGGAAAAAATATATTCGATGTAATATGTGCAGGATGACTTCAAGCCTGTCCTGAAAGAACTACTGGCAACTCACCCTGGCTTAGAGTTTTTACAAGGGACCCCCGAGTTTCAGGAGAGATATGGTAATTCCTGCTATCCAAAGTCCCAGTGAATTAGCAGACTTGAGAATTAATTCTTTACTCCAATTTATACTTCATTGATGTGCTTTTCCATGCTTTTTTATCCATCTATTTCTTGAGAAATGCACATATGAATGGCAAGCCCTTCACTTGGTGGTAGAGAGCATCCTTAGTGTTAGGTGTTTACAGTCGATCTGTTTTGCTAGACATATTTTAAATATGATTTTGTGGGCTCATATGTTTTTGCAGTAAGCTGTCACATAGACATGGACACATAATATGATACCTTTTCATTTATAGTAGTTCTAGTGTAGCCTGACAGCCTTTGTCTTTCACTTCGTGGTTCTTGCCATAGGAATTTACGGGCAATGATGGCACCCTGATTATTTTTTCCCTTAGCTATTGGAAAAATGCTGTTAGGCAACAAGTGTTGGTTGCATGAAATCTGGAGCATTAACAACATCACTGGAACTAACTCGACTATCCATTTGTTTTTAAGATCAGATTTGTTGAATATTTGTTGCTAATGTTTGCTGTCACATTTGTTTCTTGTTTTCTTCAGCGGAGACTGTAATATACAGAATCTTTTACTCCATAAATAGATCTGGGAATGGCCATCTGACTCTGAGAGAGCTCAAACGTGGAAATTTAATTGCTGCACTTCAACAGTTAGATGAGGAAGAAGATATCAATAAAGTGTTAAGGTAATTATAAGACATCCTAACAGATCGCCACTGTCTATTCGTTGTGTATTATCATATGAGTTCTGAGTAGAACTGAGGTTTTTATCACACTATTTATCATGATGCGGTTGTGTATATGCAGTTTTTGTACTCCCTATTGTTCCAAATTGTAAGTCATTTTGGCTTTCTTAAGTACATAGTTTTTACTATGCATCTAGACATAGCGCATTTGTTTTGTGTATAGCAAAGCTATGTACTCCAGGAAAGCCAAAACAACTTACAGATTGGAACGGAGGGAATACCTTTCCTGTGCTTCCATTTTTTTTTTGTGTGGATTACATTTGTTCACACTTTGTTTTGTTTATAGTCTTAACTATATCCTTTGTATAATGTTTCCCAAGTTGATAATCTTGGCTCATGATTTGATGCAGATACTTCTCATATGAGCACTTTTATGTGATCTACTGTAAATTCTGGGAGCTGGATACAGATCACGATTTTTTGATTGATAAGGAAAATCTCATCAGATATGGAAATCATTCGTTGACCTATAGAATAGTTGACAGAATTTTCACACAGGTTAGTCTGTTCCATTTTGTCATTGTGACCTTAGCCCTTTATTCCTAAAATGTTGTGCTTTGTGTCCTTAAATTGGCTCTTTCACTGTTATTAGATCCCAAGGAAATTCACAAGCATGTCAGAAGGAAAGATGGGTTATGAAGACTTTGTTTACTTTATATTATCAGAGGAAGACAAATCATCTGAGCCGAGCCTTGAATACTGGTAAGTGGTAGCTGTGTCTGAATAGTTATTTGTATTTTTTTGTAGAACTGTTCCTTCTGTCTTAATGTTGTAAGATAGTTCCACCTTACAATTTATAATCTTAGGGTGTGTTTTGAGGAATGAGTTGGTCCATTATCATGTCACTCCTTACTTTTTTGTTTGGTTTGTGTAATAGAATGGTTCCACCACATTCCTCACAAACTAATAATTAGTATGCATGAGGAATGGACTGATTCCACCAAAATTCATGGGATGAGCTCATGATGCACCAATTCATGTAGTTTGAGGTGGTTCCTCAACCCAAACACAGTATAGAAATGTGTAGTGGAAGCATGCAATCCTTTTCCAAAGGCTGGGGCACATCAAATTTTATTTTTTTCATGTCCATGCCCTACTGAATACTCATAATTTACATTGGCCTGGTGGCTCACAATTTTTTTGTAATCTTGACAGATGTTACTCAGAAGTTGCCAAACACTTCTGTTTCCTTTCTTTTTTATATAATTTATATGATTAAAGAAAGATAAGATTCAGCTCCTTTTAACTTCTTTAGGATTGCGTTGCTTTTGTATACTATCTTTTTTTCCTACACTCCCTTCAATCTCAAATGTAAGTACATTTAGACTTCTATCATTGGTAGAGTTTAAGGTGTTGTTTGGTTGGACTGATTTGGCGTGGGGTTCGATCAGTGTCAACGAATCACATTAGGTTGTGTTTGCTTGTGATGTGCCGAATACTGGCTTAATAGAATCATGACATTCCCCATCCAGCAGGATTAGATAATGCTACGGATATGGAGTGAACCAAACAAATCATGTAATCGCTTGTTCATTTAGGATACTGCTGCAACTTGATTCCTTTACGCTTGCATCACCTATCCTACAACCAAACAGCACCTAAGATGAGTAGCAAGTGTATCACATTGATCAATGTGCATTTAGGTAGGGTAGACATGGAAGAATGAAGCAAAAAGGTGCATCAGAGTTATCATGGAGTTATATTTGTTGCATGATGCATTTAAGAGATGGCTGAATGGACATATATATTTGATATTGGAGGAAAACACCTTTCTGTCTTTGCAGTACACATTGTATAACTCGGGTTATAGTTGTAATTTTATTGAAAATTGTAATTGTTCGTTATTGAAATATGGGAAACAACTTTCACAGGTTTAAGTGCATCGATCTTGATGGTAATGGTATTTTAACTTCAAATGAAATGCAATTTTTCTACGAGGAGCAATTGCACCGAATGGAGTGCATGGCACAGGAGCCTGTGCTTTTTGAGGACATATTGTGCCAGATGATTGATATGATTGGACCAGAGGTAGATTCTCATACATATTCCACAAACATTTTATCTGGGCTTGATAAATATTTTCCTTTCTACAGAATGAGAGCTATTTCACTCTACGGGACTTAAAACGGTGTAAACTCTCAGGAAATATATTCAATATTCTTTTCAATCTCAACAAGTTCATGGCGTTTGAAACTCGTGATCCATTCCTCATTCGCCAGGTGATTATAACCCTTAACCCTTAATAAACTTCAGATTTGCTGCCAATTGTTAAGTAATTGGATAATGTTTAATTGTAGGAACGTGAAAATCCAACTCTAACTGAGTGGGATCGGTTTGCACATAGAGAATACATTAGATTGTCCATGGAAGAAGATGGTGAGGATGCTTCAAATGGAAGTGGTGATGTGTGGGATGAATCACTTGAGGCTCCATTCTGAATGGTGTAAGTATTTCTAATATTGTCCAATGAATCTAGTAACCCAACATGATAAGATAGCTAAATTAGTTTTGTACCATGGAATGATATAAACACCATGAAATTTTGCAGAGTATAGAGGTCAGCCTTATTTCTTTTGTGTAATGGGCATATATCTTTTGAGCAATGGTGAGCAATGGAGGGAATATTGCTATCTTATTTTCTCTTGCAATTAAACCCTGATCTGTTCATGTCTTCTGTAAACCTTAAGACTTCACAATTATAGGGTTTAAGACCTGAAATAGCATGGAGTTTTGGGGGTTTAAAACCAGAACTGTCACCCAATGGATTGCTGGTAGAATACAAATCTGTGATTTTTTTTAACATATAAGCGGTCATGTTCCTAGTTTTTTTGGTCATATATATACTTTTTTGAACTTGCCCATGTGTACAGGACTTGCTTCATGAATTTGGTTGGACATGGATGATTATGGTTGTGAAGCGGAAGAATTGTAAAGTTGGTGGCTACCCTGTGGAGGCCATTGTAGGCTCACAGCAGATTCAGTAACACCAAAGACTACTTACAAGTTTTACTGTGCAGATCTGATTCGATATTTGTCAGTTATCCTGTTGTGCAAACATTTTTGCTTGGCTGGAAAATTGGGGAGGGAGGTTGGTGGGGCGCCCTGCAGTTTCAAGGCAACAACCACAGCAGTCACAAATGATACTATAGTGAAGGACCCTTCCTGGTCGGCTAGTTCCATTTGTGTTCTGATTGGTCCTAAGGGGGATATCTGTTAATTCAATTGTTGTGCGTAAATTTTGGAGCTGAACTGTTAATGTTTGGCTGCCATTTTCTTTGTTAATCTTGGAAGCGCGGGCTAGCAATTCCATTCCATCACAACTAAGATCGTGGCATGTAGCTTTCAGGTTCTGCTTTCTCATCAGCATGGTGTTTTGTAGTTCCTGGTTTGTTTCCGTTGTTGGGGCATCTTGGGAGGTATGACTGAGACCTGGGAGCATGGATACTGTTGTCATTTTGTAACATTACCGAGAAGCAGTGGATTGGGTGCATAGTAACACAAAGGTAGATAACGTTGGCAACCAATTTTTGTTAAGGTGTAAATTCAGAGAATGTTTTAGGTTGCAAGTACTATTCGTTAGGTTCGATATCTTCCTTGCTTTGCCTATTGAGCTACTTATGTCGTGATGCACTGAAATTTCATGTGTATTCTTGCTCTCTTTTACTTTTAAATATCATGTTTTCTTGGCTATATTTTTCATTTTTTTGGCTCAGTTCTGTCAATAATTTTGTGCCCCGGCCCTCACATACGCACATAGTATGGATACCCCATACGCACATAGTATCATTTGCACTCGCGAAGGAACGACAAGGCATCCCATTCTAGATGGAGTTATGCATTATGAGTCTTTCTCAAATTTAGTGAAATAATTTTATAAATTTATTTCTCACATTAGTATCAAATACTAGCTTACGTGGAATGAGTTGTTGGTAGAGCGAGTTATTTCATTTTTCAAACCAAGCATCAAGCAATGCTAAAGAGTGGGATGATAATGGACCTATCACTAACCAAACATTGCCTAAACGAAACCACTTTGTCTGGATCTGTAGTTTTATCTAAACTAGTCTTGATTTGTTTTCCTAGTAACTACAGGTAAAAATATACCGAGTATCTGGATCTTCGAACAAACTCCGGTAGGATAATATTGACTTCCACACAACTGCAAAACTGAGTATTAATGAGACATCGTTTTTTATATAAATACTGTTTTCCGATGGTGACGTGGGAAACATTTTTTGATGTTGTGTTCCTCTATATCCAAAAAGAATGCGATTCTCACTTTCCGGAAAGTCGATCAATTTCAACTTTGACCAAAGTTCTAAAAAATGTATTGACATTTTCGGTTCAATGCAAAATAAGTAGCAATAGATTAATAACCAGAGTATATTTTTGTAATATATCATAGTTGAGACATAAATATTAATACTCATCACTATGGGCTTAGTCATTACCAAATTTAATCAACACGATGTCTGTATTTGCATTCTTTTTTGGGAGGAATTCTAGTACATAAGAACAAATAAGGTCACGGAGAAGGTCGTCGACCCCATCAGCTGTCCATCGAGTCTCCGCCCTTTAACATGAGCTTCTTCTCATTACAACTCGCCAACTTTTTACACGTAGATATAAAGTAAATTGTATTTTAATGAACAAAAAAATATAGATTGGCGAGTTCACACCTTGCGTCTTCATGTGTTTGAGTTCTTAAGCTTCTATTTCTTGTATTTTTTTTGTGTGGTGGCTTCGTCTCATTTTGTGTAGGTATCAGTGAAAGTCTCCGTGTGGAATCCCTTTATAGCAATCCTTTACACGTGTGGTAAAAGTATATCTAAATTTTGTTCCTCAAATTTGTAGTTCTAGGTCTTCACATTTTTCGGGGCCTAAAAATTTGGTCCTCCCCCAAAGTTCTAGAAAAGGCCGTGAGACGTGGGCGGCTTGGAGAGAAGGGACGACGAGCGGATCAAATGTTAGCACTCAAGAGAGAGTGGATTGAGTTGTGGAGAACCAAGGTTCCCTTGAAGGTTCGGGTGTTTTTATAGCGATTGGCCAGACAGTTGATTCCAACAGGATATGTGCGGCACCATAGAAACATGGCTCCAGATGCAAGTTGTGCATTATGTGAAGTAGCTGATTCTTGGAGGCACGCTCTTCTGCAGTGCAATCTGGCCAAATGTGTGTGGGCTCTTGAGAATGAGAATATTATTGAATTCCTAAGCCAGCTTCACTATTTGGATGCCCGTGCTTGGCTAGCAGAGGTTATACGCTCACTAAATCAAGAAGATGTCACACAGGTTGTTGTTCGCTTGTGGGCGATATGGTTTGCAAGACGCAAGGCGATTCAGAGCCCGTTTTCGATACGTACCTTTGTTGAACGCTTCATCAGGGAACTTCAGCAGATCAACCAAGGGAACCTAGAGGTGCGCCCGGTTGTGGCATCGGTCCCGTGCTGGGTGAGACCTCCGAGTGGCTTGGCAAAGATTAATGTTGATGCGGCGATGTCAAAGAGCTCAACTCAAGAGGCAGCAACAGCTGTAGCTCGGGACGAGGCTGGCAACTATTTGGGGTCATCTGCCTTGGTGTTGGAAGGGCATATTGACCCAGAGGTGATGGAGGTTGTGGCTTTTCGTGCCTTGGCTTGCACTCTTTCAGGATAGCAAGCGACTGTGCCGATGTGGTGAGGAGTCTAGGGGGCGAAGGGTTCGACAGATACAGACCAATTGTCCGGGAGATCAACGTCAGAAGAAGGAGCTTTGTTAGAGCGGAGTTTGTACACGAAGGACAAAAATCAAATGTCGATGCTCACTTATTAGCTAGAAGCTCTGTGAACTTACCAATTGGTAGACATGTTTGGTTTCTAAAGCCTCCTAATGGAGTATGTAAATCTTATATTACTGAATAAATAAAGTTAGAGCTCCCCTCAAAAAAAAAGATATAAAGTAAATTTCATTTTAATGAACAAAAAGAAATATAGATTGACGAGTTCACACCTTGCGTCTTCATGTGTTTTTAGTTCTTAAGCTTCTATTTCTTGTATTTTTCTGTGTGTGGTGGCTTCGTCTCGTTTTGTGTAGGTATTGGTGAATGTCTTCGTGTGGAATCCCTTCATAGCACTCCCTTACACATGTGGTAAAAGTATATCCGAACTTTGTTCCTCAAATTTATAGTTCTAGATTATCGCATTCTACCGGGGCCCAAAAATTTGTCCTCCCCCAAAGTTCTAGACAAGGCCAGAATTTTGGATTAGGACCAACCTAGGTTTTAATCCTTTGCAAAGTTTTAAAGTTAAGGTTATGCCTTTTTTAAGGAATTGTTGGTCCTTTCAAAACTTGGGTGGGACCCCCTATAGATACCTGGCAATGCCCTCCTACTCATCAATGGTCTCGCCAAGCATCGCGAGCTAGCTTGCGAGTGACTGCAAACGCAATGCGAAGGCCTCCACCACCTCCCCATCATGGAACATGATGGTCTCATACTCCCATTAGTTTTGTGGAACATGATGGTCCATAGCACACGATCGAAGCCCAATCGCGTGGACTTGAGGTTGTCTAGGCGAGCTTTGCCTTGTCTTTGTTGTCGAGCGTCTGGACATACTCCAGTGGCAATGCTCGGAGGATGACCTCGATCACGGACGATGGAATCCGTGGTGGTGTCGGTTTCCATTGTGCGCCACAATCCCAACTGAACCTAGATAAGACTTTTTGACTTTTTTGATATAATGTTAGGCCCAAACGTCTTATATTTAAAATTATAAGATGTTTGGGCTTTTCAAGATACATAGCTTTTGCTATAAAGTTATATATACATTACATATTTACATCTAGATACATAGTGATAGAAAAGTGAGACATTATGATCAAAAAGAAAAGTGAGACATTACATATTGTAATTTAGAATAATGGGAGAATTTATAGGGAGTTTATTAGCAAACTTTCCTCACCTGATAATTTTATCCGCTAATTATTAGAAGCTGCGATAAAATAGACCCTATGGCCTGAGTCTTTAGATATTCCAGCAACTAATTTTTGGAGGAAGATAGGAATGAATCTGGACAAGGAGGTGCAATTGCAGCCGACCAATTTGTGCAGTGGAGGGAGGCAAGGCAGATGTTTGGGTATCAATTTGCAACATCTTACATTTTTAGGAGCAAGGCTAGGTATACGCGAGGACAACCTGACTACCCTACACAATTTTGCAAGAGAAGTTGAGGTTCCTCGACGAGCACAAACGAAGAATTTCGATGGCACTGAGAGAAACCATATAAGTTTTAATGGCATTCAGGGAATTTACTCTGTAACCTATCATCAGATAACCATGTTTAGTGAACATGGCACGGAACCTCAGTATCTGAATAAAGCTGCTGCTGGTGAGACAAAAAGAAATGCGGAGCATGACCTCACCGAATCCACTCTACGCCATGAAGGCATGAACCATCAAGAATGCATCATGGTCTGTCAACAGTCATCTTAAAAAATGTGGACCTGAAAACAATAGCAAGACAGTCTGTGACCCTGTATGAAGATATGTACCGCCTTACCCCCCCCACCCCCCCCCCCCCCCCCAAAAAAAAAAAAAGAGTCATGGAGTATTATGCTACAGAAGTGTCGAAGCTATCAGGAACCTGTCCCTTTTTTTTTGTTCTGAGTATCAAGAGTGCAGTTTATTCTTTCTGGAACACGATCTTAGCTGATTTTACTTTAACAGAGAAAAATGACATGCACGGGTTATTACTTTGAGACTTGAGAACTAAAGCATTTGTAAGATCTTGATGTTTACATATACATACATAGTCACATGTAACTCAAATCCAGCGAGAAATACAGCCATCTAAAAAAATAATATAGTGCAGCAGTGCATGCAAAATGCAACAGATTTAGATATAGCATGGTAACAAATATGGCTTAGCCTGACTAAATATACTAACTCAGTTCTAGTGACAATGAACACAAATACACAATGTGGTTGAGAAATAAATATATTTGCAAAAAATGATACCCCACCATGCAAATTGTCTTGTAAGTTTGATTCGCATATTCTAGTGGTGAAAACAGAAGTGAGACATGCACTGATGATACAGATAAAAGGAAAGTCTGCTATCATATAGAAGTGACCATCCGAGCCTAGTGACTGATAGCACATGAGGTTCTAGAAAATGTTCATAAAGGAAGGAATGCTAAGAAGTCTAATATGAGACTGAAAAGGCAGGAACCATCAACCATGTCACAACTACCGTTCCATCCATACCCACTATGTTTGCAATATAAAAAACCACCAACACAAAAATAACAGGAGCAATGTACCTTACTGAAGACATATGCAGATTGTGCGCTGCAAAACTTCCAGGATTTATCTGGTATGTCAGCTGACTCGTGTGTTCTATCACTTCCATGACTCTGACATGAGGATCTTGCAATCCAGTAACTAGCTACTTAAAATGAATTGGGAATCCTCTTTAAGGACCTTGCTCTGTACTAGCTCCTGGTGTAGAATTTGAGCCTCTTTAACAAGGCCTGACTTGGCAACCCTTGTGACTATAGACAGATAAAATGCACTCCTGTGGTTGACATTTCTTGATACCATTACTCTTAGTATTTCAGCAGCAGCTTCAGCTTTGCAACCTTTGCACAATGCTTGGATCATCATGGAAAATGTAGTTGCTTTAACCTCAAAGCCAAGAGCAAGCATCTGATTCAAAAGCTCCAGTGCTTCTTTGGCCATGTTCTTCTTACAGAAACCCATAACAAGTGAACCATAAGTGACATCATCAGGACTGATCCCATCAACAATCATTTCATCAAATAGAGTCATAGCATTAATAACCTCACCCTTCTTTGCTAAAGCATCTATGAGGGTATTGTATGTAATGCGAACCACCTGGAATCCATTTTTTCTGATGGAATGAAAAATCCCAAGAGCTTCTTCAACCATCCCCCTTTTAGAGATGTCATTCAGAAGTGTGTTGTATGTCACTATATCAGGAAAGCATTTCTCATTTACCATCATCTCTAGAACATCTATTGCCTGATCCAGATATCCATACCTACAAAAGTAGTTTATAAAGATATTGTAGGCAGTAACATCAGGCTTATGATTTGTCTGCTTCATGTGTGCAAGCAAATCGCCTACTTCAGACCACCTTCTCTTGTCACAGAGGGAATGGAGCAAGATGCAATAGGTTGTACCATTTGGCTCAATGCCTTCAGCTGAAAGACGAGCTAATATCAACTTTGCATTCTTCAAACAACCTGCTTTGCATGACACACTGATAAGAGTGTTGTAGCTGACAACATCTGGTTGACATCCCTCCAAACCAAGTTCATCTAATACTTCCAGAGCCCGCATAGGACCACATTTTTTGCATATAAGGTCAACAAGCAAGGTGCTCGTCATCTCATATGGTGGCCAACCTAGTTTTAGCTGCTCTTTCCAAAAGGAGACTGCCCTGTCATACATATGATGGTTGCACATGCACCTAATCAAAGTATTGAAAGTGATGCCACTAGGAGAGCAACCAGTAAACCTCATATCCTCCAATACTTTCATCGCAGAACTCAGCTGCCCGTCATAGCAAAGTCGCCCAATCAACATGTTGCAGGTGATGGTGTCAGGAACCCCACCT
>CM041628.1:44036809-44052233 GCA_023333625.1 Bothriochloa decipiens | reverse complement strand
CCCCCCCGGTGTTAGATTCGGAGAGCGCGCGCGGACTTGTGCTTGCCTTGACTGTGCTCACGGTGTTGATGATTTGCCTAGGTTGTGCAGATTTTACTGCACTTTGATGGTTTGCCTGGTGGACTTGATTGAGCGTGTGTGGCGTGCTCTGTTGATCAGTGCTTCGCTGTGCATTTGGTGACGGGATCCCGTTTGATGCGTGTCAGATGAGGTTTCGCCACGGATTGGTTGTTTTTTGGGCATTTGAAAGTTTGAATGCCTTGCTTAATTTGTTTTTTGGGGGGCACATTAATTGATTGCTTAGGAGTGAACTGTTGTAGGTACCTCAATGAGTTCTGACACATTTTATGTTAGTGCCTTAATAACTTCTAACACATTTTGCTATGAATCCAGTAAATGCTGGTTAGTTAAAAGTTTTTTCTCTTGACATTGCGTTTCTCAGGCATGCAATCTCTGTGCTAGGGAATGGTTCTATAGGGTGGCTTTACTGATATTTTGTGACACATATATTCATTGGATAACCTGAAGCTCCTCATTTCAGATTGGGAATCTGTGTGTAGCAATTGAGCTATCTATTAGGATTAGGAGGGCCTAGTAGAATAGTGCTGTGCAGAGTAAGACACTGTTGGAATAGCATTTTCTGACCCCGATTAATCTATCCTCGAGCTGTTCTCAACTTTTTTTTTTAAACTTCTTGTGTGATTACTTTTATTGCGACATTGGATCCTTAGTTTATTCCCTAACATTAACCAAGCTGCTCAAATCATGTGAAGTTCTGTTACAGGAGTGTCTTCCTGGTATCTGTGTTTAGCTTAATATATGGAACTGTCATGGTGCTATGAACATGCCAGTTTTCTTGTAGAATGCCATCTATTGCATCGTGTCAGTGTTGATTTAGCAGCCATCCTTTTGACAATGGGTAATTTTGCAGCTGCACATGAATCCATCTGAAGCGGAAAAAGTGATAACTTTGCTGCATTCGTCTCTGATGCCTTATCAAGCATGCAGATTCATTCTTGGTATGCTGTTCTCTTGCTATGCACCTATGGTGAACCAGAATTATTTCTCAACAGAGCATATATCTCCATTTTTAAGCTCACAACTCAATAAGGTTAGGACTTACTAGCAGAAACTTATCCCAAGATGTATCGGCTATATTGTTTCCATATAACCCAGATACATGTTGTTTATATTTGGAAGGGAGATACATTTTTACTTGTTTGTCCGAATTGTTGTTCTGCAGACTGTATGCAATACTAATTTACCCCTTTATTATTTGTTATTTTGGGGCTTTTGTGCCATGTTTAGAAAAAATAACTATTATTTTCATTATCATAAAAAATAGTTAAGCCTCAATCTTCTCTAGTGTTAAGATACTAAAAAAGAGCTGAAAACATTGTATCCTCTCAGAGACATCCCAAATGCCTAATGCAAGATTCCAAGCTGCTGGTGCAATTGGTGATGCCGCAGTAAGGGAGTGGGGAATCCTTACAGATGAGAACAAAAGAAGCCTAATAATGTGAGTTTTTCTTTTTTGAGGGTGAAAGCTTGCAATTAATGTGGGAGCATCATGTTTTTAGCACTTACTATAATTTTTTCTTTCATTTATAGATATTGTTTAAACTATGTCATGGAGCATGCAAGTTCTCCTGATGGCTATGTGCAATCGAAAGTTTCCGCTGTGGCAGCTAGATTACTGAAAAGAGGCTGGTTAGTTTATATGTTTCTACCTACTATAGAAGTGTACTATACTAGTGTCTAATAAATCTCTTGTGTCCTGTCATAACATGTTTCCTAGCTTCAGTTTAATCATAATTTTTTAACTTGCCTTTTGTTCCCTGAATTTCTTTGACATGGGTGTGCTGCATTCATATTCATACTTGCATATTTTTTTTTTGAACTTCTTTTTGAACTTTATACTTGCATATTTTCATTGCTTGGGTTGCTGAATTGGATGTGGTTTTGTTCGTGGAGTGGTTTGCAATTCATGCACACTTGTCTTTTCCTAAAATGAGTTCACATTAGTAATGGGCTGATGTGTTATTTTAGTAATTTATTTATTCGTTTATTCCTGCTGATCTCAGACTGGACAAAGGTTGGATATGGTGTTTGGCTGGGTTGTTTGCACATGATTGTCCAAGATGATATTCGCAATAGGAGACATCTTTCCCTGAATCCAGATCTTGAAATAAGCTATTTGTGCTTTAGCCAGTCCACTTCAAGGCGTTTGATTGCTCTAATACTTTGGCTGTTAAAGGTTTTTGATATTCAAATATATTTGTTTTGATACGGAATATGTTGGCAGGGTTGAGTTTTCGGACCAAGAGAAAGCAGCTATTTTCTTTGAGGTATGTATCCGTTAGCTGACAGCTACAGCCTACAAATCAGGATTAGCCTAAGATTTTTGTGGTTGTGGATCTTTATGCAACACTGGTATAGTTCATCCCTTTTTGTTTCATTGGTAACACTGAACAAAACAATAATAAAAAGAATGTAGCATGAAGAAATCCAAGCTGCGATAACTATAAGGGGATCAACTTGTTGGATAAGATGATTTATTCTTATATGATTTTTTGTGACCCTTGACCATTTGAGCAACATAGAACCTCCAACTTCATCACTGTTTCTTTTTTTTCGCATTTGGATTTTAATCAATCAAGGCGCACACTAAATTCCTGTAGAACATTTTATTTGAATGTATGATACCATTTTCAGGTTGAGCAATCCGTCCGGGGTGTCCATGGGCCTAATCGACAGTTTGCTGCAATCAATTTCTTGGAAACCTTGGTATGTCAATTTCTCGAGGCCGATGTGATTGGTTCTTCCATTTGTTTTTCTATACTTTTCCAACTGTTCTCAGATTACATTTTATGTCTGACCTAGGTTTCAGAATTCTCCCCTTCAACTGCTTCTGCTATGAGCCTGCCTAAGGAATTTCACGAACAATGTGAATACTCCCTTGAAGTGCAGTTTTTGAAGGTATTGACCTTCCCAAATATGTTGAAGTTTTGGCAGACATCCTTACATGAAAATACTACAGCTGTGTCATATTACTTGAAGTCTTGAACCCTCAGTTATCATTATGACAAGACATTTCTTTTGCAAGGATTTTTACTGCTGGGCACAAGCTGCTGTGTTCAGTACTGCTGACAAAATCTTGAATTCAACTGTAACAATACCGGACGAGAGAGCATGTTCAGCAGCATTGCGCCTGATGTTTCAGATACTAAGCTGGAATTTCAAGCATAGTGTGGAGCATGAGAGTTCAGATGCTAAGATAAATTCTGGCTTGAGGATTGATACGATAAATCTGAAGAAGTTTGAACGTTCATTGGTGAAGGTATATCCTAATTATTTGTATGTTTGCTCCATTTCAGCTTATAAATGGTTGCAATTTCTATTGTAGCCAGGGTCTATGTGGAGAGAGATTCTAATATCAAGTGGACACCCTGCCTGGGTTTTGAACTTCTACACCACCTTGCGCCAAAAGTACTCATATGATACACTGTGGGGTGATTCTCCAATTGCTGTCTCTTGCAGACAGCTTATAGTGCAGTTGTGCTCCTTGGCAGGCTCTGTGTTTCCTAATGGTATATACTTATTCCAAAGAGTCATTATTTATTGAAGATCTGTAAAAGGTTCCCTTTCCATCCATAAATTCTGGCCTAGTTTGTTTTTTATCTGATACTACAAAACTGTCGATTGCACCTCAGACTACTATGAAGCACAATCCTAATACTAAACCTCAGCAGTTTTCTTTTATATATATTTTTATCACAGATGGTATCCAAGTTAGACCACCATTACCAGTGGCACCTGTATACACATTATGAGGTTCTGGGGGAGTGTTTCTCATACAATATGGAAATAAAAATATGAAAACGCTACTTCCTCAAATCACAAATATTAATCCATCTAGGTTTGTCTAAGTCAAACTTCCCTAACTTTGATTCACAATATTTATGAAAATATATCATCTTAAATGAAAATACTTATATATTATAAAAACTAGTTTCTATTATAAATCTATTGATGCCAATCGTGTGTTGTCAAACTATACACTTTTTTAGATATCGATGTTCAAAATAAAAACGAAGTTTGACTTAGAGCAAACCAAGATGGACTTATATTTGTGACTGAAGGAAGTAGAATTTACGCCCACAACTGCCCAGTTTGGTGCTATTGTCACACAAAAAACATTTTTTTTGTGTTGGGGGGGGGGGGGGGGGGGTGTTAACGTATCACCAGAACACATTAATGATTCACATGTGACCTCTTTTATGTAATCCTTCCTCTTTTGTATCTGTTGTTAGATAACGGGGATGCACAGATTAAACACCTTATGCTTATATTATCTGCTGTTGTTCTATGGATTGAACCTCCTGATGTAATCGCAGCATCAATCCGAAATGGGGGAAGTGAAAGGTTCTCTCAGGATCCATCTTTGCCATCTTGATTAAACTGAAAAAAAACTTGACAAATGCTGATGAGAAGAGAGATTCATTTTTTTTGCAGTGAGTTCATAGATGGTTGCCATGCTCTGCTTTCAATGGCGTCTTTAACTACTGGCTCACTTTTTGACAACCTCCTAAAGTCAATAAGGTCAGTTTGTTGTACATTGTCTAGTTCCACATCGCGACTTAAGTAACTTTTTGGTAACTTAACTTGTCCCATGTACTCCTACATATTAGTCAATTGGGCCTCGATATGACACTAGTCTGTCCAATTTGTAAGGTTGTATCATAACAAGATACCATTGCTGCATCTCTCATTTTTCCTTAATGTATCTGGGCCTTTTTGTAATAGTGAAAATGCATTTTGTGAGTATATTCAGAATATTTTGTACACTTCATGCCATTTATTATTACAATATCAGCTAGAATGAGATTGCTATTCCCTTTTGTTTAACATGGACATGTTTGCAGGCCCTATGGTACAGTTAATCTGCTTTCTGCTTTGACGTCAGAAGCTGTCAAGTCTGTTCTGAATAACCAGAGTGAAGGGGAAACATGGGGCATAGATTCCCTTGATATTTTGTTAGAAACATGGAATGTTATTCTGGGGGTACTTTCCCTTGACCTTTGCACCAAATTTGAAATATGCTTGGGTCCTTCCCTTTTTATGCAACTTAATCAAAGGTTTACTTGCAATAATCAGTTTAAAATTGAGTGTAATATGATTGTTACCTCTGTCTTTTTCTCTTATAAGCCTGGGTAGCAATTAACATGTAATAACTGTAGATCACATTTTTACTCTATTATTGGATTACAAAAGATATTTTGACTGTTTAATACCAGCTTTCTCTTAGTAACCTTAAGTCGAAGAAATTCTTTTTCTCTCAAAATAGTTAAAATAGAGTTAATATTTTTTTTTATCGAACAAATCATTCCATTAGAAAGGGAATAAAAATTGGTAGTCCAGAGAGGCAGACACCACTCCCTAACACCCCCAACACACACAAAGAAAAAGAAATGCAGACACCACACTTGAGAGTTTAAATCACCATGATCTATTCACCTCCACAAGACTAAGTGTCTGGGGTGAGCGACCAAAGAAGGAGCTCACAAGTTAGGCACCATAAACTGCTCTCATTAGTCACAGTTTGTAAAATAACCTGAACAATTGGGTTTGCCTCTTCATGCACATATGCATTTCGGTAGTTTCAAAGATCCTGAGCTAGTAAAGTGATCAGGGAATTGAGGCCTTTCCTCATCTCTTTTGGAACACTTCTGATAGCATTGCACCACCAGCTTAGAGAACCAAGCTTCAGAAGGTTGAGGGGCATATGCAATCAGGCCCAACCTTTGGAAAATCAATGTCCATACCCTCATGTCGAGTAGTTTGTATTGCACTTCGTTCATTTGGTTTCATCCTTTTTGTTTTCAAAGCTCATTCAGCCCTTTGTTTCTTACATAACCATGAACTACAGCATAGAGATTTTGTTTTGGCAGGACGTAGATGCCGACAAAAGTCCAATCTCAGCTGATGGAGCACTTGCAGCTTCAAGTTTGTTTAAGATCATTGTGGAGTCACACTTGAAGGGTACAAGTCTCTTTATACTCTCATTTAAATGTAACCTCAGACTTGAAGAATGTTACAGATGGTGTAAAAGATTTTCTATTTTGTTTACTTCCTGCATACTGATTTCTCTTATTTTCTTTGACATAGCTGCTGCTGATTCTGCGTTCGAGGATACTGATGATACTGAATATTTTCATGTTTCTGTTTCAAGTATGCTTAAATTCCACAGACAGTTCATCTGTTCTAGTATCCCGACCTCTTTCTCTATCTCTTTGGATTCATCATACTAATGAAGTACTTCTTCCAGAACGTGATGAACAGCTAGCCTTGTATGCTCTAATAGCACGTGCTGCTGCAGACACGACTATTCCATTTCTTGCACAGTTGTTTTCAGAACGATTTGCCCGGCTAAATCAGGTCTTCTTGTTATCTTGTAATTTACCTGAGTTATTAAGAAAGGAGAAGCTACTAAGCTATCCTGCTACCGAGCCTTGTACATTCTACTGTTTATAAAGTGGTGCTGTTTTTGTAGTTAACATTTAATAGATTTTCTTAGCAGAGAAATGGTGAAAGTGATCCTACTCAAACACTGGAAGAGCTCTATTGGCTGTTATTGGTTACTAGCCATGTCCTAACTGACTCAGGCGAAGGAGAAACACTACTTGTAACTACTCTAAAGCTTCTCTTTCTTTACTAGCATTTATAAAGCCCTTTCTGTGAATATTGTCATGTTTCTCTTTCTTTACTATCATATCGTGAATATCCTCATTGTTCTTCATCACACACACACATACACATAGCCCTTTGGGCCTGTTCATATGCTGAGTTGCCATTTCCTAAGAGCAGCTCCAGTGTGAGCTTAAAATCGAACCGTGGACTGTTCAGATGGAACCATGAACATTGTAGCCACAGAACCAAGGTTGTCAGAATGAAAAGCGCATTGTGCATATGGTTCGCACTGAGCCGCATATTTTAATATATTGGTGTGTTTGCTGCTGCACTCTACGGCTGATGGCTGCCGAAGAAATAAGAGCGGACAGAGGAGAGAGTAGCTTTTCTACTGTTAGAGGGATCTGCAAATTGATGCATACACTAGGGGCACCGAACCATGTTTTGTGTTCGTTTGCACTGGATCTCACGGTTCGCTCGACACTGGAGCTGCCCTAACATGGTATCACAGCCTAGGGTTAGCTAGATCCGCACCTTGCTGTGTTCGTGCTGCCACCTCGCTGCCTGTGAGGTTTGCCAGCCAGCAACTCCACCTGCATCTGCCGTGCTCCCTGTGGCCCCACATCAACGTGCACCTGCCTGTGCACCCACACTCGTGGTCGCTGGTGCCTGCATGGCACTGGTCACCACCACACGCTACCTCCCATGGGCCCATGTGCCACCCCTGCGCCTGCCTGTGATCTCTTTGTCCACACTTCCGACATGGCCACACACTTCTCTACATTGATGATGTGCTCATGACACGGGATGATTTTCAGTATATTGATTTTGTGAAGCAGCGCCTCAATGATGAGTTCTTGATATCTGATTTGGATCACCTCCGCTACTTCCTTGGTCTTGAGGTCTCTTCCACATCTGATGGTATGTACCTCTCCCATGAGAAGTACTTCAGGACATCCTTTCCCGTGCTGCTCTTAATGATCACCCACTGTTGATACACCTATGGAGCTTGGTGTTCACCTTCTCGAACACGTAGGAGAGCTGGGTGTTCATTATATTAAGAAGAAAAATGGGACAAGAACCCATATGAAGAGACACAGACAAACACAACCACAAACAAGCACAAACATCTACACACACTAGACACACCACTCTATTGTTCTGTGATTACATGTGTGCCTGTTAGGACTGAAACAAGCGACTAACACACCCAGACACCAACCTAGTACTGTTCTTCATGAGCCGGACCAGTCAAAGAAGAGAGAGGCTGTGTGCCTGCTATCTCCCAAAGACACTGTTCATCACTAGTAGTGCTGAGAGCTCTTGACATGCTAGGAGTCGCGCCATTGAATACCCAAGCATTGTGATGCGTCCAGATAATCCAAGTCTCTAGCGTGACCAGGGAATTAAGAGCCTGATTGGTGGTTCATAGCCAATTTTTAATTACCAAAACTTAGGCAAGCCAAAATTTTGGCAGCCATTTGGTTTAGTACCAAACTTTGCCAACATCTCACAATTAGAATGCCAAATCTATGGCAAAAATTTTTGCCCTAGTTTTGACAACTTCTTGCCAAAACTTTGGCATGAGAACTTTTGGTAGCTAACCAATCAGGCCTTAAATCCCTTCTTTTGGTGTTCTGGAATTATGCGGCAAGATCTATCCCACCATTCATCAAACTCCATATCAACTGGCTGTGCAATTTGTTGTAACCCGACATGGATGGAGTACCAGTACTGCCTTGCAAAGGGGCATGATACTAGGAGATGGTTAATTGTCTCCTGTAACTGGTCACATAAGAGGCATGGCTCTGGATGAGGCAGACCACGATACGCAAGCCGATCAGCTGTCCAACATCAATCATGAGCCGAAAGCCACAGAAAAAACTTGCACTTTCTAGGAGCCCAACTTTTCCAAATTCGTTCCCATAGCCTAAACTGAATTGCTACCTGAAAAAGATAATCATGTGCCGATTTTGCTGAATATTGACCAGAGGAGGATAAGCGCCTTATTTATATGTGTAAGTCTTCTACGTCAGGCTGCAGCGAGAAATCCATGATGAGATCCCAAAGGCCGAGTTACTCCGCTAGTGCCCCAATTGAAGAAGCTCCTCGTTTATCCAAAATCCATAGGTGTTCAGAGCCTCTGCCACCGTTCTTTTCTTGACAATATTTCTCTTGGCCACCATGGTGTGTAGCTGAGGAGCGATGTCTATGGTACACTGCCATGTAACCATCTATCTTCCCAAAAAAGCGAGTTCCATCCCCCAGTTTAGTCATAATGGCCATTGCAAAGAATACTCTTAACTTGCTCTTGTACCTAGAAACATGCCAAAGTTTTTTCCAGCCATAACCAGGGCATTCAGAGTGCCTATCCTAAGCCTTCCAGATCTGAGATGCCCAGCCCTCCAAGTTCTCAAAGGCGCGTCACCTTTCCACAAGCTACTAGGCAATGTCGTCCCTTCGCCTCTTTTCTTCCGCAACCCACTGTGTTGGCTTCTTGAGGATTTCAATGTGCCTACTACTGCACCAACTCCTCTTTTGACAGCACTGGTGCCATCAGTATTGCTCAGGACCCTGTAAAGCATGAAGTCACCAAGCGCATTGGAGTTGATGCTTCCTACATGATTTCGCAGGTGCATGATCAGGTTGTGACTCTCCACCATGTGCCTTCGAGGTTCAGTTAGCTGATTTCTTCATGAAGGTAGCAAGGCACATGCGAGGGCACAACATCGACTTTTATTCTCCAAACTTAGTGTTATAGATCCACCATTAGTTTGGGGGGGGGGGGTGCTGTTATATTCATACATGCACGCGTACTTTCCCACTAGTTGGAGCCTTGGAGGTTTTTTTCTGCATGTGTAACACATGTACATCTAGCCCTTTGGGCCTGTCAGTACACTGAGTTGCTACTTATACTAACATGACACACCATTTGTCACCTAATTGCGCAAAGTATATTGACACTGCATTCTTCTATGCTTTGTGTCATTTATTACCTCTATAAGCTAAGAAATATGTCTTGAAGTTAAAAGTTCTTGCTTTTGTTAATTAATTTTGAACAGATCCCTGAAGCATTACAGGCTGGATTCCCTAATGTGATTGAAGCAGCACATCATCCTGTTGTTACACTCTCCTGGTGAAAAATCTTACCTCAATCTATTCCCCTTTTCATTTTATTATTAAATCTGGAATCCGGTTGTTGCTGTTTTTAGAGTTGTTTAGTGGAATGACAGAACCGGTTGACCAGTTTTTGGGGCAATTTCAGCTTTGATAACCCATTTGACCGTATTAACAGTATTAATGCTTGTAGCAATATAATGTGGATATTTTTCTCTTGATAATGCAGGTCTATAATAAATTTTTCCAGGCAGTGTCTAGATCCAGGAATTAGGGCAAAATACTTCAGTCCACGACTAATGGAGGTACTTTTCTTTACTGTTTTCTATCGTCCTCATTTTATTTATGTAAAAGAAACCCTATTTTGTTCTGGACCGGAGCTAACTGTTATTTTCTGTGAATGGTTCTTAGACGTTGTTTTATACTTATTCTAAAAAGATGTTGCCTTAAGTTCTTTATTGATGTTGGCAGGCTGTGATCTGGTTCTTGGCCAGATGGGTTGCAACGTATTTAGTGCCACTTGATGTGAGTAGAGGAAAAGTGAGCAGAGAAATTGATAATGTGGGTACAAATGGATCCCAACATTCCAGAAAACTGCTAAACAGTTTTGCTTGGGAAAATAACCAAGGAGAGCTTATTCTTGATTTTGTTGTTCTCATTTCAATGTTAGCACTTACTACATATCAAGGAGAAAATGAGTTGCAGGTAAGCTTTGTTTTTACTTATTAATATGAAGGAATTGTGCAGAGTGCTCAGACATGTTTGCTCCAGTTCAATTTGCAGTGCCTAATGTAAAAAAATTGCTCTAGTAAAACATCTTGATCTTTCGAAATCATGATATCTTTGATGTGACTTTAGTCTTATCATTCCATTATACTATGCGATGATCCAAAATACCAAATACCGCATAACTTGACCAAACATGGATAATGCTAACAACTTTCAAGATTTCTCACTAGAGTGTTTTCACGAGCGTTAGACAAGATAAAAGTTTTGGTTGTCCCTTATCTGTTTCTTTGATTCCTGTTCTCAGACACTGACATGCCAGAAGCTACTTGCTACAGTTGTTCGCCGTAAACACACATGCACTTATCTTGTTCAACTGGTAAGTCCAAATCTACTGCAACAACCAATGACATCTTACTGATGTCTGCATTTTCATATAGTTCAATGCACAGTAGTTTGTGCACGCAAAAAGTTTGGTAGCATTTGTCATCTGATGTACATCAATTCTATGTTTTAGTGAACACACTCCAGTTCAATTATTGATTCTTATCCTTCTTTTTTTTTGAAGACGTAGGAGAGTTGTGTATCATTATATTTAGAAGAAATTATTGATTCTTATACTAATTGCTATATTTTGTAAGGTCAAAATATTAATGACCATAATTGTAAACAAAAGGATTATGCTGGTAATGATCACAAAGCTGTGACTTCCAATTTCCACATGCACTGCATTAAATGTGTTATCTAGAATATTCGTACGTACTGCTTCTTTCTGCCTGAACAAGAAAAACATATGTTGTATTGATTGCTAAAACTTTTTTGTTTTGTTTTCCTAATCTTTGTGGTGTTCCATGTACCCTTTTAGGATTCATGGCGTGATCTTACAAGAGCCTTTGCAAGTGGACGCTCTTTACTTTTATTGAGCGGACGTTTACAAGTAAGTGATGTACCATGTGCAAATCATGTTATTCTACCCTACGACTTTATATTTTTGAAGATCTTATGCTTCTATTGCTATTTCTTTTACAGAGATCTCTAGCAGAAACACTTGCCTGTGCAGCTTCCTGCATCAAAGATCCTGAAGCATCTGCACAGTAAGACTGTTGTTTACTTCTGGCTGTTATTCTAAGAAACAAAGATGAGAGGTTTAATAGTGCTTGTATTGGTTCCTTTAAAGGTACCTGAGGGATCTCATGGGACCTGTGGCAGGGTGCCTGGTAGAAAATGCTAGTAGGAGTGATCTAAAATCTGTGGCACAGCAAGCAGATGTTATTTACATGGTAAGTATGTATGATATTTGCTTTGTGCTCTTTTTGAGAAGAATAAGGGAAATAGGTCAATGGTTGTAGGTCTGTTGCCTATTGGAACGACTAAGAGGCGCTGCTAGAGCTACTCAACCCCGTACTCAAAAAGTTCTATTTGAGATGGGTCGTACTATGATGAACCCACTTTTGATTCTTCTGGAGGTCTACAAAAATCATGTAATGTTATTTTCAAGCATCATACTATCACTCCACAAGTGAATGTTGAAGATCATGCAATTAATTTTTCCCCATCCCTTTAGTCCACTGTCGTATACATGATACTCAAGTTTGTGGTGGACTTTGTTGATGGTCAAGCTGTATTCCTGGATGCTAAAGAAACATCAGCTTTGGTGAGCTTTTGCTTGCAACTGCTCCAGATATACTCCTCTCATAACATTGGGAAGGTAAGAATATGGATACTTATATTATTCTGTATCGTAATATTCTTTTTTTGCCCCCAATGTGACTCTGACTATATCTATTCTCGAAGAAACGATGTCAGCCATTGTAGTAACTTCATGATACTAGTTACGTTTTCCTTATCTTTTCTGGTGTCACCCCTATCTCACCGTCATGGTTTTTGAGGCGTTGCGGCGTCCTGTGGCGCCTTCTAGGTGATGCCTAGGCGATATGGCATGAATAAAACCCTGTGGCGTCCTGTGGCTCCTGGGGTACGCCTCAACGCCTAGGTGATGCCTTAAAAACCATGCTCACCATTGACAGCTTCCCTATGCCAAAAAACACATTTCAAGCCTGTGCTCGTGTTTTTCTTGTTATTTTGTGCAGAAATACTGATCTCCTTAGTAGATTCTGTTCATAGAAAAGATCTAATGACTGTCCAAGTGGCGGTAGTGCAGGTTTAAATAGTCATCTAATGTTGATAACCTAAGTAAGGATACTCCTTAAATAAAGTCAGTTAAAGATATTAAATGAGCGTTAATTTTCTTTTTTTATTTTTATTTGGCCTCTGGTGTTTTGTGTGCTAATTTCTTCAGAAATGCTAATCTACTTAGACATAGAAAAGATATGACTGGAGATGTTCAAGTGAAACTAGTGCAGGTTCATGTAGTCATCTAATGTTGATAACTAAGGGCCCCTTTGGCTGCGCTCTCAACCTGCTCCTTCGCCAGCTCCCTCCAGTTCCCCATTGCTCCCGACGCTGTTTGGTTACGGCTCCCATTCCCATCCCGTTGGAGGAAGGGAGGGCAAGCTGTGGTAGCGCAAGGAGGCAAGCTCGGCGGCCTGGGGCTCGGCAAGTCCGGTGGCCTTGATCTCGGCGACGGTAGGCTGGATCTCGGCAAACTCAGCGACGGCGGGTTGGATCTTAGTGAACTCGACGGCGGGAGGCTGGATCTCGGCGAGTTCAGTGACGAAGAGGAGCTGCCGGTGGAGATGTGTGGGCGAGGGGTATGACGGAGGTGGACAGCGCCATAAGGGAGGTGGAGTGCGGCACGACGGCAGGTGAGCGGCGTGAGAGAGATGAGGGAGTGAAGCAGAGCGGTGGACGGCGGTTTTTTTCCGCTCCCCACCTGCAGTGTAAAAAAGGTGGAGTGGCACAAGTGCTTCCCGGGAGGAGCTGCGCGCGGGGGAGGTGTTTGGCAGCGCTCCGCTGATTCTCGCGGGGAGCGGAGCGGACGGAGCGCTGCCAAAGGGGCCCTAAGGGCGTGCCTTCAAGTTGAATAAAGGCAATTAAAGAAATTAACGCGAGTGTCAAGTGAGCAATATTGTATTAAAAATGTTCAATATGGCTTGTTGTTTGTTAGAGTATTAGAATATTAGGCCCATGAGGCTAAGCCCATGAGGCCCATGTTTGACACTATATAGCTACCCTTCTAGGGTTAGCCCTTAAGATAATCAATTATTATCTGTGAACATGGTGTCAGGCTAGGTTTCCTCCCACCCCCTACCTGCCCGCCGCCGCCGCCTCCCTGCTCGCCGGCGCGCCACCGCCGCCGGCGCAGCCATGGCCGGTCGGTCCCCTCCCCCTCCTGAGCCTACGTACTTCGGCTCCTTCCCTCCCCTCCCTGGCAGGCCGACCTGGGCGCAGACCGCCGCCGCCGCCGCGCAGCCCCGCCCTGGCGCCGCCGCCCAGCCCCGACCGGCCGGCGCAGGAGGCTCTGGCGCGGCCAGGCCAGCAGGCCAGCCGCCCGGTGATTTACACCCCCCCGGCGACGCCGCCCACGCGGCCGCCCGCGCCTTGATGGCGGGCGATGGGGCTGGGGCGGGTGCGGGCGCCTGGGCCGCTGGCCCGCCGGCCGCCCCTCCCGCGGCCGTCCTCCCGGCCGCGCGTGCTGGTTCCCCGGGCGCCGCCTCCGCCCTCACCACCGCCCTGATTGCTGCCCGGGCTGAGTACGCAGCCGGGCAGGCTCGTCTGCGGGAGGCCGCCCTCGCTTGGGAGCGTGAGCGCGATGCGGCCGCTGCCCTGGCTCAGCAGATCGCCGACGCGGAATAGCTCCTCGCCTCTCCTGCCTCCCACGACGGCGGGGCCACTTCCTCCGGCTCGGCGGGTCACCGCGTGTCCACCACTGCGGTCCTCTGGCACGACCCGGCCGACCCACTCGTGGCCCAGCTTCACTACCAGGCCGGGGGTGTTCAGAAATCCGGCTCCTGGTTCTGGTCGTCCTCGAGCCGGAGTCGCCGTCCTACGCCCGCTGGCAGGACCTGGTCCTCCTCACCCTCCGCTGCTACGCCCTCGACGACCACGTCCTCCTCGACGCCGTGAGCGCGGTCCCGACCCCCTTGTGGCTGCGCCTCGACAGCATTGTTCTCTCTTGGATTCTGGGGACGATCTCCCTGGACCTCCACGACCTGGGTGTCTACTCAATTTGGCCTTACCATCAAGGCCGTCCAGTGTGACAATGGTCGTGAGTTCGATAACTCCACCTCCCGTACCTTCTTCCTCTCTCATGGTGTCCAGTTGCTTATGTCTTGCCCTTATACCTCCTCCCAGAACGGCAAGGCGGAGCACATGATTCGCACCACAAATGACATCATGCGCACCCTTCTGCTCCAGGCGTCCCTTCCTGCTCGCTTCTGGGCAGACAGTCTTCACACCTCTACCTATCTCCTTAACCGTTTTTCTTCCGCTGCCTGCCCAGCTCCTACACCGCACCACGCTCTCTTCGGTACCCCTCTTCGGTATGACCACCTTCGTGTTTTCGGGTGTGCGTGTTACCCTAACACCACTGCCACCCCCCCATAAGCTGGCTCCCCGTTCAACACTATGTGTTTTCCTCGGGTATTCCCCAAATCACAAGGGTTACCGATGCTATGACCTCACGTCTCGTCGGGTCTTCATCTCTCGCCACGTGGTGTTTGATGAGCCTGTCTTCCCCTTCTCCACCACCACCACACCACCTACCACCCCTGACCCTGACCTCGCCTCTGTTTCCCACTGACACGGTGGTCCAGCCACCTTTGTCGTTTTCCCCTGCAGGTACTGCTCCACCGTGCCATTCGTCGGGCCCGTGCCCCGGCTCGCCGCACACCAGTGCCGCTCCTGACCCTGTGCCCTGCACGGGTCCGGTAGCACCACCCTCCGGTGCGGCCCCTGCTCCTCCGCCTGACACGGGGCCGGGGATGCCGGT
>CM041628.1:44015896-44036799 GCA_023333625.1 Bothriochloa decipiens | reverse complement strand
CCTGCTCCTCCGCCTGACACGGGGCCGGGGATGCCGGTTCCTGCACCTCCGGCGCGGTTTGCCCAGCCGGCCCTTGTCTACCAGCGCCGTGCACGGCGGACCCGACGCCTCCGTCACCACCGGTGGTCTCTTCTCCGCCGACGACGCCTACACCGCCGCCGCCGCCTCCGGCAGCCCGTGTCGTGCCGCCGGTGTACCACCCACCGCTCCTTCACGCCACCCACGGCACGTTCACCCTATGGTCACGCGGCACGCGGCGGGTACCCTGCGGTCCCGGGCTCTTGCGGCGATGCCCGGCGACACGCAGGTCTCTCTTGTACCCTCTTCCGTTCGCGACGCCTTGTCGGACCCTCACTGGCGCTGCGCGATGGAAGAGGAGTACGCGGCTCTCCTCGCCAACCAGACATGGGATCTGGTGCCCCGTCCGCCTGGCTCCAATATTGTCACCGGCAAGTGGATCTGGACGCACAAGCGGCGGGCTGATGGTACCCTTGAGAGGTACAAGGCTCGTTGGGTTCTCCGGGGTTTCACTCAGCGCCCTGGTGTCGACTATGATGAGACTTTCAGCCCAGTGGTGAAGCCGGCCACCGTCCGCACAGTACTCTCACTGGCTCTCGCTCGTACTTGGCCTGTGCATCAGCTGGACGTCAAGAATGCCTTTCTGCACGAGACTCACTGAGACAGTTTACTGCAGCCAGCCAGCGGGTTTCGTTGACTCTTCTCGTCCTGACATGGTCTGTCGACTCAACAGATCTCTCTACGGCCTCAAGCAGGCCCCGCGGGCGTGGCACTCTTGGTTTGCTGCTTTCCTGGTGACACTGGGCTTTGTGGAGGCCAAGTCAGACACGTCTCTGTTTATCTATCGCAGTGGAGCTGAGACTGCCTACCTGCTGCTATATGTTGATGACATTGTCCTCACTGCCTCCAGTTCGTCACTACTCAGCCGCATCATCAGCTCTCTTCAGCAGGAGTTTCCTGTGAAGGATCTCGGGGTGCTCCACCACTTCCTCGGGGTCACTGTTGAGCCTCGTCCCACTGGTCTTCTTCTTCACCAGCGGCAGTACACTCTCAATATCCTGGAGCGAGCTGGGATGACTAACTGCAAACCCTGCTCCACTCCAGTTGACATAAAGGGCAAGCTGTCAGAGGCCGAGGGCAACCCAGTGGCAGACCCCACGACATACCAGAGTCTCGCAGGTGCACTACAGTACCTTACCTTCACCAGGCCGGATATCACCTATGCAGTGCAACAGATTTGCCTTCACATGCATGATCCTCGAGAGCCCCACCTCACTGCCCTCAAGCGCCTCCTCCGCTACCTCCGCGGCACTGTCGACTACGGCTTGCTCCTTCACCGGTCTTCCTCCTCCGAGCTTGTAGTCTACACTGACGCTGACTGGGCCGGATGTCTGGACACTCGGCGCTCCACCTCCGGCTATGCTGTCTTCCTGGGCGGCAACCTGGTGTCCTGGTCGTCCAAGCGTCAGCCGGTGGTCTCCCGCTCCAGTGCCGAGGCGGAGTACCGCGCTGTCGCTAATGGCGTCGCGGAGGCTTCCTGGCTCCAGCAGCTCCTTGTCGAGCTCCACAGCCCTCTCTCCAGGAGCACGCTGGTCTATTGCGACAACGTCAGTGCTATGTACCTCTCCACCAACCCTGTTGAGCACCATAGGACCAAGCATGTGGAGATCGCCTTCACTTTGTCCGTGATCGAGTCGCCATTGGCGATGTTCGGGTCCTCCATGTCCCGACCACTTCCTAGTTTGCCGACATCTTCACCAAGGGCCTCCCGTCCTCGGCCTTCACCGAGTTCCGCTCCAGCCTCAACGTCACCGGTGGTTAGTTGCGTCTGTGGGGGGCTCGAGTGTGTGCTTCTTTTCATGTCATGTCCAGTCTGTAACTCCGCTGCGCCGGAAGTTCAGACTGCGGGGGGCTGTTAGAGTATTAGAATATTAGGCCCATGAGGCCCATGTATGACACTATATAGCTACCCCTTCTAGGGTTAGCCCTTAAGCTAATCAATTATTATCTGTGAACATTGTTTATATAGTTTCCCAACGTTAATGTTAGTGTTGCCATTTTTGTGGAGTTTGTAGATAGTTTTCTTCAGGGCCTGACCCTATGGTATCTCTATTTTCTAGGTAATGCTTTCCCTTTCTTCAAGTCTGCGTAGTGAGTCACAAGCAGAAAAGTATAAGGATCTGAGAGCTTTGCTTCGCCTTCTGACAAATATATGCTCGAAGGATTTGGTAATTTTTGTCCCCTTACACCCTTTCTGTTAATTTGGCCAAAAGCTCCACATAACTAATAGACACAGTTGTCCCAATGCAGGTTGGCTTTCTGTCTGATTGCGATGGTGAAGGTTCACCTGATATTGCAGAGGTACGCAGCTGATGTTTCTTGCAAAAAAAAAAAAAGTATGTAGTTGCTGGCCTTCTATCTTGCCTGTTGAATGTTGGGTTGTTGAGACTTGGAATCCCCACAGCATACACCACAGATTTCATTCGTCCATGCCATTTTTAGCCAACTCGTCTGTACTTGGGTTCATAATAGTAAAAAAACCTTGAGGATACAGATTTTGAAACCAATACAAGGGTCAAACTTGTGGCAAGAAAACTTACTGAGGTTAAATAACTTATTTATTTAGCCAAGTGTATTGCTATTTATTCACATCAAGAACTAACATTAATTACTTTGAAATTTAATAACTGAGATGTTACCTTCACAGGTTATCTATGTTGGTCTTGATATTGTGACCCCCTTGATATCTTTGGACCTTCTGAAATACCCTAAACTTAGTCGTGATGTAAGTCCTTTTGAATTTTCTCTTTTAGTTTTTGTAATATAGGATAATAACAACCAAATGCTAATCTTCTGGTTTCTTTGCAGTATTTTGTGCTTATGTCACATTTGTTGGAAGTGTACCCAGAAAAGGTTGCTCACTTAAATAGAGAAGTGTTTATGAGGATTATTGGAAGTCTTGACTTTGGGCTCCGTAATCAGGCATGTGCACTTTCTAAATCTCCATGTACTCTGGGTTTTTTTTTGTCATAATTGTTTTTTGGTTAGCACCAGTAAGTTCGGGGATCAATTTGCAGGATAGCGATGTTGTTGAGAGGTGCCTGGCAGCAGTAAATGCTCTTGCTTCATACCATTTCAAAGAAAGATTAGGAGGGAGAGGAGGACTGAACTCGCAGCTCATGGAATCTGAAGGATCCAATGGCAAACTGCAGGAAAGCATATCAAGTCACTTCTTGAGACTTCTATTGCAAATACTTCTTTTTGAAGATTTCAGGTGAGCTCTATGTATCAGTAATTTGATTTTGCCTGCTTTGAATCTTAAGCCAAGTTTTTTTTTGGCATAATTTGCCAATCATTTAGTAGCTATAGTTTTATGTGAATTAACTTCTAAGCTGGCATGCTATTTTTGCAGAATGGAGTTAGCAGGTTATGCTGCGGATGCTTTGCTTCCTTTATTATTCTGTGAACAGGAGTTACATCAGGTCCCTCCCCTCTTCCCTCTGATCTGAAAATAAGTACTACATTATATGCATATTATAATCTCAGTAACATGAGCATTTGTTCTCCTTTGCTATTCTACTCTGTGTTTTTAATTTATATATAAATATCCTGAAGAAAATGTTATACCAATAATATTGGAAGGTAATACTGAACTCAGAACTATTACATCCATTTTATTCTGTGATGGACTAATAGTCATCACATCATGCGCAACCTGATAGGCTGATACTAATGTTTTTGCTACATGTCCTCACCTTGCTTTTATCTGCAGAGATTGGTCCATGAGTTGCTCGAGAAACAGCAGAATCTGACCGTGAAATCAAGGCTGGCAACTGCTTTCCATAACCTCACTAGTTCAAACAATCTCTCAAGCTCGCTCGACCGGCCTAACAGGCAGAGATTTAGGAAAAACCTCCTTAGCTTCCTGGCGGATGTCTCAGGCTTCATGCAGATCAAGTAGATGTGATGGCATGAAACTAGTGATGTTTGACCGGCCAATTAAACCCTGAGGAAGCACTGCACCATTGTGGTAGGGGTGCATGTGGGCACCATATGGCGGTGGATTGATGAGAGCGAGCACTGTCATAACAACGGTCTTGGTCCAGTAGATCTTGAAGGGCTAGTGTCACCAGAAAAGATAGGGAGATGAGCTAATCTTAGGGTTCGCATTCATAGCCCATTTGCTGGACAAGGAGGCGGCCCTGGCCATGAGATCGTCGTGTAAATGCGTTTGTTAGACGTGCTATACAGAAACAGTGGGAATTTTGTTGTGGCGACTCTTTGTTAAATCCGGCAGTTTCCCACAAGCAGGAGAAGGTAGAATTGGTTGTAGCTTGTTAGCTTTAGCTCGAGATGTTGAGTTGATGTAAATACTGCTTGCTTAAACATCTCCCGTTGGCAGGAGAACGTCACGGCTTGCTGTAATTAGATGGGTTTATTATTCTTTCTCCTGGCATAGGATCCCCAAAGAAGTATTTGCAGCCAAATGATGAACAGTATGATTGCGAGAGGTTTCAATCTTTTGTACCAAATTTGGCCTGCAGTTATGATGACAACCGAGTGCAGGATACAGGAATGAGACAAGCCAAAACTGGCGGGCACATGTGTCTCGGTGGACGGTGGGGGTAACTGCCGCACCGGCGGGGATGGTCCGCCGTTCGACCGCACGCCTCCCTGTGTGCGAATCTAGGCTTCAGGAGCACTCTAGTCCAGTCCATACCTCACCACCATTGGGCAGCCTGTGCGTCGGTGCCTGCGTGTACAAGCTGTGGCCAGATCTGAGATCGTATTGTGCATCCTGTGCGCAAGCAGGCTCGGGGCCAATCCATTCGACGGGGCATATTGAGAACTGACACCGCTTTGAATTCGCATGCCAGTGACGGGTGCGATTGGTTGGCCGTCCATTCGCATGCCAGCGTTTGGTTTGGTCGGATCTCTCTTCTCGGAGATCCATTTCTGCGCAATATCGTTTTTGTTATCCTGCAAACTGGCTCTGTGGTCTTGTATTAACTAACTGATACTCAGCCAAATCACGAGCATATAGAGGAGTTACAAATTCTGGGAGGAGAGCTGACCAAAATTGGTTCTGATCCGAGTCCCAACTCAACCCATGGACGCTAGTTCACGAGCTCTAGAATTACAAATTCTTGGGTTTTTCCCAACACTCACATCGGAAGCTATTGCAGTTCTTGTAAAACATTGCCTCCACCGATTCCTGTGGCAATAGCATGCGATTTCATACCAGCATGTCGAAATGGAAAAAAAAACAAATCGTTTTTATTTAGATTAGAATTGAAAGATGATACAGCATGAATAGTGGAATCTGAGACTCACGTGACAAGAGCACGGGCACCGGCAAACAGTAGCGTCACTATTCTGCTAGTGGCCCCCACTAGACGGACGCCGACAGGGATCTTCGTCCAAATTCCCCGACCAACGCCGCTAAATCCTGATGGTAATCTAAGGCTCCGTTTGTTTCTGATTATTTCTGCTCTGATTTAACTAATTATTTACTATTTCTCTCTCACTATTTATCACTTGATTCAACTGATTCATCTGATTCTGAAGCTGAAACAAACGCACCCTAAGATTTGTTGCGTTCCTCTCCGCATCCGGCCCTTCCTTCGTTCTCGCGGTCGGTCTAGGTTCCCTTGCCTCCCCTTCACGGCAGCACGCCTGTAATTCCGCGTTGGTCTACTTTTTTACTTTAATAAGTACGTAGTAGTGAAAATCTGCTGGGCTGAGTTAATTAATCCCCGCCGCGTCGTCGTCATCCTGCCACCTTAACTTCACCGGAGCCCAGCTTTTACCCAATAGGCCAATACCCACCTCTCCCTCTGCACATTCGCTCGCTCTACCCCTCCCCGCAAGTCGAGGCCTTCCGCTGGCTCTCGCAGTCTCGCTCGCTCCGTGACCGGTTGCCTCTCCGCCCCGCCCCTGCCCTGCGACCGGAGGCGACCGCGCCCCGCGGCGGCGCTGCGACCCGGCCGGCGCTACGGTGCGTTGCTCCGACCCTCCATCCCTCCTGACCTCCTCTCGACCCGCGCCGCAATGCGGGTCCCCGCCTCGGCCCAGGCGGCGGCGGGGCGGCCCATTGCTCGATCTGTTGCCGCCGTACGCACTGCCCAGCGTGCCCTCGTAGCCGCCGAGGATACGCGCGCTCGCTTGAGCGATTTCAGCCCGCTCCCAGCGCAGCGGTCGCGGCGGAGGTCTATCCCCCGTTCTGTGCGATTGCTTCCGTTTGGTGTTTTTCTAGCTACTTTGTTAGGATTCGGTTGGTTTCGTCTGTTTCGGGAGTAGGCTGCTGCCCCGTTCATCAAGTGGTCAGTTTGCGATTTTTTAATCTGTTGTTTCTGCTCTCGCGCCGGCCGTGTTCCACTCCCGTCACGCGTCGCAGTGGCGCCCGTCGCTGTTGCGCATTTGAACCGCGTCAAATTCAAAGCCTTTTATGCGTCTGCGTCTGTTGTGTGGTCTGGCTGCCTAATCCAAAAAAAAAAAAATGCGTCACATCCAAATTTTCTTTTTCCGTGTATGTATGCTTGGCCGCCTAATCCAAGTTCTTAAGGTTCGGTGCGGGTGAACCGAATTCCAAGCCCGCGCTTACTCCAACAAGAGGCCCCGAGATCGGAATCGGCGAGTAGAATAAGCAGTAAAATAAGCCCCAAAAGGGAGTTTTATTTAAAGGGGTGGTGATATTTCCTCTTTGTGATCTGTCCCCCACTTCACTTCACTGCTGCTGCTGTTTCTCTTTCACCTTTGGGCACTGAAGGTTGGTTTACTTGGACAGGGAATTCCCCGTTTAATTGCATCTTGTACAAGTCTTGGGTGGGTTTGGTGGGAGAATTTATAATTCTTCCCAACGATTTCCGTTCTTGGGGGGCCTTCCATCTTGGTTTCGGTTCTGCAGGCTGTGTGTTTGTGGTAGGGTTTCCTGCTTACTGATAGCTTGTGAGAATGATATGGTTGTTTCTAAGGACTGGTGTTCTTCTCTGCAGATCAGTGTGACTGTGAGGGGAGGAGGGATTCCAGTCAGTCCTTTATGACTCCTGAGGCCTGTGCTTACTAGAGGGAGCGCAAGGCAAGCTGGGATCCGAGATGAGGGGCAGAAATGACTCGGGGCACAGCAAGAGGCCGGTTGTGCTGTGCTGTGTGATGATTGTGTGCCTATGCCTCCTCTTCTTGTATTTCTCTGGCTCAAAAGGACAGGCTGGGACCACCGCATTTGAGTACGGGACTAAATTCTCAAGGTCACTTGGATGGGGCAGTGATGATGCTGAGGATGGCTCTGAAGAGTCCATTTTTGGAACTGGGGATGCAGATGATGTCAAGCCCAAGAGCTTTCCTGTAAGTTCCCAACGAGTGATCAGTCCTTTTTCTTTTGTGGATTGTCTGTTTATGATTTTAATTGTTTGTGTTCTTGAGTGTTTAGGTGTGTGATGATCGGCACTCTGAGCTGATCCCCTGCTTGGATAGGAACTTGATATATCAAATGAGGCTGAAGCTGGATTTAAACCTGATGGAGCACTATGAGAGGCATTGCCCTCCACCTGAAAGGCGTTTTAATTGCTTGATTCCTCCACCACATGGCTATAAGGTCACTACTGATCTAATGCTTCTCTCAAAGTGTTCTTTTATTCCAATCAGATCTTGCATGAGATATATCTCACTTGACTTGAGTTCATGGACTGACCATTTCAAGCTTTCAACCAGTCCTTTTACTGTAATAATTGCAGCAACTGCATCTTGTATATAATAGTGTGTGCTTCATTCAATAAATAATATAAGTTCTTTTACAAGTTGACTAAGATGATTTTGTCTTTGTTGTCTCAAGACATGGTTATATGTTTTTCCTAGCTTTTCTGGTTTATTCATATGTGCACTGACATTCCAATCTATACTTATCTGAAATTAGTTCTGTTTGTTTGGATCCTTGCTGAGCTGTATCAGACCCACAATTTTTTTTCAGGTTCCTATAAAATGGCCAAAGAGTCGTGATTTAGTGTGGAAAGCAAACATTCCACACACTCACCTTGCAAAAGAGAAGTCAGACCAGAATTGGATGGTTGAAGCCGGTGAAAAGATCAAGTTTCCAGGCGGTGGGACCCATTTTCACAAAGGAGCTGACAAATATATATCAAATATTGCAAATGTAAGCCTTCTTTCTTGACTCCTTTGTAAGTTGCCCGGAAATTCTTTTATCTGACCCATCTCTACTATTTGGCAGATGCTAAATTTCAAAGATAACAATATAAACAATGAGGGGATGCTCCGTACAGTTCTTGATGTTGGTTGTGGAGTTGCTAGTTTCGGAGGATACCTTCTTTCTTCTAATGTGATAGCAATGTCTTTGGCACCAAATGATGTGCATCAGAATCAGATTCAGTTTGCACTTGAAAGAGGGATCCCTGCATATCTTGGTGTTTTGGGAACAAAAAGGCTTCCATACCCAAGTAGATCATTTGAACTAGCCCATTGTTCACGTTGTAGGATCGATTGGCTTCAAAGAGATGGGATTCTTCTGCTTGAACTAGACAGATTGCTACGACCTGGAGGTTATTTTGCTTACTCCTCTCCTGAAGCATATGCACAGGATGAGGAGGATCTCCGAATCTGGAAAGAAATGAGTGCCCTTGTGGAAAGGATGTGCTGGAAAATTGCAGAGAAAAGAAACCAAACTGTTATTTGGGTGAAACCTCTGAACAATGATTGTTACAAGAGACGGGCACATGGTACAAAGCCACCTCTATGCAAAAGTGGTGATGATCCAGATTCAGTATGGGGAGTGCCAATGGAAGCTTGCATTACTCCGTATCCTGAACGTGAGTAATTATCCTGTTCCCACCTAGTCATTTCATGCTAAGGGTGTACCCTACTTATTTCTGAGAAAAAAAAAAGAACATACTTGTGACATTTTGCTTCTCTCATTTGTCATACACGATTTCTGACTTTGGGATGTGAATAACACTAAATTAATTTCTTTATTGATTCTGGTCTTATGTTATTTTTTGCTTATGTCAAGGCATGATCCTTTTTTTAGATAAACAATTCTGGAAACGATTGTATTTTTTTTCAATATATATTTTTCATGTTTTTGGGTTAATAGCTAGCCATAAGATAGAAATTCCCTCTGCCCCACTTTCTCTAATCTTGGGATGCAAGAAGAATACTGAACAAGTCATTTTGTGTTTTCAGAAATGCACAGAGATGGGGGAACTGGACTAGCTCCCTGGCCTGCTCGATTAACAACCCCACCTCCCCGTCTTGCTGATTTGTATGTTACTGCTGACACATTTGAAAAGGACACGGTTAGTTGACCTTACTATGTCTTTATGATCATGAAATACAATTTACATTTAGAACTTCTTATTTGAGTCTTAAGAACTGCATAAAGATTGCTGATGTAATTGTTGCTGCAGGAAATGTGGCAGCAAAGAGTAGAAAATTATTGGAGTTTGTTGGGCTCAAAAGTAAAACCAGACACTATTAGAAACATCATGGACATGAAAGCAAACTTTGGGTCATTTGCTGCTGCACTCAAGGAAAAAGATGTATGGGTGATGAATGTTGTGCCACATGATGGACCAAGCACCCTCAAGATAATCTATGATAGAGGGCTGATAGGCAGCAATCATGACTGGTATGTGTTTAGCACCTATAAATTTATGCATTGTTGTTATTGAATTTTGTACAGCTAAGAGATATCAACACGGTAGTTAAAAGCGCACATTACAACTTTATATTGATGGTGAATGCTGTATCTCACAGCTATATTCTGTTCAGACATTAGGTTACAGCTTACAAGATCATGGATGAATTTTTATGATGAAACACTGTTGAACCTATTGTTAGTGCTGACCTATGCAACTATAACTTAGGAGCGAATTCCTTCAATAGTTTGTAAGGACTAAGGAGTGTTTCCTTGTTAGAATTTATTCTTGGTATTTTAGTCATAACATGTACCTTTAGGATGAAGCTCATTATAACCATTCTGCTACTGTTCTACCCTTGATGCATCTGAAAATATTGGGTGTCTAGTGTTAAAGGAAACCTGTTTTGGTTGCTGCAATGGTATGTGGCCCATAATGCTAACCTCCCTCCCTCAGTCCATCTAATAACAGTATTATGCTATCTGTATCTATTTTTTAAAAAGTGTTGTGATGTGCCTTGTATGCTGTACTCTTTGTCGTGGAAATTACTAAATTAGTATGAAGTTTAGCAGTGCGATCATGAGCCTCATGGTTGAGCTCTAAAGAAAGAGCCAGATCCAGAGTTGGCAACTGAAACTATACTTTTGAGTTACATTTCCTGTTTTTCTGGTTTGAGTGAAGGTTTTGTTGCATTGCCATTGCAAACATTAATCATTAGGCCCGTATTGTTTTGCACTCAAGATTGTTATTATTGGCAAGTTTCCGTAGAAGCGGGAATACTGTCCTTCCACATTTACGATTTACTCAAATACAATAATGTGTTTCCAGGTGTGAAGCCTTCTCAACCTATCCTCGAACATATGATCTTCTCCACGCATGGACAGTCTTCTCTGATCTTGATAAAAGAGGTTGCAGTGCTGAAGACCTGCTCCTTGAAATGGATCGTATCCTCAGACCGACTGGGTTTGCCATTGTGAGGGACAAGAGCACTGTCATTGAATTCATCAAGAAGTTCCTTCACGCACTTCACTGGGAATCAATAACTGTTGTAGATGCTGAGCCCAGCCCAGAATCAGAGGAGAACGAAATGATCTTGATCATCCGGAAGAAGTTGTGGATACCAAAAGCAGGCTCGCAGGCTTCCAGCACGTAGTTCTTTTCGTTCTGAGTCCCTGTTCCTCTCCTAGGGTCTGCAGCTCAGAAGCCGAGAAGCAAGGCGCAGCTGCACCATCCGAAATGATTTGACACCATAGCTCCTGAGAAAGAGTCCAGTCATGATTTCTAGCCCATACCGCCCACATGAAGATGGATTATTTATGAGGATACGGCAAATATGTAGCAGGCTTGGATTAAAACAAGGCCTTTTTTGTCTCGACAGATATGGGATTGATGTTTGTTCTCTAGTTTGGTTAGGAAATAAACATTCTTTTTCGTTTTAATCTTGAGGCTCATTTAGGTGTTTCATGTCTATTTATTGAAGTCTGCTGTAGTCCGTAGCAAGCATATTTGGTGTTTACTTGAAAGAACTACTGTACGCACATTTCGGGATATGTGCTTTGCCCTAGAGCCTTAAGGCTGCGGGTCCTCAACTCGAAACTACTCATGTGCAAATCTCAACCGGGAGAGCACTTCAATGTAAGCAGGTAAGTTAGGGCACATTGGGATAAAGGTGTCCTGTGGTTGCATAGATTTATTTATGCCATGCGTGGTGCATATATGTTGAAGAATTGGTTGTAGTTGTTGTGAATACGTTTTCTCGTGAGAGCATCCGCATCCCTCAAATGTAAGTAGATTCGCCACAGGTGCTGGAAACAGGAGGATAAAATCATTAAAATGTTGGTGGTCTTAGCACGCAAATCTGATTAAATGATTAGTTTTGAACAAACAAATGAGAGACTGGTCTCTACAAATTGCGGTTTTGACAAAGTGAGATTCTCAAGTCTCAGCCATGACCATGACGGTATCTACACTATGGACCAGCCATAGTAAGATGCATGCCCATGCCTTTTCTTTTTATAGAAAGCCTGTGTAAAACTTTTACTTCCTGAATTGGCATAAACTAAAGATGCCACAGGACTACAGGATAACCAAAGGCAGTTGCAGCAGCAAAGAGATCAGAATTTTTGTCAAGGCACCATCAATGTGAAGTGCAATTAGGAAATCAAAAGAAAAGAGTAAATCACTCGGTACTGGGTGTGCTCTATGCTGCTGCTTTTTGTTTGTAGCGGGGTGACCCTGAATTACCGACCCCTTGTGTAATTACAATGTGGCTACTCCGAAATTTCTTGTAGATAAGGAAGCTTGAGGGATGATACTATGCTTCGAGCTCATATTCAATAACAATTCGAAGTAAAAGATTGTTTCCCAAGCAGATGCATTATTACTAACCAGGTGTTACAATGTTACCTAGGCTAATCATGGAGAATGGTCATGCCACTTCTGCAGTTTGGTGCATATGAAAATGATATTAATAAAGACTAAGTCCGCTAAAAAGGTTGAGCCTCACTTATCATAATTGGAGTGAAGGGAACCCCGAAAATGTGGTACAGAAAAAAAAACTGAAACTGCAAAAAGGCAAAAATGCTATGAATGCCAACAAATGAGCAAAGAATGTTTCAATGGCACTGTGTTCAAACAAATTGCAGAAATCAGTTAAGGAAGAACTGAACAAATGGTCGTAACCATTATTTTCAGAAATAGTGCAGCCAGTCAGGTTGCATATTGTAATATGTATAATGTATCACGTAATCTCTTTAATAGGAATCTTCTACCAAAAGCGGGTGATCACAATCCAAATTTTACTGAAATTCCAATTAAAATGTGCGTGCAAGGTCATATAACTTAGAAGCTTGTTAGAACAACCTATTTATACATTTGTAACCTTCAAATATATACGTGTGTTGATAATTGACTACAAGTGCATAAATCTATTCAATGAGGCATTGAGCTTGATTTGCCCCCAAAATATTAGTAACTAATTACTTGGTAGCTAAGATACAAAATAATTTTAATGCTTGGCCTCTGATTGGATCTCTCGAGGAACCTGCATTATAAAATCAATAACTTTTCTTAGAAGCATGAATTGGAAAAAAAACAGGAAGACTGAAGTCAGAAAATAAGACAATAATAATACTGAGGGGAGGTCGTAATAATACTGAGGGGAGGTCGTAATATTTCTCCACCAAAAAAAAGAAAGAATTCTTCATTGGAATTTCTATCTGTAGACTTATCAGTAGTTTTCTTTTAATCTTCGGCTGTCTCTGGTATGAAGGATGCATACTCCATTTTATTTGAAATCAGTGTTTTCTTATCAAATCAATATACTCAAAACACGCAACAATGAAACTTATAGAACATTAAATAACATGGGAAAGATGTATACTTTTCCAGTCTTGATTGTTAAATTGTTACTTGAGCCTTCGTCTCTTGCAAATTAGCAGAAATATTGCAAAAATCAGTATTTCACAGTAAAAAGCTCCAGATTCTCACATGAAGCTGGTCATATATGTTGCCCTGGCTCCCAGGAGAGCAAACTGGATAGACACGGAAGTGTTTAATGTTTCAAGATGGTGACATTGATTGTTGATACCAGCCATAACTGATAGTGCAAGTGTGCAAAAGTCACCAGGCCGATATTGGTGTACCTAAACACAATTTTCATGGCATACACGATCCACAATTTTAGTCAGTTCCCTTCTTTTACCATGCATCTCTGCAGCTGCATGAACCATCCTTAAAATGGTGATAGGTGCAACCATCTGAAACAATTATTTCCCGGTTCTTATCCCTTGAGATGAACTTGATGGATGAATGGCACTCCATGCACATTCTAAAATTCTTTGAGATGCGTATTGGTTGGTGATCATATGTGGAGATAAGCCCATAACACACCGCAATCTTCTCTGTGTGGTGGCATGACAGTGGGTCAACTTCTACATTGTGATAGGGGCCAATAGCTTCAGTGGAGTACCCATATAGCTCCATCCTGATAGTTAAATGTTTCCATGTACTCAAAATTGCATCAATTGCAGGATGTGACAAATTTCCAGCCTCGAAAGAGTGCACAGTTGTACCATTGTATAACCAGCTGCATTGTCTCTCAACATGTAACCCTTGCTCTGTCATGGCATCCCTCACAGCCTCGGTAGCATCCAACAAGCCTGTATCTGCATACATATTCGAAAGCACCATGTAGTTTGAAGGATTATTTGGTTCAAGCTCGAAAAGAGCTTTTGCTGCCTTTTCCCCAATCTCTAGATTTGAGTGCAGCTTACAAGCTTTAAGCACAGTAGACCATAGGCATGCATCTGGTTTCAGCGGCATCTTCTGGATAAGTGTCAGTGATTCCGCCAGTAGCCCGGCTGATCCCATGATGTCAACAATGCAAGTATAGTGTTTTAAAGATGGTTTTATGCCATATACATCTTCCATATTGTAGAAATAGCTCTCAGCTTCCTCGAGCAGACCTTCTTGCTTACAAGCTGAAAGAAGTAAAATGAAAGTAATATGATCTGGTTGAATTTCAGACTGTTCCAAATAATTGAACAGATCTATAATATCCCTAGGCATCCTATGAAGCAAGTAGCAACTCATCATTGCATTCCATACTGCTATGTCCTTTGGAACCGTGGACTTGAAAACCAACCTGGCATCCTCAATATTACCACATTTTCCATACATATTTATCAAAGCACTTGCAAGAGTAGCTGGGTAACCACCAGGCCAGCATTTTGTGATGTAGCTGTGCAGTTCTCTACCATATCCCAATGCCATTGTCATACCACACGACATAAGAGCTATGAGCACTGTAACCAAATTGGGATGCAAATTGGACTGGAGCATTTCACCAAGCAGCTTCAGTGTTACTTCTGGCTTCCTATTATACTTGTAGGCTGCCATCAGACTGTTCCATGTGACAACATTCTTGTTCCCAATTTTCTGGAAGACATTAGCAGCAGACGTCATGTCACCAGTCTTACCATAAAGGTCGACTAGTTTGCTTGAAATATAGATGTTTGATGTCAAACCATTCTTCAAAGCATAGCAGTGTACTTCCTTCCCGAGACGATCTAACTTGAGGTCTGCCAATAATGAGAGGACACCAGTAATGGTTGTGCCAGAAGGTTGAATTGGGCCACAATTATCAAGAAATGTCCAACCCTTTGCTTTTCCATCACTGGAACGCTGCATGTATCTGAAAGCTTCAAGTGCATCAGTGTAAAGGCCATGTCGATGCAAACCACAAATTAATGCATTCACTGATACCACATTAGGCTTTAAGCCGACATCAGCCATGCGTGAAAACAGTTCATATGCTTGTTCATTCTGACCAACTTTAGCATATGCAGCAATGAAACTGTTATAGGTGACAATGTCAGGCTCCAATCCATCCTCCTGCATCAAGTCAAAAGCCTCCCAAGCTTTGTCCATCCTCCCCTCTCTGATATATGATTGAACTAACTCATTCCACACATTGACATTCTTCTCCTGAATAGTGGAAAAAACAACTCTCGCATCTTCAAATTCTCCGCACTCAGAGTACAGGTTAATCAAAGATGCTCCAACATAAACATTGATCTTGATTCCACACCGCAAAATATAAGAATGCAGCAGCTTTCCAATGCCTAGTGCCTGCAAGCCAGCACAGGCGGGGAGAATACTAGCCACAGTCACCCCATCAGGCCTCTCACTCTCACACATCTCAAGAAAAACCTCCAAAGCCTCGTCATACAGTGCATTCTGTACACAACCAGAGATGATGCAGTTCCAAGAATTGACTCCCGGGTCGACACCTCTTTGCCGCATCTCGTCAAAAAGATGCAGAGCAGCAACGAGGTCACCACTTCTTGCAAATCCAGACACCAGCGTGTTCCACGAAATCACGTCCGGGCGAACGCCGCTCTCTTGCATCTCTTCAAACAGGTCGAATGCCTCTTCCAGCTCCCCAGCGTCGGCGTGCGCGCTGATGAGCGCGGTCCACGCCACGACGTCGCGGTCGGGCAGCGACGCGAACGCGGCGCGCGCGGAGGCCACGTCCCCCAGCGCCGCGTACATGGCAACGATAGCGTTCCCGACGACGGGGTCCCCAGCTAGCGCGGCCCCGCCCTTGGCGGCGAGCCCGTGCGCGGCGGACGCGAGGCGGGGCGCGCCGAGGCCGGCGCAAGCGCGGAGCACCTGCGGGAGGAGGAACCTGTCTGGCGCGGCTCCCGCGGTGCGCATGGACGCAAACGCCTCGCACGCTGCGCCCCAGCGCCGCTCGCGGACGCAGGTGCCGATCTCACGCGCGTAGGAAGCGGCGAGGTCCCGCTCCCGCTCCCGAGTGGGCCACGCGCGCGCGTGGCGCGGCGACGCATACCCCTGGGGCGCGCCGTTGAGAAGCTGGCAGTGGTACATGTAGGCCGACGGGTTCTGAAGGGCGGTGCAGCGAGGCGAGAAGGCTGTGCGTGGGGAAGGGCACGCCGGCGGGGACGGGGACGGCGGCGGCGGCGATATGGTGGCCATGGTTTTAATGGCGTCAGTTCGGCTGAGCCTGAGCTCAGACACTTTTTCCTTTTTCGGGTAGCGTATCGCATTGTACGAGTCGGTGTGTGGACTGTGGAGGAAACGAGTTGGGCTTGAGGTTATCTCTAACGGGCTACCTAAATGAGTTACTTATCTTAAATTTAGATAGTGAAGCCAAAAACCGAAGTCTAACCGACTATCTATTGGCCCAACAAATTTATTGACTAGCTAAATCTTGCTTAACTCTATTAATTTCTGTTGGACCAACACAGGGGTTAGCTAAAAATGGGTTCGGTGGTTTCTCCCCGCCCACGCAGTAGCCCGACGCCGCCGCTCCTTTCCCCGTCGCAAGTTGCCCGGCGCCCCCGCCCTTCCCTCGTGCTGCCAGCACAGGTCCGCCACCGTGCTATTGCACCAGCGCAGGGAAGATGACTGGCGCCACCACCTGACCTCACCGGAGCTTCCTGCCCCCCTCCGCCCTTCCTCCAGCTCTACCTGCAACCTCCTTCGCCCTTGGCCCGATCTGGAGGATCACCGCGCCCTCCTCCGCCTGATCCGGAAGACCGACGCCGCGGGCCTTCCTCCGGCTCCGCCTGTGCCCTCCTCCACGCCAGGAAACCTCCTCCGCACCCCTAGTGGTCTTCCTCCTAGCTCCGACCACATCTCGAGTCTCGCGGCTGCCTTGCCACTGCTGTGCTTCCCTGCCTCACAAGGTATGAGTCAGTCTGAATAAAATTTCATATGTGTGAAACTGCAATGTGTCTTAATAATTTCCTATGTCAAACTATGGCACCTTGTAGATGGTTTTGTTTGATGACGATGACGATAATATCATGGACCAATTCTTCGAAGACGACGATGAGTCCGATGATGATGCTCTTATCTTGAGCTTGATTGAACATGATGAGGAACAACATAGAAGGAAGAAGAAGCGATGTGGATCAGTCCATGGACATGAGGTCATTTACAGAGATAGGCATGCTGGAAATTTGAGAATTGTCACCGACTATTTTGCATATGTGCCGGTGTACAATGACAAAATTTTTAGAAGAAGGTTTCGGATGTCAAAAAATCTTTTTTTGAAGATTGTCCATGGTGTTGAAGCTCATGATGACTATTTTAGGAAAAGGCCAAATGTTGTAGGCTTACTTGGTGCCACTGCATTGCAGAAAGTGGTTGGCTCCATCCGTATGCTTGCATATGATGTACCAGCTGATTCAATGGATGAGGTTGTGAGATTAGCAGAAAGCATAATGATTGAGGCCTTCAAGCATTTTGTTATAGCTGTAGTAGATGTCTTTGGAGATGAGTACTTGAGAGCACCAAATGAGGAGGACACAAGGAAGATTTTGGCTTCAAATGAAAGGAGAGGATGGCCGGGTATGTTGGGTTCCATAGATTGTATGCATTGGCGGTGGATGAATTGTCCTGTAGGTTGGAAAGGATACTATGAAGGACATGTTGATGGTCCTACAATGATCCTTGAAGCAGTGGCTACTCAAGATTTGTGGATTTGGCACTCCTTTTTTGGAATAACGGGCTCGCTCAATGACATCAATGTATTGCAGCGATCACCACTATTCCAAAGGTTAAAATCTGGAACTTCTCCTCCTGGTGAGTACTTTGTGAATGGCAATAAGTACACTATGGGATACTTATTAGCTGATGACATTTATCCTACATGGGCAACTTTTGTGAAGAGTTTCCGAAACCCACAAGGCAACAAAAATATTCATTTTGCACAAGCACAAGAAGCTGCTAGGAAGGACGTAGAGAGAACATTTGGAGTTCTTCAGGCTCAATTTGCTATGGTGAGAGGACCTTGTAAGATGTGGGACAAGGAAGTCATTTGGTACATCATGACTGCTGTTGTTATTCTACACAACATGATCATACAAAATGAGAGGGGAGTTGAGGAATATTTTGACTACGACGAAGGTGGTGGTGAGGTGTTGAGGCCGGAGGATTATCGTCATGAACCACGTGTTTTGAATGATTTCTTGCGTATACATAGTGAGATTGAAGACCAAAAAGTACATGAGCAACTCCGTGATGATTTGATTGAGCATTTGTGGGCACGTCATGGATCAACATAGTGAGATGACGGACTTGGTGGCGATGCATCTATTTGAACTTTTATTTAATCATGTTGTAGTTTGTTTAAGTATGTTTAAACTTTGAAGGATCTTGTATCTTTGTTATTAGGTTCGAACGATGTGATTTATTTGGACCTTTGATCTATCCTGTTCCAGATAATTATGTTTAAACTATGAGTTTTATTTGTGGTTGAAATACTTTTGGTTAAACTGTACAAGAGAAATGAAGATTATAGAGGGGCAACATATATTTGTGAAAAAATAAAATTGGTAGTCTGTTTTAGGTAGCACTGTTGGAGACGAGAGCAAAATATAGCTATTCTAAGAATTGCTGCCTACATAAACAGAAAAATAGGTAGTCTATTTTAGGTAATAGTGTTGGAGATGCTCTGAGACACAAGTTTTGCTTAAATGAGCCCGCAGAGTGCCGAAACCTTATCATGATCATCTTTTCCACTAAAAAAAACTATCATCTTTTTCACTGAATCTGGACAAAAGTGGAGTTACGACGAGTCATCAAAGGTGAAATTCTTGATTTGTGCTGGTCACTTTTCCTAAGGGAGCACACTTGCTGGAAAAGACGCAAAACAACCACATAGTATCATTTTTTGGTGAAAACCACATAGTATCATCTGGTTTTTCGATTATTTTTTATCAGTGAAGACTGAAGAGAGAGCTTTATATTAAGTGCCCACGGCGTAGATGTCTACCTCAACCAAACCGCAAAATTGACACTTTCTGTAGTTATAAATTTGCTAATTCATCTGCCAATTGATCCTTTTTAGGGGTAAATGCCCATAAGGGATGTACTTTGATCCATATATGCATGAAAAAAGGTACATAGATCAGCCCATTAATGCCAGTTACAAAGTTTTTGTTTCAGAGGACAATCACAACAACGATTCAAGTTGGAAATCTGAAAAGGCTTTCCAATCACATAGAAGAAGCATTTCTTGCTAGTTGTTATGTTTGTAGAGTTCATATTTTTTGTATTTTTTTTTCAAATTAACTCAATGACAACGTTAGTGTGGTTGGGGCGGTTGAGATTACTTACAGTTAAATCTTCTCTTTCTTGTTGCAGGAGCTTACATTTGTGCTGTCAATATACTCTTTTATTTGGCTTCGAAACTAGGATTTCTCACTTGAATAAATGGTACATGACATTATTAAATTGATCGGTTCCATCTCTTTGGTTGTGGCAGCCATAAATCTACTGCGTCCAAAGGGAGGACGAATATTGGAACCTCCAGATTATAGTGTCTCCATATACGCTTATCTACTCAGGACACCAAAGCTGGGTTTATAAGAAAATTATCATTGAATAACACTAGACATAATGTCTTACATCAAGAATCAAGTCCCAAGTCCATGATTTTGGTACACGAGAACTAGCTTTCCAATAAGAAGTGGAGTAAAGCCACATTCAAATATATCTCTCTGATTCCTAAGTGTTCAACACCCTTAGAACATACAAAAGTTTTTCGATGTTGTAAGATAGACGGACTTCTTATTATTGTCCAGATTGTTGCCTTTCCACTAGAAATATCAAACAATACCAGTGAGCTCAGCTGTTATAGATTCAAAAAGGATATGGGCCAACAAAATAGATTGGAATAAAAAAAGATAAGAGTTGTGCATCCGGCTTGACAAGTCCTTCTGCTTTCCAATCATTAAATTTAAGCCATAAACTTTAGTTTAGGGACATGAGCAGTAAAAAAGAGGGTCACCAAGATGAGTTGTGTTGTGATCCATATCAGTGACTTGAAAAAAGTCTCTAGTTGCTTTCTTGCAAGTCTTTAGGACAATTAACACTAAAAAGGATGGAAGATTTGGTCCAATTTGGGATTTGGCCAGAGTCTTCACAAAAGTTTTGAAGGACATCTTTTATAACTTGACCTTCTTGCGATGTGTGTTGGCCATAATTGATGACGCTGTAAGTGCACCTAGCCCTTTTGTGGGTGTTGGTGAATTGAATGACAACACATTTAAAGGTCTAATAAATTTGCTAAATGTTGCATAGGAAACTAAGTTCATTGCATACACTTTGTGGATTGTGGAATGAGAAATTTAGGTTCAACAAGAAGGTAAACTTGATGATATATTCCACATAATGCTCAAATGAAGGCCAAGTTGTGTATTGTTGTAGGATTGTAGGAAGATTAGGGAAACAATCTAGTTTAAGCCAAAGACAACAATACAAATGAAGTTGACAGAATGTCTTCTATGTTATTGGATATCATAGTATCATGAGAAAACAAGCATATTTGGCAAATGACAAATGAGACATAAGTTGATGATTTTGGATTGGTCTCAATAATGGCTTGCTTTCTGTTTGACGGTAATTATGCCCTATTTTATACCACCATAACCATCAACATGACACTCATTTTAGGGAAGAATCAACCAAACAAGTAGTGATATAGGTATAAATAACTTGGTTCCACATGTACATGTCATTATTTGGTTGCAGGTACTCGATCAGGTACTTTTCAGGGTCTAGAAGCTTAAAATGAAAGAAGTAGCAACACTTGAAAGTCCCTAGTTTGGTTTTAGGTAATTGATGAAACCTAAGGACTAACCTTGTTTCTAAGTGAATGATTTAGAGAAAGGTAGTCCATGCCAAGTGGAGCTCAATGTTGAG
>CM041628.1:43989746-44005896 GCA_023333625.1 Bothriochloa decipiens | reverse complement strand
TCTCCGCAGGCCGCAGCAACGCATGGGGCATTCTTTTAGATGGCATTTGTTTCCGTGACTGGTAACGTAATTGGTAAGGAAAATAGATCACCGGGGGAGTGGCGAGAGAATCTTAGATGACATGATTTGTTTGGTTGCATATATAGTAAGGGAAATAGATTACGGCAGCAGTGGCAGAATGCGATAGGACCGGCAGAGGAGCGGTGTGAGGCATGAATGGGATTGGATTGGATTGCAAGGGTACCTGATAATGGATTGGACTGAACCAAACAGCAGTATTGTCATCCAATCCCCTCCGTAATCAGATTACATTACATTTTGCTCAACCGAACGCCATCTTAGTTCTTACTACTTATTAATTAATTATTTTATGTTCAAGATTCTAAACATAGCAATGCTCATAAGCCTATCGTTCTTTAATTGTTCTTTGATGGGCGAAAGGGCCTCTAGCTGAGTTGGTTAGGTGATCTGACTATCTGAGTAGTTGGAGCGAATTTCAGGCTGGGGTTCAAAAAATCCCCTCGTCTGTCCCACGCCAAAGCATAGGTCTAAGACCCGCCCTGGTTGTGTCCATTCCCACATAGGCTCCGGTGCCACTGTGTATGGATTGGGTAAGGGGGTTTTCTCGACCTTTGAGAGAAGGTCTTCTTCTTAATGCAATACCTGGGGGCTATCTTGCCCCCTGCTGGTCAAGTTTTTTTTCCTTTAATGGTGTTCGTGCATCCAGTTGACATTGTAAACAGTGACAATATTTGAGTACGACTTCGGTTGTGAGTTTCCATTAAATATGCATAAAATGGCCTAATAGAATTACAATAATATGAAAGCATTTTCAACTTTAAAGGCGAATAAACACATAACATATTCAGATGGTGATTATATATCTACTAGATAATGTTGACCAAAACTAAAATAGTTTTGTTTTTGTGAGACAAATCTATGATGGTTTGACTGCATTTTAGGGCATCACGTCAACATCTTAGGCACAATAGAATACAACCATTCAACTACCCAATAACCTACTTAAAATTGCTATGTATCTGGTACCAGGTATCAGATTCCAGATTTCCAGATACCAGGATTCAACCTGCTGCCCCTTGATATATTCACACCTAGTGCAGGTTTCAAGTTTGTAGCCAACACTGCAAGTTTGGCTTCAAAATGGGTTCAATGAGGGTCCTACAAGCTTCAATAACCAAATCAACTTCAGTATGTGCACACCTCTCAAGAGGGTGATAAAACGGGAAGAACTTAGGGCAGTTTTCTGATAGACGAAGTGAAGTTAGGGCTCAAGATATTAGTGACCTGTTGGTTGGAGGCTGGCTGTGTTGCTGTGGCAGTGTGCATAGAACTGTAGAAGATGCTCAATGATGAATCACACTTAGATCCAGCTACCAGGCTGTGCCATGTCTGTGTAACTGGTATGTGCATACTCACCCTGCTGCATCATCATGAAGCATGGGCCATGACTTCCTTGTGGGATCCCTGTGCACTCCTTGTTAATTGCATTTTGCAACATCATGTTCTCACAGAAGAAAAGCTATGCAGTCTGGCACACCAAATCCTCATCTAATCCTGCCAGTCGCAGAGTTCAGTGTCTCATAGAGAGCAACTTTCAGTTCTCCTCCATAGGCTGTGTGTTGGCCAAAACAGGCGGAGCTTTTCTTGCTTAGTCCATATTCAGAAACTGCGTCCCTGAAGGATTTCATCCTCCATTCTATTTTTGTTTCTATGCATGGGAAGTCCAGGATACTCTCATATCGCCCTTGCCACTACAGCCTACAGTAAAGATTTGCTGGTAGCAGTCCTGCAGTTGCTGCTTGTCAATGAGTTGGTGGCTTCCTAGGGTTATGGAGCTGCCATGTCTGTCGGCTGTTGCCAAGACTGGATTCCAAAAGCTGCCGTCTCCTTCATGTACCGTTGCCTTCCACCATAGTCCACATTGTTTCCTCCAGCTGCTTCATTGTGTGAACTATGAAATATCCTGTTTGCACTGCTAGCATACATTTGATGTTTGGGATTTATATTTTGATCCACTTGTCTCATGATTCTGTTACTGTGAATGGCTGTAGTTTTTTTTTCGCAAGTTTTGGGTTGATCCAATGATCCCAAATAAGTGAACTTGCATTCCTACTGAGAATGGCTGTAGTTAGTTACAACTAAGACGACTAGTCAGTAATTCCCATGCCTTTGTTTTTGTTGGAACCTCACTGATATAGTTAATGTTCTAATTTCCAGTTACATCTGAACTGATACATGCTACTGTATCTCATGGCTCTGGTACTATTGCTGAGCAAATGCCGCTCATTCAAATTCTTGTCCCTCATATTATGGGTCTGAAAGAGCAGCTCAAAGATCCATCTAAGGTATGACATCTCTGGCCATATTCTGCATGCTTGCATCATGTTCCTCTCCATCATGAATATTATCTCTTCAATCTTCATATTCGCACATATCATTTGGTGGGATTAATGTACTTCGTTGGTGATTCCAGGAAATTCAAAATTTCTGTTAGCGCCGTAATTAGAATTTAGGAATGAGTCACTGTTGCTCTCTTTTAGTTATCTTTCATTGTAATGCACAATGGAAAGGTGTAAGCTTTGTAGATTGCAGAACATAGTAGATTGATAGTTGAGATAATGTACAGGAATATGTAGGCAAGAACAGGGGTGGCTTATAGAAACGTAACCAACCTCCAATCTCCTTGCCTAATAGAACTCAGTCTGTATGATTCTGGACTTAGTCAAAGGAAACCTCTTGAGCTTGCCCTGGCCGTACCCTGTAAGGTTAGCCAGCTGGGCTACTCTAAAGCTAAGCTCATGGCTCATATATATATATAATCCTGTCTAACAAAAGGAACTAAAATGCTTTGTTGTTGTTTGAGCTGGTAAATGTTGGCACAAGAACCTTGTGCCCAGGTAAGAAGCACCTGCTCTCCTTCCCTCCTCTCCTCCCCTGTACCAAGGTTGAAGAAGAGCTGAGCTCTCTGAACCCACGCACACACCACACACAGTTTCAGAGTTGTCTGAAACCTGAAGCTCTGAAACCTGAAGCTGAATGTTTTGGTGGCAAAGAAGCTGCCTTTTCCGTTGAATTGCTTTTTAATTTATACAACCTAGCTACCAACTACATGGTACAAGATGGTATGGCTGTCTACAGCCCCATCACCCTAGTACAAGCAGAGATCAGCCATGGACATGGCTGATGTACCTCAACTCTACCTCTAGATTGGCCTAATGCCATGCTGCTACAGTGCAAGGGGTGGACAGCACAAGCTGACCCAATTTCTACACCTTGACTGCATCAGAGAAAAGGAAATGGAGGATCAGCAGATTATGTCTTACAGTAAAGTTATTTGACCCATGAATCCCAGTTTCCTGTCTAAGCAAACTCTTTTAGTGCATCTTTGAGTTTTGAAAGTAAAATTTTAACTCTGAACAAACACAAATGCATCCAATTCTGAGCCTTTTAAATATTATCTGACTCTTGGGGAAGATGCTATTCGTAAACAAAAGCCAGTAGGGCAGTTGATTGACAGGGAAAATCCCTGAAGTTGCATGGTTGTGTCACCTTTACCCACACCCATCATAAATACTGTGAGACCCCAAATCACTGTTAGATTAGTGATAGTCTTGATGTGGCAATGAACATGGCCTATCAAGCTGTTACCATGTTGGGTTTTGTCATTTCTCCCCATTCTACGTGTTTGTCCTCACTGCTGCAGTACATACAAATCCCTAGTAACAGACTACTCCTCTGGCCCACCATTTCCTATTCCTCTTTCGTTGCTACTAAACTCCACGAGAAAATATATTAACAAGTGCTTATTATATTTATCTTTTTATTATATTTTACATGTTTATACTTGAGTGTTTGGTAAATATGTAGAAATGCATCTGTGTTTTTCTTCTATTTTTTTTGACCCTTTGGTACATTTTCAGGATGAAGAAGATGTAAAAGCTATTGCTCGTTTATATGCAGACATGGGTGAATCCTATGTTGACTTGATTGCCTCAGGTAAATTTCATGGATTATGCTGATCACCATTGAAATCCTCCTCTTGCCAGTGACCCGTTTATTTACTTTTAGTGTTTGAGCTTTGCCAGGTTCAGATGATTCAATTCAAATAGTAAACGCATTGCTAGAAGTTACATCTCATCTGGAATTTGATATTTCCTCTATGACGTTTAATTTCTGGCACCGGCTTAAGCGTAACCTGATCAGAAGGTATTTTGACTAACCTAATTAAACATCATGTGCTTTGCCTGAGAAATAATGTTATCAATGCTTCATGTATTTTAGGGACTCTTATGTATCATATGGATCAGAGGTGGCAATCGAAGCTGAGAAAAACAGAAGATTACAAATATTTCGTCCAAAGTTTGAAACTCTGGTGTCTCTGGTACGTATTTGAGAACGGAGGATTTTATAACATCCTTCCTATATATCTTGCCATGAAATGAAATCAGCAATGTCGACTGAGTTATTTCATTTCATTTGTCTGATTTCATATATTGTGTTGATTTCTGGATCAGGTCAGTTTCCGAGTTGAATACCCTGAGGACTACCACACCTTTTCCGAGGAAGACCGCAGGGATTTTAGACATGTTAGATATGGTACGGCACCTGATTTCTTTTAGCTAGTTTCATCAGTCCATTTTGCCTATCTCGTGCAATACAGTTCTTATATTTAGGGTCATTTGTTTTTCAGCTGTTAGTGATGTGCTACTTGATGCAACTGAAGTTCTTGGGGGTGACTCGACGCTAAAACTACTTTCCACCAAGCTAGCTCAGGTGACTTAAAACTAATCCTCTTGTTTGTTTCTGAGATCTTGTGCTTAATCTCTTTGTTGGCTTGGCAGTTTCCTTACTCGATGTATTTTGTGATTTGTTTAGTTTCTCGATTACTTTGGCATCTTGTGCTCATCATTGTAACATGAGTTTTTTTTTTCTCTGAAGGCTTTTCTTTTATTGAAACAATGAATTTCATGTCTCCATATATAGTCTAGACAATGACTGTATTCAGCATAGGTTTGTCTGGCCCTTCTGACTTTTTGCTCAGTAATACTACAACAGCATGCAAATAAAAAATAGTAATAGTATATTGACATGAAGCGCTTACTGATCAGAATTCACAGATGGATTTTGGATATTTGAGGCACATTAACAGTACAGGTGCTGATTAAGTATGTAGAACTTTTGGGAAGTTTTAGAGGTATTCCATTTTTAATCCTGATGTACCAGATCAAAACAAGTGAAGATTTATCGAGACAGTGACATATTCTTGTAGCTCAGCATACTTATTTTTTGTTAGTGTATGGATGCCCTGTCACGAATTAGGGAGACTGAGTATTGTGGAGAGCTGGCACTATGCACTAGACTTGAAAAATAAAAGAGACTAATTACATCCAAAATCCAAATTTGAAGATGTCGTGCATGCAACTCTTGGACAATGTTGATGTAGAAAATGACCTCCTCCAATACCTCCAATCTTCACAGACAGTACTTCGACTCTTCAAATATGAACCTTGCTTTGGAGACTTTGAACTCGACGAGAATCAAGAGATGTGTCAAATCAAGCCAAAGGAAGAACAAAGAGATCACTGCTGCAAGATGGCAAGGAGTAGGACAGAATGGTGATGATAATAAACAAAGTTCTGCTAGGCGCTAGGCGAAATCTAGGCGATGACCCTTAGCCTAGCAACTAGTCCAGCCTAGGCGATGCTAGGCGTTTTGCCAATTTAGTATAATATATACATATATAGCAGAAATCATGAATAATTTCACAGATTCATCATAGATACAATGATATATACATGGAATCAGTCAAGAATTTCAGATTTCAGAACACTTGAAATGAAACAGAGGAGAGCAGGGGAAGGGAACAGAGGATAGAAGCAGGGAAAGGAATAGGAAACAGAGGAGAGGAGCAGGGGATGACATACAGACCTTGGGCCTTGGGGCTTCGGCTGAGGGAGGAGACCGGCGGGGAGGGGACTGGGTGGCGGGAGGACGTCACCGGCAGGGAGGGGCTTCTAGGCGGGGAGCAGCATTGCTGGCGGGACTTGCCAGGCGGGGAGGAGTCTCACTGGCGGGATCTGCTTCCCGGTGGAGGTCGAGGCGCAAGCAGGCGCACGACTTTCCCCCTTCTCCCCCTTATCCTTCTCCAGCGCTCCGCTTCCTTTCCCGTGCCTGAAGCTCTGCGCGCGCGCTTGTCCGCTGAGCCAAATTTTTGCGTGCTCTTGCGTCACCCGCCCTAGCTCGTCTCCGCGATGCCTAGGGCACCTGGGCGCCGCCGACTCGGAACAAGTCGCCGCCTAGGCGCTCCACACACCTAGAGGGCCGACTACCACCCTAGTCCAGGCGCCAGGCCATAGCCTAGCGACTAGTCGCGCCTAGGCGCATCCTAATCGTCGACTTTCAAAACTTTGATAATAAATAAATGGCCATTGATCACGAAATGTAGCAAAATAGCTATGAAAGAGACTGAGAGGGCATGCTCACATCAATGATGATGATGATTTGCTAAATCGATGGGACTCAGCTAACCAAAGAAAAAATTGGTTGATCTGATGATAAATTTTTGGACACATACAGCTTGGACGACCTGTTATGTGTAGAATTGGATAGACACTGATGCAATGGAATTTAGGAAATATGCTCCAACATGCTATAGAAGTAGAAGATGAATCAAATTGGTGAAAGCGACAACAGAAGATGAATGCATGGGCACAAAGCAGACAACAAACCTAGCAGAAGAGAGCACCAAACACAAGACAGAGCAGGGCAGCAGAGCACAACACAGATTGATGGCAGGACTGCTGGGAAGACGAAGAAGCCGTCCGAGTACACATGGACCGGTAGTTCAGGACGGAAATGGCGATGGGGCGTGCGCTGCGCGAAAGGGTGCCGGCGTGCCGCCTAGGTCTTGGATGGGTGATGCTGCGCTTGACGAGGTCGCAGATGATACATCTCTTGTGTTTTCGTAACATGGTACTAAAGATCTAGGTCTAAGATCCAGGCTCCCTCCACCACCCTTCTCTCTCCTGCGCTGCCCCTGGGAGGATTCATCTCTGCTCCTCCCGGGGCAGCCTCATCGATCTTAGATTTTTTCCCCCTCTCTTTGCGTCAGTCGTCCAGCAGCAGCAGCAGCCACCGTCCATTCCCACCATCTCCGCATCCGCTGTGATGTGGCCCATTGCCGCGTTCGCCAGATGCCCATGCGCCAATTCTGCGCATCGATTCTGCCCGTCGTGGACACCTTCGGCCACCCATCGCAATATTTATGATACGTAATAAGTACCATTAGATTCATCATGGAATATATTATAAACTTTTATTAACTTATTTCGATACAAATATTGATACTATTTTCTATAGACCTAGTCAAACTTAAAAAAATTCTTCTTGAGAATCTAGGTGTGCATTCTTTTAGGGACGGAAGGAGTAGATATTAACAACATAACAATGATTGCTTAACCTCAGGCTTCAATTTTTTTCTTTCAAACTACTGGAAAGTTTCTACAGTTCTCAATAATAATAGTTTTTCACTTCTGTATTTTAGGCATATGGGAGCTGCAACAATGAGCAAAACCCCAAGTGGCAACCTGTAGAGGCTGCCCTGTTCTGTATACAAGCAATTGCAAGATCAGTCTCAATTGAGGAGCGAGAAATTTTGCCGCAGGTATTGATAGCATATTGATTGTCCCATAATGCTATTGGTTGTTCTTCCTTAACTAGATTACCTGCAAGATCTTCCTCTGTTCTCTGATTGGAACATGGACTTCGTGCGTTGTTTGCTCTGAATTCTTGTTTGGTGTTGATCATGTGCTGTTATTGTTTTTTAAAGGTTATGTCACTGCTTCCCTGCCTTCCTCACCATGAGCAGTTGCTACAAACAGGTACGTTTCACCATGCAGAAAGTTCAGAAGTCCTTGACCTTTGCACGGTGTTTATTTAATTTTATGCTGTACCTGCTCAGTCGGCAGTAGCTCGTTAGCTCTATCAAGATGTTAATGTTTATGACAGTTAGAGCTGCTTATTCCCATTGACAGATTTTTATTGTTACTGAGTTACATGGTTATATTCACTTTGATCCTACTAGCTGTGTGCTTTTGAATAACAACCATGCAATAAGTGGTTTACCTGGCCTGTTTGTCACAATGTTCTGAAATATACTTACAGTTTGTTCGACTGTTGGAGCATTTTCAAAATGGATTGATGCTGCACCAGCTGAATTATCTATTCTACCACCTCTAGTTGATATTCTCAATAAGGGTATGAATACATCAGAGGATACAGCTGCGGCTGCTTCTATGGCCTTTAAGTACATATGTGAAGGTATGCATCTGCATCTTTGTGCATCTGTTTCAGAATCGTCTTATTTTTAAGAAGTCCAGATTGGTACTGTAGGGCTATTGCCTGTGACTAGTAAAGTTTGAGATGGGCTATTCTATTAAATGCCATTCATGGTTTGGCACCCCATTTCCTCACTGGTGTGTGATAGCGTCTGGTGGCAAATCCTGAAGTGCCGGTGCTGTTGAATAGTGTGGGGTGTTAGGTTTCATGCACCAACCAGATGAACCCAAAAACTTAAGCCTTTGGGAAGAGGTGGGCGATCCACTTTATACAGAAACACTCCCACTCACGTGCAGCCACATACAAGGCGCAAACATGGAAATAAAAGAGCGGGGGACTTAAATGACGCCTCTGCGAACTCGAGGCCTCTGGCTTTGATACCATGTTAGGCTTCATGCACCAATCAGATGAACCCACCCAAAAGCGCAAGTAGTTGGGAAGCGGCGGGCAATCCACTTTATACTTAAACATGGGGGAACTTATTCTTGCTTTGAATTTGCCCAAATTTATGTTTTCATGCCATAAATTATTTACTGTTTGTTTAATTGATCCTTTTTTTTGGTGAAAAGACTGTAGGAGAAAGTTCTCAGGGTCCCTGGATAGCCTCTTCCAGATATACCATATTGCAATTAGTGGAGTTGGTGGTTATAAAGTTTCTTCAGAGGACTCGTTGCATTTGGTTGAAGCCCTAAGGTTCTATGATTCCTCCCATCCAGCTTTGCTATTTTTGTTAGTAAAACATTTTGGTTGTCTCAAGTACTCACCTTGCACGCTGTTGCTTTCTGATACACTTCGATCAGTGTGGTTATTACTACACTTCCACCAGAATCTGCTAGTAGAGCCCTGGAGTTAATCTGCCAGCCAGTGATCAATCCCTTGCAAGTAGGTAGCACTTTTTTTGTAGTCAATTGCACTTGCCTAATGTATACATTCTAATTTGTTTGTTTCGATAAAAGGAATTAATCCAGCAAGGTGATCAAGTTCTTCAACAAGCCCCTGCTCGGCATTTAACTGTACATATAGATCGACTATCAAGCATTTTCAGGTGGTGGCCTTCTATTTCTAAATTTCTTCCATTGGAAAATACATTTGTTTACTAAATCTTCCAAATTGTTCCAGCAATGTGAAACAACCAGAATTAGTTGCTGAAGCTGTATATAGATATTGGCCGACACTTAAGAGTATCTTTGATCAGTAAGTATGATACCATGGAGTTATTGACAGAAGTTCCTATTACAATAAATGAATGTTCTCCACTCCTACTTGATCAAAATACTGTTATGCACAGACGAGCATGGGATACCCGTACCATGGAGTCAATATGCCGATCTTGCAAATTTGCTGTAAGTTTGTGACTTGTTTAGCTTATTAATTGTTTGATATAACTTCTGCTCAAATCTTGTGCAAGTGCCATCAAGATTGCATTATCTTGTATCAGACATGGAATCTGAATAACACTAGTTCCTAGTGTTCCTTGGTTTAACTGTTTAATTAAAAGTTGCAATGAAAATCTGCCTGATGTTTTCTGAGTAGTGTGGAGCATAGCATAGTCTTGTAAGTTTCAGTTTATCATGCCTGATGCACCAGGGTGCTTGGCATAAAAGTGTGTAGGTAGTTTGTAAGTTTCAGCTTATAATGCCTAATTCAGGGCTTTGTAGACTGTTGTTTCAGTACTTCCCAAAATTTATTATCTACCAGTAATAAAGCTGGAGTTGGATATTTTAAATAAGCCCTTATTTTGCTCTAAATTTGTTCTTTTAGCTTCTAGTAAGGGGATTGAAGCAGATTACAGATATCTCTTGTTGTCTCTTCATTACCATCTGAATATTCATTGTCCGCTGACTAATGTTAAAATGCCTTTTCTGGGTGAAGGTAAGGACGTGTGGAAGGGTCATGGGAACGACGATTGGTGCAATGCTTGAAGAAATCCAAACTCTCTACCAACAACACAAACAGTCTTGCTTCCTTTACTTGTCCAGTGAAGTTATCAAGGTTGATTTATATTTTCAGAGTTGAGTTACAAACTTGAACTGTATTTTCGCCCTTCTCTGACAATTCTTTTTCTTTGTAGATTTTTGGATCTGATCCATCTTGTGCAGGTTATCTTACTAGCTTGATACAAATACTTTTCAGCCATACAGTGCAGCTTCTCAGGACGATTCAAGTAATTGTTCTTTCTTTTCATTCCTAGGTGACAATTACACATTGGCAACACAAAAATTGACCAAATTGCACTATATTTTCAGGATTTTACAGCCAGACCAGATATTGCTGATGATTGCTATTTGTTAGCATCAAGATGTATTCGTTACTGTCCTGATCTATTTATACCTACAGAAATGTTTCAAAGATTGGTTGACTGCGCAATGGCTGGTATAACTATACAGCACAGGTAATGGCCTCAAGATTGGCTGACTGCGAATGACTGTTATATAACATCTGAACAAGGCTCTGAGATGATTGAGTTTGGTTCAATTTTGAAAAAAATCTCTAGATATACAACAATGCCCTTATTGATATATATCAAAATCTTTTCAGACTCAATCCGAATCTGACCATCTAGCAGTCTTGTTCAAAAAACTATCTATGAAAACAATATTTTTATTCTCTATGCTTTATTTTTACCGTATTGAAGTCTAATGTTGTAACCTAACTTTATGTAACAGGGAAGCCTGTAAATCGATATTGTCTTTTCTATCTGATGTCATTGACATTCCAAACTCATCTGATGGGGGACAGTACCGTGAAGTTATTAACACAATCATACTTCAGCGTGGTGCAACCCTTACTAGAATAATGATTGCTGCCTTAACAGGGGCTCTACCATCTGGTCGTCTGGAGGAGGTGGGTTGTAAGACCGTATCTTTTTTTTTTCTTTCAAACAAAAACTCTGAAACGTGTATGAGAATTGTCATGTCATTGCTTTAAAAATAAAACTAATTTTTAAGTGGTATTTCCATTATTGTTTGTTACATTTGCATCCAGCGAACAATTGTTGAACTACCCTATCTAGTGCTACGCTATGCTCAACCAGCAGCTAGAAAGAGCATGTCTTGCATGATGTTTTCTTTTGCTCTACCAGCAGCTGGAAAGAAATGAATCAACGTTCTCCTGTGTTGTCAGATATCTCACTAAAAACTGATGCAGAGAGGCAAATATAGCTCACTTTTTCTTTTGTCAAATTATATATCTCTTATTCAGTCACAAAATTACTGAATACCCTTCTAACTACATAACAACATATTGGATTGGAGTGTTAGTTCCTTAACCCCTGTTAAAAAATGTAGGTCGTTTTAGTTCTGCCATAGGTAAAACTTATCTTTGACGGTTCATATAAAAATGCAACAACATCTAGAACATCAAAAATTAATATCACTAAGTCCATCATAAAATGTCTTGACAGTATTTATTTGGTAACATGGTGTTAATGTATTTTCCATAAATTGTGTCAGAGTAAAGAGAAGTTTGACTCTCATTAGGACTCTGTCTGGCAGTGATTCTGGTCATTTTGTCCATTTTTTATTGAAACTGAGTGAATTCTCGTTACTCGACTGCCAACATATCATTAGCAAAATTACATCAATCCCAACAGGGAGAACACTAGATATAATTTCTCCCCCCTCATTACAAAGAAACCTAAGCTTGGATAACTCATGAGCAACAGCATTGCCTATAGAAAATAAATGACTGTAAAGGTGGAACTGAATGTCTTCCTGCTATTAATTATGGTAACTACTGCATTTATGCTGTCTCAGGTGTAAATAAGCCACATTACTTTTAGCTCCCTTATATCACATTTTTTTTTATCCCCACATACCCGCATTCTGCTGTACTTTGTTGGTCGCTTCCAACCATCATTAGTACTGCAGGCAAAAGTCTTAGGCCTTGTTTGGCGGGGCTCCCTCTGCCTTTGGCTCTACTTAAGGAGCCAGAGCTGAGGAGAGAAAAACAGGTCCTGGTTGTGCCAAACAGGCTCTTTATCGAGGCCAGGAAATCACCAACTCCACTGTGGCATGCAAACAGCCATTTATGCATAAAATCAACTTGAGAATGCCAATTGCAGTTTTGATATTTTATTGTACTTGAGAAGGGCTGCCCTGGTGCAAGCGGTAGAGCTTTACCGCCTGTGACCAAGAGGTCTAGGGTTCAAGCCCCAGCCTCTGCACATTTGTGTAGGGATGGTTGCTGGCTATTTTCCCTTCCCCAGACCCCGCAGTGCGGGAGCCTACGGCACTGGGTATGCCCTTTTACTCGTTATTGTATTACTGAAAATTTAGAGCAAAGCACGAGACAGTAAGATGATAATTGATAGGTGGATTTGTACCTTTTTGCAGGTTTCTTATGTTCTGCTGTCACTTAGCAGGGCCTTTGGTGAGCACATGCTGAACTGGGCAAGGGAAAGCATTAATCTTATACCACCACAAGCCCTAACAGATGCAGAACGTTTGCGTTTCTTCAACATTATATCTGATGCTGCTTCTGGGTCTAGTCTTCATACCGTAACAGATAGATTTGGGGAAATCTCAGATGTTTGTAGACGAAACAAAACAGTGCAAGACCTAGTTCAAAGTGCCTTGCGGCCTCACGATTTGACCTTCACGGTGGTTCCACAACAGATGTGATAACTGGATGTCTCTGCAAGGCAAGTTTCGCAAGCCAGTTCAAGCATACTTTCAAGTTGAGAAAAGACACCGAGTCAGTGTTGATGCAAGACTCACTGTCATCTTGGGAAATTTTTTCTTAGTTCATACAGGTTTGAGTTGCGGCGGCATACAGTTCAGATGTGTTCAGAGCATAGATAGGTCAGTAAGCATTGTAATTCTTTCGTGTTTCTCCTTTGTACATGTGCCGTAGATTGTGTATTTGGGGAGGGAGATAAGTTGTGTTGTATTATCTCAAAAAACAGTGTTATATACTGGGTATAACTGGCAGATCACGCGGAATGGTGATCTACCATGAGCCTGATTTTGCGTTGGCCGGTCAGCTTCTTTTTTGTAAAGTGAGGTGGCCATCGATTTTTTTATGTAAGCTCATACCGGGTGTTCAAGGAAGATCAAGTTTGTGTTACCTTATGATCCCCAAATGTGATGGCCTTCTGGTTTGATGATTAGAACCGGTGCAATTTTAAGCACACAATGAATCAGGGGCAGACGTTTCAACTAATTTGGCTAGTTACATATATTCGTTAATTAGTGTGTCCTCGACAAGGTTTCGTCCTGTCGCCACTCCACGCCGCGGACCTACTGCAATCGCTGTCGGAGTGAGGGTCATTTGGAATTTTTGATCGCAATGAAGTGAGGGTCATTTGGAATTTTTGATCGCAATGAATTTTATCTAATGGCAGTGAGGGTCATTTGGAATTTTTGATCGCAATGAAGTGCTATAGTTTCTAGTGACAATGAGGGAATTTTATCTAATGGCCGTGAGGGTCATTTGGAATTTTGATGGCAGCGAAGTGTGATAAAACATAACCGTGTGATAAAACCAACTTACTGCACTAGAGAGGCACGACAGGGCTTCCCCGTGGCATGATTAGTGCAACCAAACAGATTAGATTTGAAATAGTTTTTGAATTAAAAATAGTGTAAAATTTATAAAGTAAGGAAATAGACATATGGAGGGGGATTCACGAGCAACTACACTAACTAGTCTTTTCCGTGCCAAGGCCATCTCAAAGTAACTACTTCAACTGTTTCGAATTATAAGTCGTTTTGATTTTTTTTTTGTTTAACTTTTTTTAAGCGACTTACGATTTAAAACGAAGGGAGTAGATAGGGATGCCAACCCTATTGAAAGGATCTAAATAGCTAGAAGGGGAGGGTTGAAAGGATATTTTAAAAGCACTGTAACAGATTGGTTAGACATTGAAATGGCGAATTAGAAATTTGCTCTAGCTCTATTTCACCACAAGCAAGTCACCTACACAATACTAGTATTACTTGATGCATAGTACAATATTTTTTATAATATATTTATATAAACTTATAATTATTGATATTATTTGTTATAAATCTATTTAATCAAACTTAACATAATTGATCAAACCTAGAAGTTCCCTTTTTGAAGGAACAACCGGCCTTTGTCCACTTCTCGTACAGTACCGGCCAGTGCATAGTGTTAGAGGTAGTACGCTTTTCGGTACAGTGAACCCGGGAGGCGGGCGCACGTACTGTACCGAGTACCGACAGTGACACAAAGATAGATAGCCGCCTATCACGTCTCGTCACCTGCACGGCGCCAGCACATACGTACTCCTACGGTCCTACATATGGCAGCATGTAAAGCGAAGTGTACAGGGGCCCGGCCCCTTGTTTAATAGCAAGCCGTACGGCGTCGAGTCGCGTCGGCATGGGCGTGGCGGCTCCGTCTTGGCACGTCCATCGGCCAGCCGACCAGAGGCCTACCCGCCGGGCAACGCGATCCTGAAACGAGCGAGCGAGGCCGCCGATGGCGTGGGGTCGGGGTCCGGGGGCTCGGCCGTCGACGGCGGACTGATATGTTGTGATATGGTCGCGGCCTCGCGGGTCGCCGGGAGGCCAGGCGGGGGCCGGGAGCGCGGCGTGAGTTGAGGGGCTCGCTCAGCGCCCGGCCGTTTTGTCGCCGCGACACGTGTGCTGGTGCTGGCCGGCCGGCCGGCCGGTGTCTTTCCCATCGATCGACGGACGGACCTCATTCATCTGACCTGAGAGAGAGCAGGAGTGTCACAGCTAGTGGTCAGCTGCTACGGCCAAAACGCGCGCACAGTGAAGATGCTGTGTCTGGAACGAACAAGAAGTGAACGATCGGGAGGATGGGATTGATCCGAGCGGAGGTACGGTGACGCGAAGTTGGGACGGACGTGCCTGCCGGGTCATCCGTTCATGCCCCGCGCGCGCTCACGGGGCTTCCGCCACTTTTGCTCCGTCGCCACGGGGATTCCACCCGAGAGCAGCCGGCCTGAAATGCCGTTGTCGAACGGATCGATTGTGCCATCAGCCTGGGATTAGCCAGGGCATCAGACACGCACGACGCCGGCTGCAAATCTTGGCGCCAAAAAGCTGCCTGCGATGTCCGCCACATCCAGCTCCAGTATTATCCGGCTCCATCGGCACGCTACACACACGCAGGCAGCAGCGGGGGCGGGGCTACGCCGCCGGCTCCCATGGTCGGCCCGCATCTCGCTGTCGCAGTAGTGGCCTTCGTCGTCGTCCGTCACCGGGGCCCGGAAAACGTCCGGTTCCGCCATAACACAAATTTGGTCCAGCGACGGGCCCCGGACGTGTGACGCCCGCCGCTTTCCTTGCGCCACTGCCGCTTCGCTTCCCCTCAAGCCGTTTCAATAACGGTGTACTCCCTCAAGCCGTTTCAACGGTGTACTGCAGCATATTACACGTTTGACGGCATTCCGCAAAAAAAATTCCCCTATTGGTTACTGGTAAAAGGTGGGTGGTAGTACCATGTTCTCAATCAAGCTAATATATGCTGATGTTTGTGCGTATAAGCGATAAGATCGGTACATAAGCATATGCAGCAATGAACCCAAGTAGCAAGTACAGTGGTTATTTCAAGACAAATTTGAGACGCCTATGTATAAATTTGACTCTTATAACTTTAACAACTTTGTTATATTATTGTCACCTTGCTCTAAAGAGAGTAAAACCCTCTATAGTCAAGTCAACAAGCTGTGTGTAGTGCTTCGGATTGATAGGTGTAATGTTTTCTGTCCTCTATTTGTTCCAAAAAGAAAACAACTAATTGTTTACCCGTTAAAGTAGTTCACATTTGACTAGGTATCTAGTAAATAATATTCACA
>CM041628.1:43875988-43989346 GCA_023333625.1 Bothriochloa decipiens | reverse complement strand
GTGGCGCGCGGACGCGCGGGCAGGCGGCGGGCGGGGATGGGGCGGGTGGCGGCGTGCGGGCGGGTGGCGGCCGGGGACGGGGCGGGCGGCGGCGCGCGGGCGGGTGGGAGGGAGGGAGAGAGTGAGGATGGGGTGGGGTTGGGCCGGCCCGATCTGGGCCTTTAGGTTAGAACCTTTGCCAAGTGCCAGGCCCAGCGGCACCCGGCAAAGGGATTTTTATTTTTTTTTAAAAAAATATTTTTTGCCGAGTGCTAGCTCAGGAGGCACCCGGCAAAGAATATTTTTTTTAAAAAAATTCTCGCAGGCCTTTGCCGGGTGCCAGGTGACGACGGCACCCGGCAAAGAAATTTTTATTTTTTTAAAAAAATCTTTGCCGGGTGCCTCTTGAGCTGGCACCCGACAAAGGCATCTTTGCCAGGTGCCAGAATTGGCATCCGGCAAATTAATAATTTTTTTGGCCTTATTTTTTTGGGGGCCTTGCTACAGTAATTAAAGGTCCATATCAAATTTAAGAACAGTTTTGAGTTTTATCCTATATTTTTTAATTATTTTTGTTCACTTGAATTTTTTCGACTACTCCAAATTTGAACTGCAGGTACATGAAATAATAGAATTCGATCATTCAAAAAATAATATTCATGATGTTTAGCATATATTGAGGCCCTATCCGGAACCTGGCATTAACTTACGACCATCATGTTGTCGTAACCTGACGAGGTAATCGCGGAAAAAGTGTATTTAAATTATATAAAATCCAAACGAAGTCCGAAAATCACGAAACTTGACGATGTATGTTGTTATCATATGCGGAGGCCCTGATAAAAAATTAAGAAAGTTTCGAGCAAGTTATGACGTCAGATATCTAAAGCTCACACATCTCCACATATGAGGCCATCAGTGCCATGTGATCACATGTGGAGATGTCTGGCACCTGACAAAGAGTTCCTTTGCCGGGTGCCCGATAAAAAGCCCCCGGCAAAGCATTTTACACCCGACAAATCAGCCGTTTCCGGTAGTGTTTGGCCTTGAGATTCAATTTTCAGGTCCGCAAACTTCTTAAGTGGTTCATCAAAGTTCCATAACTCTTAATTTGGCCTTTAGATTTAATTTTCGGGTCCATAAACTTTGAAGCGTTTCACCCGCATATTTATACCCCTTGTTTTGGTCCTTAAATTTGACATGGCATATGAAACCACAACCAACATGGCATGGAAAAAAATATGAAATTTTCCCTCCTCCTTGTTTCTCCTTCCTTGCACGCTCTGTTCCTGAGCGTCAACGCGCAAGGTGGTCATCGCAAGCACCGACAAAGCGGCACGAGTGCATGGGACGATGGCACGCGACAAGGCCCAAGCTTGTGGGAGTGGAAAGGATAGCAGAGCGAGCAGGGGATCAGCATGGGTTTAGCAAATTCCCTGATATACTGATTCCACATGCCACGTCAAATTTGAAGGTAAAAAAAAGGGCCATGCATTGAACCATTTGAAAATTCTATAGGCCTGAAAATCAACTTTTGAAGCCGATTTATATATAACTGATATCCGTATAAGTTAAATAGACCTCTAGCTAAGTGCATTTGACTCAATTGAGTATGCACATGTGCAACATGTAGCACTAACGGGGAATTGTGATTTAAAGCATGTCCCGGCCACCCGCGGTCACTCAAGGCTTTTCCTGATGACGACGTGCAAGGAAAAGAGGACGGACCTTGCTAAGATACGCCTTTTACCTTATAGGAGGTAAGATATCAAATAAATCTCAGCTCTTAATTTTTGAAATGTATTCAATAACTAAGTAATTATTAATCAATTGAAACAATTAGAAAAAAAAGCAAAGGCAACAAACTAAATCAACGTCAAAAGCTAGTTTGTTACCACATATTTTGGGTGCACCTGCACAGCATGCAACGGCGGCAGTTTGTTACCACATATTTCGGATGCACCTGCACAGCATTGCAACGGCGGCATATACTCCTGTACACAAACACGACGTACAAAAATACATCTGGTGGAGTGGTGGTACAGATGCATAATAGATCTAATAAACCAACATGACTGACAGTAGAACTTGTTACCAAAATACATACATTTGCAAAATACAAATGGTAGGATTATGAACGGAATTTTCTCTCTCAGATATACACAACACGCTCAAACAGATGTTCTCATTACCAACACGTTCATAATCCAATTTAAATAAATAAGTAAAAGCACACCTCTAATTTTGTCACATTATAGAAAAACTATACAACTCATGGTATAGTATAGCTTTTTTTTTGAAACTAGTATAGCTATAGCTAACGTTGGTATAAAATACACTACATGTCACGCTAACCATCCAAAGATATGCATGCCTCGCGTTATTGCATGCATGTTAGATCCAACTGATAGATATTTTACTTAAATTTCGGCTTTCTTTCCTATTTCTCAAAAATGAAAAAATGTATTTATCCTATTACATATTACTCCCTCTGTCGTGTAATACAATGCATTCTGGGGATCAAATCAGATTTCAATATATTAGGAAGGTAAGTGAGGGATATATGCGTCTATTGTTCTCTCCCTTATTTTGTCCCAAAATAGCAAAAATATACCGTATGTCAGGACGGAGGGAGTACCTCTTAGAGGTAATATGTGATTATTGCCATCTTGATCGATGGTCCATAGTTATTTAGGAGTACCGTAGCAAAAACCTAGTCTCAATTTATAATACAAATTATGACTAATTCCACCATTTAGTCCCAATTTTAATACTCATCGAGACACATCAGTGGGCTTTAGTCCCAATTTGAGGCACAAACCTAATAGACTAAAGGTGCCTTTACTCCTTGTATCTCAAATCAGAACTAAAGGTGCCTCCAAAGTGAATTTAAAATAAAATCATATCTTGTCTATGGTAGATGCATGGTGGAGTTGACAATGGCAACACAAAAGTGGATCTTGAGTTGGAATCTCCACACCTCTTAATAAACATCTTTAGTCTCGGTTGTAGAACCATGTATGCAATCTATCATACAGTAGTCCCAATTTCCCAGTTGACTAAACGGAATTGGGAACGGGCAGTAGAGACCATTTCTCCGGCAGTGACAAGAGAGAGGGGGAGAGAGAAAGAGACTGTTCCTTTCGGATATACATTGGAAATAACTGTGCGTATGGAGTCGTGTGTGTACACACATATACATACATACTCCGGGTGCCAACTAAATATGACAGATGTGTATTAGTACACACACACACACACACATAAACTCCCAGTGCCAACTAACTATCACACATATGTATTTATGATTTACACTACAATATTGTCTTTGAGTAAACATAGCAAAATCACCCCAAAGAAACACACAGAAAGAGTTTTTTTTCTAAAAGCACTCGAATCTATCATCAAATGACACCTGCCCGCTCTATTCCTAAATAAATAAATATTAATATTATTATCTGTTCATGAGAAATCAAACTATTTTAACTTTGACTAAATATATTTAGGAAAATATTAAATATTTATAACACATATTCCCTCTGTTCCAACAAAAAACATGGAACTACCAGTTACGTGCCAACAAATAGTCTACCTTTAACTAAATTTCTACTGTATACTATTCATATATATGAATTCAAAATTAATTTATTGAAATGTATTTTAATTAATCTAATGGTATTTATTTTATATCATAACTATTAATATTTTTATCTATAATTAATCAAACTTGAGATACTAATTAAATCACGGTACCGTACTAGAATTGCATGCTTTTTCTTTGAAACAGAGAGAATGTTTTTTCTTTGAAACAGAGAGGGTGGTTAGTATCACTAAATAGATCATAGATCATGAATCTATCCATAATAACTTATTCGTAGATATAAATATTGTTAGTATTTTCAATAAACTTAATGAAACTTCAGAAGTCTGATCGGCATGAATATTATAGCAACTACTACTGTATTTAGTAACTAAGAGAGAGAGAGAGAGAGAGAGAGAGAGAGAGAGAGAGAGAGGGTACTAGCAATCCATTTTGTAAAAAGAAAATGCATTATTTTCAGTAACTACACAGAGAAAAATCTAAGAGAAGCGACAAGAGTACTATTAGTGTTACGCACAGTCCACGGATGCACCCCTGCACGCCACTTTCTGTTGTCTGAGACTTCCAACCGATACTGAAATGCATGGGCTTAGCAGCCTGTTAACCCATGGGCAAACGGCGAATGCAACTACGGATACCTCTCATTAGCCGACGATCGATCCTTGCAAACTTTACAGCCATGCTTTGATTTGATGTGAGCAGCGCAGGCATGAGTGAAATGAAATGGACATGAACCGGTCAATCTTATTTTTCCTTTTGGGGATCAAAAAGAAATAAAGCACAGCTTTGCAGTCTGGCTCAGCCTGCAGTACTACCAGCATCTCACATTGCAAACCCCAGTACAACACCAGGTACCAGTAATTCTACACTTAGCACTCTTCTTTTCCCCAAAGATTAGCTAGCTTGGGTGATCTAGATGGTGTTATTAGAACGCATGGATTTGCTAATCCATGTTTAAACCACAAAACAATTTGAATGTTCAACCAGAAGCAGCTGGCAATGCAAAAGCTTGGACAACCGCAGCATGCAAATGCATCCTGACAAAACCTCTAGTACTTGTAGTCTTCTACGACTCGTACCTTCTACCATAAAAGGCACAAAGTATATACATGGCAGAAAAGAAGGGATCCAAAGCAGCAACCGCAAAAACTTCGCAACCAGGCAGAAACGCAGACTGCACTCACAGCGTAAAATGCAACGGAAGCCTGTCCTGTTTGAGAACTTGCGCAGATTCCTACAGAAAAGCAACTAAACCAACCCGTTCTTATTTTATGAAACAATAATCTTGCAAATAATCTTGCACAACCCCATCAAATTCCCGGGTTTCAAACAGGCCACAAACTACAAGCACTACGGCAAACAACATATGAATAGCCAATGAACAAGCAGAAATCCTTCATGAATAGCCAATGAACCCAATGAACAAGCTCTAGTACCGTCGCCATTAATCTGCTGCCACCATATAGGAGTATGCCCGCATTCCAATCGGCTCCTTTGCAGGCACCCATAAGATGACCAGGCAAGCCTAGCCAGTTATGGTATTCGAAGGACAAGAACTACCATAAAAAGGAACGGAAAAGAGCCTAAAAATAGTGTAGCAGGCAGCAGTAGACTAGCACAGACGCCACACCACACGCAATCGCCATCGCCCATCCATCCCTGACCCGCAGCAACAGTACGTTGATTCCCCGCGAGGACGACGACAGAAACTGACATGATCACACCAAGAACAAGAACAAGAGCAAGATGAAAGAAGAACATCTGATCTCATCTCCCGGCCTCACACTGGATGCAAAATTAAAGTACCCAAAGAACACGCTGCTGCTGGTACATCAGCATGGCAGCAAGCTAGACATTAAGCAAGAGGATTAATTTCACCAAATCCATGGAGTATGTAGATGTAACCGGATCCGGGTTAACTAAGCAAGGAGCAGCAAGCATATCTCATCACAACAAGGTGCTGAGTAGTTCACAACTGCGGCTGGAGGCATTACATACCAGTACCAGTCCAGTAGCAGCAAATAGTAGTCACCAATTAAGCTGGGAAATGATCAGATCGAGAACTGACCTAATTAGGAGGCAGCAGTAGTAGTTCCAGTAGCAATACCAGCAGCAAAGGATATGAAAGTAGTTTGTAGCAGCAGCAGTTGTAGTAGCAGTAGTGGCAGCTAAACTATAGCTACAGAGATCGACAGATATATAGTAGCAAGAAGCCAAGAACTCGTCCAAGAACTCCATTTATAGTAGGAGGGAGCTTCAGCTAGCTATAGAGACCGACCAAGAAGATGATCGACTAGTAGTGCATGTGGTAGTAGCAAAGGATACATGGGGCCGGGCCGGAAGCTCGGTCACGGCAACGGGCCAGTCAAGCCGCTGCGCCGGGCGGTGGTGGCGGCGGCATCTGGTGGTGCTCGTAGTGGTGGTGGTGCCCGTTGCCGTCGTGGGAGGAGGAGGAGGAGGTGACGGCGGCGGGGACGGAGTGCGCCGGGGCCTTCTTGCGCTTCTTCTTCTCGTAGCTGACGCCCCGGGCGCGGGACTGATGGTCGCGCACCTCGCGGAGGTAGAGCCTGACGGCGCGCGCGCCGAATGGGTTGTTCTCGGGCCGCCCGCCGTTCTCCTCGTAGGCGGCGCGCAGCCTGCCGACGAGCGCGTCCAGGCTGCCCCACGCCTGGCGGAGCGGGCACGGGCACGGCGCGGGCGGCGCCGGGTGGCCGAAGAAGGGGCACGCCGGCGTGTGCACCTTGGTCTTGCCGAACTGGTCCAGGTAGCGCAGGAACTCGAGCACGTGCGCGCCGCTGCAGCGCGCCAGCGACAGCGGGGGGCGGTGGTTCCGCAGGTACTGCCCGAACGTGTTCCAATCCCGGCGCTTCTGCGACTCGTACCGGCTCGGCGACGCCAGCGCCGACGCCGACACCGCGCCACCCGCGGACGACGCCGCCCCGCCCTGCAACAGCAGCGCCCCGCCGGACGCCGAGCCACCGCCGCCGCCGCTGTTGTCGGAGTGCGGGCTATCCGGGGGCGGCACCAGGTCCATCTGACAAGCAAGAAGCAACCAAGAGGCGGCCAAGAAACGATCAGCGAGCGAGATGAGATCTGTCTATTTCGGAGTCGGTGCAAGAGCCGTGGTCCTGTGAGAGAGAGAAGAGCGAGAGCGCCGCACGCGGGGGCGGGGCGCTATAAATAGTGTTCGCGACCACCACTACTACTGCTGCTACAGCACTTGCCTTCACTTCACTTGGCTCCCGCCCTCTTCGTTCTCCTCGCTCGAGAGGTAGCTAGCTAGCCGCCGGCCGGCCGGACAGATCGCTTGCTCGCTCACGGCAACGGCATGGCTCGGCGCTAGCGGAGCTTGGGAAGGAGAGGAGGGGGAGTACCGGATGCAAAGGGAGGGTGGGTATTAATTGGCGGCGAGATTGGAGGGGCGGGGCTGGCACAGTGCACTTGGGGGAGGAGCAGGAGACAGTATGCAGTGAAAGGTGATGTGACGGGAGAAAAAGAAAGATTAGCAGGGGCGGCGACAAGTGAAATATCATTGGGGGGTGTTTAGTTGTAATGAAAATGTCACGTTATGTCATCTCAGTAGTATTTTATTTATATTTGATAAAAATTATTCAAACTTTACGTAACTATACTTAAAATGTTCGTCTCATAAAGTACAACAAAACTATATAATTAGTTTTGATTTTATCTACATTTAGTACTCCATGTATGTGCCGGCATTTTAATGTGACGAATGATAAGAATTCTGTATAATGAATTTTAAGGTGATTTTGAGAATAAACACAGCCATCGCTACGGACTGGCTTTTAAAATCAAACAACCCGGACACACCGGCGAGCGCGGGGGGGAGGGGCGGCGCCGGCGGCCGTGGGTGGAGAACTGGAGATGGCGGATGCCCGCCGGTGCGGGAGCGGAACGGCGAAAGCTGCTCGCCGGTGTTGGTAGTGGTGGTTCTTGCTTGTGGGGTGTCTTAATTTTGACCGAGATCGCGTCGGTTTACGGAGAACAACCATCTGGGCTTACGCGACATCCCCTGCTTCATCTGTTTGTCCTTTTGCGCCCAGTGTGCTTTTTTACTTTCGTCTTTATTTACAAAAAATGTCTCGTGTCTTGATATGCTCCATATAAAAAATTGCTTACAGTCCTCGAAACATATACAATTCTGAATTTTGAATAATTCATTTTCTTCAAAATTCAACGAAATTTATACTTTAGGCTCGGTTTAAGTCCTTAGGATTGAATTAGTTATAATAAATTATAGGTTAGACACATATTTAAGATATGATATATAATTTTTATAGCATGGGGCGATCTATAGAATATATTTCCATCTCACATCTTATGAATTCGATGTGAACATTGGAAAGTTAACAAATGTCAAATTCAAAGCCAAACAACCTAATCGATTAAGTAGATTCCAATTCCTCCAAATGAATGGATACAAAAGGCCCCTTAGTTCTAACTTTTGGGGTGCATTTAGATATACACTGTTTATATACATAGTAAATTTTATCTATCCGCAAAAGTTAAAATGTCTTTACATACATTTTCAGGCAAATATAAAATAATATTAATATTTATGTCTCGAGTAAATTTACTATAAAAAATATATTTCATAATTGGATCTAATGATATTCATTCAAAATCACAAATGTTATATAGATTTTGAACAAACTTAGGATTCTTCGACTTCTTGAAAAAAGCGAGAACTTTTTAACAGGGGAAGAACCAACAATGTTTCCTAAAACCCGATTATATGGATTTGTAAGCTTGATCCCTTATAATTTGTATCGCCTATCACTTACTGCAATATATACAACTCAGGTGGTTTTTCTTTTTGTTTTGTTTATAAGAGAGAAGGGAGCAATTCCACTTATTATAGAGTTTTTCTCTCTTTTTTTCAAAGACAAAGAGAAAAGAGTCTATTGTTGCTCCAAACTGAATCGAGAGCAAATTAAAGATTGCGGACTATGGTTGAAAACATGGCAATGTAGAAGGTGAGTAAGTAGGAGGGCGCTACTCAGATGCAACAAGTATTTATGCTAGGTGGAAGGAAGAATGACTAGCCATGAGGAAGACACGGTAACAATTAACAATTTCATCAGGTCATGTTCGTTTGTGCTACTTGCAATGGTAGTGTTGCAAGATAATACAAAGCTTAGTTGGTATGCTGTAAAAATAGATATCATCCTAATCATCATATCTGAATCATCATATGTTGGTATCTTTTAAACTCTTGCATTCTAAAAGTTCTGGCCACCACCATAGTCTTCCAATAAGATTAAAATGCAGAAGCAGACCTAGGAATGAATATTGGGGCTAGATCTGGGTTGCAGCTCGGGTCCTAGATCTGCCACTGCTAAAAGGCACGGTTCTTAGTGCAACCAAAACTCCAAAATTGTACCCACCCACATCACAAAATCATGAGTAAAACATATGCTAACATGTCACACGCCAAAGCCAACCAATTTAGGTGACCGCGTGCGCTGAATGGAGCGAACCGCGTGGCGCTCGTGGGCAATAGCAACAAAGCACGTGGACCCACCACGGCACATCGACCAGACAAGCGGCGATTGTGGCGGTCGGGCCAGGTCGGGGCGAGAGCGTCACAACGGTGCTCACCGGTGAGCAAAGTCATTGCAGACAGGAGGGGAAGGAGGAGGTCACCATAGGTGCAATCCGATCACAAGAGCAGAAGATCCAATTTGTAAGAAGTAAATCGTACGAATCGTAGCAATCTGAACCTTAGACTAGTCTACTTCAAATGTGGCTAGTTGGTAACCAAAGAGTAACGAAATTTCCGAGCTTACTTATTACCCGAGCTTTCTCTAGCAGTAAGTAAAGAATTATCCGACAACAGTGTCAAAGGAGAGCTAATATCCGGGTACTTAATTGGTAGATTTGACCCGAGACTGCTTTGACTTGACATGTCAAAAAAAAAAATCTTCTAACCTAGAGCCACAGCGGAAGCGCATTGATATGATAAAGATAAAGATGCGCTGGCATACCAATCTACCAAGACGCAGAATTAAAGTCTCGAATCAACAAAAACTTCGATCCACATCCAAATTGTTGGTAGAACATCGTAACATGTCAAAGTCAACTACCTAGCCACCGGCCGACCAAAACAAAATGCAAGAACAATATTGACTATGCACAAAGCTACTCAATCAGACCAGTGCACGCACCTCCCCTTTTAGCCATGTTGGAAGAAATACGATGCCTTCTTTCCTTGACTACGCTTTCAAGGAAGAAAATGACTCATAATAACACCATTGCCTATTCCAATTTTGTACCAAGGATTGCACGTACAATTACACACCTCACGTAAAGCCGACAAGTCCATCCATGATTCTCTCCTAAAGCCAATGGTGGTACACAACATCATCAATGATAATCAAATGTGATTCTAAAAAAGCGACGGAACCAATCCAAAGTGCTTTACGGCTCACTATTTCCACTCGTTTGGCATGACACTTGCGAGAATCAAGTACGAGTATGTACAATATAATTTCCCCAAACTCTCATAACAGGTGTATGGTAACTACACAGGAATCCGTTCATTTTTATAGAAAAAAACACACGAAGCAGTAAATTTTCATCCATTCCAATGGGGCCTAAAACTTTTTAACTCGAAACCTTTGCAAGTTGGCAATATGAGATATCCGATTTCAAAAGCAAATAAACTAGACCCGAAGGCTAGATCAACCTAATAGTATCTAATGACTACTATTTATCCTACGGTTCCTTTGTTTGCGTTTATCAGGAGGTGTTCGGTTCCCCGCCTCCATCCCCTACACCGTAGTGTGGCCGCCGCAACAGTGATGGCTAACTTATGTTGAGTTATTACTAATAATAAGCAGTCACCAAGTGTTCTTTTCTTTATTCTCGCCACAATCGCCACAGGCTATGGCGCGCAACAAGAAGTGTGGTCAGTGAAAGACTGACATCTAAACAACCCCTCAAAGTTTTAGATTGTGTGGCCGATTACTATTGGCCCTTAAACAGTTATTTCAGCTAATTTAATAATATTATGTGATTTAATAGCATTTTGATGTGTTTTCCACGGAAATCATGAAGGATATAGCGTAGCACACCTCGGAGGTGATCTTTTCTGATCCAGGGCAGCCGTGCATACTGTTCTAGCTTTTGACTCAAAGGACACTGGCCACTGCTCAATCGATATGTGTCTCCGGGCTGCCTTGAAACCTTGACCAATATAATCAAGGACACACAGCAGGAGATGCGACTATGCTGCAACAGCGTAGCACAACGCTGTGGCAAGTACACTTAACTAACCAAAGAGATCACTCTGTATGGAGGCTATGTTAAAATGGGTTATTTTTAGTTAATTTTATGTACAGAGCATTGTTAGATACACAGGCACTATCATACAATAATTTAATTTGAAAACTTAAACTACCCCTCAAGATTAAAGTTTTTATATGGTACTTATATAAGGGAGTAATTTTAACTAACGATAATTTAGTTAGGAGACAGTGATAAGGAGATAAAAAGTGTTATTTTTGTTCCTCCAATGAGACTATATAACATTTACTCTTTGACTGTCATTACGCTAAATTTATATAGAGAATTATTCATATTTTATTTAATCTAAAACCTCTAACTAGTATACATAATTTGTTTACAGGTTGATTGGTAGGGTTAAATAGAAAAATAAAATCTCGAATTCTTATAGGTGCAAGTGCGATGTGTTGGACACTTTGGTTAATACGTAATGATGTTGTGTTTAACAAGACCACAACATCATCTCATTTACAGGTTATTTTTACCCTACTTCAGAAGGAGAAGGAACACCTATTCATAAAAACGGGATGTAGGACTATTGAGACAGCCACGATAGAGGGGTTTGCATGTCATAGCTGGAGATTTAGAAACAGAGTTGCTCTCTAGTTTTTTCTATTTGAAAACTTCTTTTTTATCTTGATGGCTCAAAACTTTGTTTTTAAAATTTCTTAGGATTGGTATGCTTGCATGTAATACTATAATAATGAACAGATATATGCATTAGTTGATGCTTCTATTCTTTTTTTTAAAAAAACAGCGTAGCACTGTGAGGATTGGCCTCGATCAATTGGCGAGGCATCTGACTGCTACTGCAGAAATCGACTCCGTGCATCAGTCACCTCCACACGGCCACCTTTTTAGTTTCACGGAATGCATAATGAAACTTTAAGGTACTCCCTTGGTTTTATAATATTTGTATTTCTGAATTCATAACATTTATATTTCTGCCCTTATTTAGTTATCTCTCGATTCCAGCATTTGACACTATGTAAAAAAAAAAGATTCTCTATCACATCAAAATGTCGACACAGAGTATTAAATACAGATAAAATTAAAAACTAATTGCACAGTTTGGTTATACTTTGCGAGAAGAACGTTTTAAGCTTAATTAATTAATATTTAGATAATTATTCATAAATACAAATAAAATACTATAGGAATTCTGACACCTCCCAATTCCTGGAACTAAACAAGGCCTCTGAATCGGGCACGAAAACCAACAGTCCAGATACATATAAATTACGAAAAATGCTCCTATAAAATCGTTATCATTATTTAATGGTTGAAAATGTCCCTATAAAGTTATAATCATTGCTCCTAAGAGATTTCCAAACAACCTCAAATGTTAACAAGGTTATAGTACCAAAGTTCAAGCAATTGATGTGATCTATAGCTTTCAAGTTGGTAAGTTTTTTATTTAAAGTCAATAGAGTCTAAAATATTCATTTTAAAGTTCTTGGACTTGATATTCAACTTTTTAAATTCTCCCAAAAAATATATGATGGAGAAATGGCATGCGCCAAAGCTATAGCACTCGACAAGATCTAAAACTCTGTAACTAAAACTTTTTTATTTAAGATCATTTTGTGGTCAAGTATTCAATATAAAATTCTTGAACGTTATAATACAAAAGAATATACTTATATTATCTATATCTCTTATAAAGATAAACCTCACTAGATATTTCTCTTGTCATGCAAAGTGTTTACATCAGCATCCACTCAATATCCTACTAGCATGTTCTATATTTGTATCCACGTCATCATCCACTAACACATCCAACCAACATATGCCATTATATTTCATTCAATTTATTCACATTAGCAAACTACATCATTTACTAAGATATATCTAGACCATGTTTAGTTCCTCCCAAACTGCTAAAAAATACACTATGCAAAAAAAAATATCCCATCATATCAAACTTACGTTACATGAATAGAGTGTTAAATATAGATGAAATCAAAAACTAAATGCACTATTTACTTTAACTTTACGAGATGAATCTTTTGAGCCTAATTAGTCAATGTTTGGACAATAATTCATAAATACAAATGAAATGCTATAATGCGCTACAGGAATTTTGACACCTCTCAACTTTGGGAACTAAAACAAGGCTCTATTTGTCCACATCAGAATGCTAAAAATCATTCACTAACATACATTATGATATTTATTCAATCATATTAATAAATATAAATAGTACAACTGCATTGGTGATTCCCGCATCAACGCATGAGGTTTTCTCCCAGTTATATTAATTTGCACGAGACTATATAGTGTTAATGATAGTGAAAACTCTCATGTGAAGTTTGTTGGATATTTAGTCATTTTACACCATGAATTAATCCATAAATGTGATAAACAAAATACTAACGCTAGTATGATGCGTGCGACAGCCTCATAATCGCTACTGCTACTCATTAACATAAGCAAAATAACAGCAGTAATAAAATAAAGCATAAACAGGGATCTCAGTTTATACCCTAGCGTGCTACTGCCGGTACCCGCGGCCAGTACAACACCATTGTCGCCTGGAGCGCCACCTGCAGGGATGGCGGTGAAGTTCGTCGCACCAGTAGCAGCGGCGGCGTCGCCGGCATCTCCCACACTCGCACCACCACGCGTCCTCGTGGCCACCATCTTGCTGCTGGACGGAGACGAAGTCGGGGAAGGCAGCAGCAGCGTGTCGGAGCAGTCGCGCCCGTGGACGCTCCCCAAAAACTTGATTGCCCGCCTACCCGAGCAGGTACGCTTGACGTGATAAGTTCCGGAGGCCTGCTCACCAGAGCCGCCTGTGCTCGCAGGGGATCTGGCCGGAGGTGCACAGGAGCGGCTCAAGCTCGAACAGTAGAGTGGAGGCGGAGGCGGCTGGTCGGGAGGAACACTCATAAACCCTAGTCTCCGACAGAAGCCCCTTATATAGGAGGCGCCCCTGTCGGGAGACCGTTGGATCTCCCTGGCGGCCGGGTGGGCTGGAGCGGAGGCTACGTTTGCCTCGGCCGGATGGGCCGAGTGGCAAAACAAGGCCTAGGCCAGCCAGCCCAAGGCCCACGGCCTCAGGCCGAAGCCAAGCCAAGCCAGCCAGCCTAGCCCACGCCCATGACCTCGGCCCGGCCCGGCCCGGCGCGTCGCATCGCATCGCGACGCGCGCGCGGGCGGGCGGGCGGCGCGGCTCGGCTCGGCGGCGGCGGCGGCGCGCGCGTGTGGATCCCAGGTTCTCCTCCTTAATCAGCTTATGTGGGCATCCCAATGCTCACTATTTAAGTCGATTGTCCTCTAGGTAATTAGTCAAGTTGGTACTAATCACCTTTCCACTTAATCACATAATTGTGGGCCTTTGAGGTTTACTGATTATTTAGAATAAATAATGGGCTTGGCCCAATTATCCTAACAATCCCCACCAAACATCAAAGGTACACAGTTAGTGCCTTCAGTTCTGAGCTTGTTTGATATACCGGTGTTTCGATGGAGACTGTTAAGTTGAACTACCATCTAGAAAGGAGGCTTACACTCACTCACAACTGATCAATGGACTATGCCTTGAATTGACAGTTTTGTGTGAAACGAGGTTTGCCCAAATTATTAACCGATACTAGGCTGCCAAGAGCACCCCCTCGGGTGGAGCATATAAGTCAAACTTCATGCCTATTCATGAGTATTTAGAGATCACCCAAATCTCATAGACTGGGACCAGCAGTCTGACTCACATAGATGTGTTCCTTCTAGGATGTCCTGTAGGTCGACATCCCTGCTTAAATAAGCCACTCGGATCACATAAAGGTATACACATACCATTCTGCCTTACAGCCTGGAAAAGAAGTGCATTCTCAAAGATAGAGACCTTTATAAGGGTCTTTTCCCTCAGTCTACTCATAGCTTGTTTCACCACTCTAATTCACGGGATCTCCGATCACACAGAGCAGGTTACCACTATAGCAGACTTTAAGTGGGTCTCAGTCCCATCTCAACTGATGCACTGTCTATCACGTTACGTGACAGCCCCTTGGTGAATTGATCTGCCAGATTTTTAGACGTGTGGACATAGTCCAACGCTATCACTCCGGAGTTTCTCAATTTTCTGATAGACTTTAAACGACGCCTTACATGCCTAGTAGTCTTCAGGTTATCCTTAGAACTGTTAACTTTGATTATCACAGTTTGATTATCACAGTTCATGGAAATGCTGGGCACAGGTTTTTCAACCACCGGCAAGTCCATCAGGAGTTCCCGAAGCCATTCGGCCTCAACTGTGGCGGTGTCTAGTGCTGCGAGCTCTGCTTCCATAGTTGACCTCGTAATGAGAGTCTGCTTGCAATACTTTCAGGAAACAGCATCACCCCCAAGGATAAACACATACCCACTGGTGGCCCTCAACTCGTCAGCATCAGATATCCAATTTGCATCACTAAAACCCTCCAGTACCTTTGGGTACCCGGTATAGTGAATTCCATAGCTTGCGGTTGCTTTGAGATACCGCATTACTCTCTCGAGAGCACGCCAATGATCATCTCCCGGATTTGAAAGAAACCGGCTCAACTTGCTCACAGCATATGAGATGTCATGTCTAGTGGCATTAGCCAAATACATTAGTGAGCCAATGATTTGGGAGTACCTCAATTGATCCCTCATTATCCTTTTATTCTTTCTCAGAATTAGGCTTGGATCATAGGGAGTGGACACAGGTTTGCAGTCACTATAGCCAAAGCGGCTTAGAACCTTTTCCACATAGTGGGACTGCAATAAAGTAACCCCACTATTTTCTCCCTTTAGTAGCTTAATGTTCAAAATCACATAAGCTTCTCCCAGATCTTTCATATCAAAGTTCTTGGACAGAAAGTCCTTCACTTCCTCAATCACATTGAGGTTTGTGCCAAATATTAGGATGTCATCCACATATAGGCACAGGATCACTCCTTCTCCCCCACCAAAATGGTAGTAGACACATTTATTAGCCTCATTGGCAACAAAGCCTGCTGACTCATGGTCTTATCAAACTTTTCGTGCCACTGTTTTGGAGCTTGCTTTAGGCCATACAACGACTTTAACAATTTGCACACCTTGCCCTTTTGACCCTCTACTACAAAACCATCGGGCTGATCCATGTAGATCTCCTCCTCTAACTCTCCGTTTAGGAAAGCCGTCTTCATGTCCATCTGATGAACGAGAAGACCATGAGATGCAGCCAAGGCAAGTAGTACTCTGATTGTAGTCAATCGGGCCACAGGTGAGTAAGTGTCAAAGAAGTCCTCTCCTTCCTTCTGGGTATAACCTTTAGCAACAAGCCTTGCCTTGTACTTTTCAATGGTACCATCAGGCCTAAGCTTTTTCTTGAACACCCATTTATATCCAACAGGCTTACACCCATAAGGGCGATCAACCACTTCCCAAGTTCCATTAGACATTATTGAATCCATCTCACTCCGTACCGCTTCCTTCCAATAGTCAGCGTCAGGAGAGGAAAATGTCTCTTCAATGGTTGTTGGAGTATCATCCACGAGGTATATGGTAAAGTCATCACCAAAGGATTTTGCAATCCTAGGTCTCTTACTCTTTCGAGTGACCCCACCATTTTCCTCCCCAGGATTTTCTATGACGGGTTGTTCAGAACACTCCACTGGCACAGAAGTTTCGGGAACATCAGGAGGTCTCTGACTAGATGTGCTCGGTACATTCCCTCCCATAGGGAAATCATTCTCAAAGAATGTTGCATCTCTGGACTCAATCACTGCACCAACTCTCATGTCGGGCACTCCAGATTCAACCACTAAAAATCTGTAGCCTACGCTGTTTATAGCGTATCCGAGAAAGACACAATCTATAGTTTTTGGTCCTAGCTTGCGCTTCTTGATGATTGACACATTTACCTTGGCCAAGCAACCCCAGGTGCGCAGGTATGAGAGAGTTAGCCTTTTCTTTTCCCATTCCTAGAATGGTGTTTTCTCTCTATTCTTTGTAGGAACTCTATTCAGGACATGACACGCAGTCAATATAGCCTCACCCCACCATTCCTTGGAAAGTCTCGCAGTGTCCAACATGGCGTTAACCAAATCAGTTACAATGCGGTTCTTTCTTTCGGCAATCCCATTGGATTGGGGGAGAAAGGAGGCGTCCTCTCATGAATAATTCCATGTTCCTCGCAGAATTGATCGAATTCTTTTGAAAAGTACTCTCCACCACGATCAGACCGCAACCGTTTGATTTTCTTCTCAAGTTGATTCTCAACTTCGGCTTTATAGATTTTAAAGTAGTGTAATGCTTCATCTTTTGTTTTTAATAAGTACACGTAGCAAAATCTAGTACTATCATCGATTAGAGTCATGAAATATTTCTTTTCGCCTTTGGTCAACACTCCATTCATCTCACACAAGTCTGAATGAATGAGGTCTAGAGGTGCCATGTTCCTCGCCTCTTTCACAGCCATATGAGGCTTGCGGGGTTGTTTAGCTTGCACACAAGCATGGCACTTAGAACCTTGAACCAAATAAAATTTAGGGATTAAACTCATTTTAGCTAAGCGCGTCATGCATCCAACATTAATATGGCATAAACGGGAGTGCCAAACATTGCACCCAACATCATGTCTCACATGGTTCACGACATTACTGTTACAAGAATCCATCAATGAAAAGCGGAACAAGCCTCCGCATTCATAGCCCTTACCAACAAATGTTCCATATCTCGATACAACACATTTATTGGACTCAAAAGCAAGCTTAAAACCATCTCTACACAGTAGAGACCCGCTGACTAGATTCTTCTTGATAGAGGGGACATGCTGCACGTTCTTCAGCTGCACGGTCTTTCCCGAAGTAAACTTCAGATTGACCATGCCAACACCATGAACAGCCGCATGCGACCTGTTTTCCATCAGCAGGGAGGAACCTCGTTCTTCCTGGTACAAAGAAAACAAAGAGCGGTCAGCACATACATGAATATTAGCCCCTGTGTCAACCCACCAATCAGGAGAGAGACAAACTGAAAGGATCGTTGGTAAATAATTACCGTACCCAGATCCTCCAGCCTCGCTAACAACCATGTTGGCTGTCTTCTTCTGCTGCCTGTCCTTGCGGTCTGGACACTCTTTTACCCAGTGATCAGTGCTCCCACAGACAAAGCAGCCGCCACTCTTTTCTTTGTTTGCCTTTTTCTTAAAGGCTTGAGCTTGTGGCTTGACGACATTCTTGTTTTTAGCATTCTTGTTCTTCTTCCTCTTGTGGGCCTGAGGGTTCCTCTTCTGCACCAGATTGGCGCTAGAGCCTCCCTCAGTTAGCACTTTCTTGCCCCGTGTGTCCTTTGCCCTCGCATTCTCCTCAACACTTAAGGAAGCGACAAGATCAGTCACACTGAACTCTTGCCTCCTGTGCTTTAGAGAAGTGGCAAAATCCCTCCAAGTAGGTGGCAGCTTAGCGATAATACCGCCGGCCACAAACTTGTCGGGCAGCACACACTGGTTGTTCTCAAGCTCCTTGGCTAGCATCTGTATCTCATGAGCCTGCTCTACTACAGAACGGTCATCGACCATCTTGTAGTCATAGAACTGCTCCATGATGTACAGCTCACTGCCAGCGTCAGGAACCCCGAACTTGGCCTGCAGTGCATCCCACATATCCCTACCCGTAGGCATGTCCATATATAGTGGAATCATACCATCATCTATGACACTAATGAGCGACAGCTTGAGCAAGTTATCCGTCTCATTGAACTTGCTCTCTTCCTCAGGAGAAAGAGGCGGTTCAATGCGCCTTCCCTTGACAGCGTGCTCACAGCGCATAGCGGTAAACCACAACATAGCATGGGATCGCCATATCTTATAATTAGATCCGCCATCCTTCAAAGATGGTGGCCTCAATGATGCAGCAAAGCTAGCAGATGAAAATGACCTATCAAGTTTTTGGATTGTTGGATATTTAGTCATTTTACACCATGAATTAATCCATAAATGTGATAAGCAAAATACTAACGCTAGTAGGATGCGTGCGACAACCTCATAATCGCTACTGCTACTCATTAACATAAGCAAAATAACAGCAGCAATGAAATGAAGCATAAACAGGGATCTCAGTTTATACCCTAGCGTGCTACTGCCGGTACCCGCGGCCAGTACAGCACCATTGTCGCCTGGAGCGCCACCTGCAGGGATGGCGGTGAAGTTCGCCGCACCAGTAGCAGCGGCGGCGTCGCCGGCATCTCCCACACTCGCACCACCATGCGTCCTCGTGGCCACCATCTTGCTGCTGGACGGAGACGAAGTCGGGGAAGGCAGCAGCAGCGTGTCGGAGCAGTCGCGCCCGTGGACGCTCCCCAAAAACTTGATTGCCCGCCTACCCGAGCAGGTACGCTTGACGTGACAAGTTCCGGAGGCCTGCTCACCAGAGCCGCCTGTGCTCGCAGGGGATCTGGCCGGAGGTGCACAGGAGCGGCTCAAACTCGAACAATGGAGTGGAGGCGGAGGCGGCTGGTCGGAAGGAACACTCATAAACCCTAGTCTCCGACAGAAGCCCCTTATATAGGAGGCGTCCCTGTCGGGAGACCGTTGGATCTCCCTGGCGGCCGGGTGGGCTGGAGCGGCGGCTAGGGTTTGCCTCGGCCGGATGGGCCGAGTGGCAAAACAAGGCCTAGGCCAGCCAGCCGAAGCCCGGCCCGGCCCGGCCCGGCCCACGCGTCGCGCGCGGGCGGCGCGGCTCGGCGGCGGCGGCACGCGCGTGTGGATCCTAGGTTCTCCTCCTTAATTAGCTTATGTGGGCATCCCAATGCTCACTATTTAAGTCGATTGTCCTCTAGGTAATTAGTCAAGTTGGTACTAATCACCTTTTCACTTAATCACATAATTGTGAGCTTTTAAGGTTTACTGATTATTTAGAATAAATAATGGGCTTGGCCCAATTATCCTAACAAAGTTCAAGGTCATGGATTCAAATCCTAGCCAGGATATCAGGCGGGCGCTAAGGTATGTTAATCGATCTACTGAAAACACGACAAAAACCTTAGAAACTAGTTTCCAGTATATAACCTTTTTTTGCTGAGCTCATGCATCCGTGTGCTCTGCATACATATGCACTATACACTTGTTTAGTCCTTCTACAGGTTCGTTATAATCAGTTATTAATTTTTTCTATAATATGGTTAGGCAATGCAGCTTTGTTCTGACACTGATCTTGAGCAAAAGGAATGTTTCCTCTTTTATTTTTCTCCGAATTGGCCGCCGTCTCTCGTTTACTAGTAGCTTCACGTGACGTGACATAAGCAGCTGCTCAAACAGTCAGTTACGACCGTCATGTGATGGAACTTATTATTATTTATATATCTAAACTCTACTTTGTAAGTATACTCGTAGTTCATTTTAACGTTATTGAGTACTTGAGTTAACGTTTCTCCCGCTAAGACTCTGTAGTGTCTTGTGCCAAGGGTCAGGGGAAGAAAAGCACTAGGCAGGGGAGGCAGGGGAAAACCGAAGTAAACATGAACTCAAATAATTCATGAACGATAATGTATCATTGTAAGTGTAACCTCCTATAGTAAAACACTTTTAACTTTGACCTAATTATATAAATATTATTATTAATATTTATAGTAAATAACTAGTGTCGTTAGATATATATCATTGAATCTATTTAATTTGCATAATAAGATTATCTGAAGATACAAAATGTTACAAACCAATCGAAATCTAGAAAGTTGGACCAGCACTAATGTTATAGCGACAATTATTTTGTGACGAACCAAGTATGTTGTATTAAGGGCCGTATTACCACAAAAGGCGCGGCTGCACTGAGATATATAATTGTAAAATAACATTAACAAAGCTAGGACACAAGTTTATACATGCTCACTACGTGATTTTCTTTTAGAAAAAAGTTTATTTTACACCCTGAACTATGAGAGATGGACTATATAACACCCCTAACTATAAAATAGTCTAATTTACACCATGAATTTTGCAAAACCATCTATTTTACCCCCCCAGGTGGTTTTCAATGGCGGGTTTGCTACAGTAATAGTGGTTTTGTCTTTTTATTTATTCTCACTGAATCTTTGAAAAATCATAATAAATCACAGAAAAATTATAAAATAGAAAATCTAATTTTGTTGATCTCCACATGAGTAGATCTGCACCGTGAATATATAATATGATATGCTTTAGTATAATATTTTTATTTAGCGTTACAGTGAACAAATATATTTTTTATAGCACAAAAATTATATTAAAGCATACAATATTATATGTTTATTGAGTAGATCTACTTATCTGGAGTCCAGCAAAATTGAATTTTCTATTTTATGATTTTTTTATGATTTTACTATGATTTTTTAAAGATTCAGCGGAAATAAATAAAAAGACAAAACCGCTATTACCATAGCATACCTGGCATTGAAAACCACATGTGGGGTAAAATAGACGGTTTTTTAAAGCCTAGGGTGTAAATTAGACCGTTTTATATTTAGGGTGTTACGTAGTCCACCTCTCGTAATTTAGGGTGTAAAGTAGACTATTTTCTTTTCTTTTATATCGTTGTTGAGCGGGCACTAGCATCAGCCAGTGGAACCACCTGCATGTCTCTGTCATCCAGGTCAAAAGGGGAATATTTTCATTGCTTTTCTTTCTTTTAGCAGACGTCTGTGATAGCAATAGATCGTGCGTTTACTTATATATGTTTTTGCATTGTCATTTTTTACAGGACCCAATACAAATAGTGACGCTCATATACACGAGCGCACGCCACCTCATGAATGCACATAAACATATTCTACATTCCTATCCCTATTATGAGAAAATTCTAAGAACTGAGTTAGATCAACAAATCTTGATATTGGAAAGTCACCCAAAATGCCTCGTTATTGATGGACACATCACCTGGCACTAAAAAAATAATATCTAATCCTAGTAAAAATTTAGAAATATGTGAATTTTTTACACTTTATTTGTTGAACTACATTATATTATTTCACCACAAGATTACACTAATACAGAAGCTCAGTGAATAGAGCAGCTGAGTAACATCCAGTATATCTGGGTTCGACGTACTCCCTATGAGAGTGAATTAAACAGGTCTACAATAAAAGAAAATAAAAAAATAGATTGCAGTTTCTTCTGACTTTGATAAAAAAATATTACACTAATACATAGGCAATTTTCGTCAACGCAAGGAATTTCACTAATGGTCCTTAACCTTGCCTATAACCAATGAAGATACAACTCTATTGGTGGTTTTTAAGATTACCATGGGTACACATCATGTATTTCATTGACGATAGTCGACGGGTTTAAGACAACCACAGTATAAATCTAACCTACATAGACGGTTGTCTAAGTCTACCTCCAAGTAAATATATGATTTGCACTGATGGTAACCTTGACAAAACCACTAATATAGACATATGTTTACACCTACGGTTTTGTTAACATGTCACCGATACAAATAATTTGAATTTTTTTTAACTTCTCAAATGATCTAGAAATGGACAAATAACATAAGCAAATGTTAGTACTCAAAAAGATCTGCACCGTTGTAGTTGACTATTTTTTCATTGAAATCATTTAAGGCTCAAAAATTATGTTTTAAGATTAATGATTTTGACTTTTTTAATTTAAATGACCTTAGATGGAGAAAGGACGAAACCAAAGTTGCAGTATTTGAATATGTATATAAAAATTTCCAATACAAGCTTTTTCATTTAATTTTGTTTTAACATCTCAAAAATGAATTACAATATTCACTAAAGTTAATACAGAACCAATATATCAACTTCATAGTCACAAGTGACTGTAGTGCTAACGAAGCAACTCACGAGACTGGCCGCCGCGCTGGCAAGTTTTTTTCTAGTTTTTTGTTTCTATTTTTTTAGTTATTTCTTAGCCCAGTTTATAAATTTTCAGAAACCATTGACATGGGTGATTTGTGTATGTGTGACATCAGTGTAAATTGATCTACACCGATAAAAGTATTACCATGGTTCTGCCGCTACTACAGTAGCTAGAGAGATCAAAATGGAGCTGGAGCTTGCAGCGCTGCGCTGCGCTGCTGATACAGTATCCATAGAGAACAAAATTGCAGCCAGAGCTCCTTGTAGCTGCACCTACAGTAAAGGCAGCCGAACAGGCCCAGCATTACAGATTGCCTCAATACCTGTTTATAATGTATTAGTACACCAACGCAGGCTAGGATATAGGAGTATTGGAGAACAGATCGATTGATGCAGACTGAGCTTTTTGTCGTAAACAAGGGTGTCGCGGTACGGCTCCACACCCACGTGGGCTCGATGCGGACTAGCTTGACATTGCCCTCACCGGCCAAGCTACCTATTTTCTCCAAATCACCCATCCCGTAGCTTTGAAATAACCCATATTTCATTAATTATTATATTCCACTTCTAATCTAACAAGAGCGAAACCAAATAAATTTAAGGATTTCGTTTCAAATTTCTAGGATTTTTTTTGGGTGCGTTCCAAGCAAATAAGTTCATTTGTTTTTTTACAACAAGTCCATTTGTTGTTGAATATTGTAGAGTTGTCCAAATAGGTAGGCTCATTTCTTAAATTCACTCTTTAAATCATCATTGGAATAGCCATTTGTTTGAATAAAAAATCCCATCATATCTATACCTTTTCACCCTCTAACTTTCTCTATCTCGTGTGTACCTTTAGCTATCGAGAAATCTATATTAGAGGGGGACAAAAATAGTTGGAGATCTGCGAATGGGTTTGTGGTCTAATATAGTAGGAATGTCCACTGAGGCGTTACCTATTAGGGTTCAAATCCTAGAGCTCATATCTTTTTTTAGTTTTCCCCATGATTTACCAGCGCTCCGCATTAAGTGGTAGACGACGTCCCCGTCGACAACTTTTCCCATGATTTACCGACACTACATATTAAGTGGTAGACGACATCCCCGTCGATAGCGAGACACCTGTGGTGACTTTGTGAACTTCAAAATCTATCGGCTTAGTTCTTTTAAGATGCTCATAGGGGTAGTGTTTGAGTGCGTGTATTCTTAAGTGAGTGTGGGTGCATATTGTAAATGTTTACGTTGTAGCAATCTAAAAAAATATTTAAAGATCTAGTTAAGAAGTTATTAGAGTCTTTTGCTGGTATACACTACTTTTACTGGTGGTGGTTTCTAATCGTCAACGCGAAAGGCAGAAAGCCTCATGAGTAGGATGATTATGTATGGACACGTGGTATTAATCCACGGTAGGTGTCCATGGGTGTCGGATGGGGATAGTCCATGCCTATTCTTTTCCCCAGTAAAAGTAGGGTAGCTGAAGTCAATCACCAGTAAAAATAGAAGCATTTCCACTTAATTGCCAATTTCCTCTCTTCTCTATTCTGGTATTCTGGTGGGCATTTGTTGGGAAGTGGAGTATAGAACAACCTGAGCACAATAGAACAGCAGATCTCGCATAGATTCTGACAAGCTGCCAGTTTAATTTATTTACAAACACTTCCTCCCCAATTTACGATGCAAAAAGTGCTCTATACAACTTCTATTCCGGTACAGATACTGCCACTATAATGTTCTTTTATCATTTCGAGACTGCATACATGCTCATCCACGTGTTCATCCTGTTTTATTCCCAGAAAAAAAAAAATACTCGTAGCACGGATCGAGATTACACCACGTAACGCGACAACCACAACAAAACAAAGAGCAACAGAAGCAGCTGGAGCACTAGGAGTTCTTTTTTACTTGTTACTATTAAAAGAGATGCCCTTTTTCTGAACTCTTTTGCTAAATGTACTTTTACGAGTAGTATACTATATATAATTCGCACTGTGTTTTTTATTGCATCCATGTGCGTGTGCTTTCGTGCGTCCAGCGCGGCGCTGCGTCCTGCCGGGTGCCGGCTCCGCTCGTTCGAAGGGGACAAGGATTCCGTCACCGCGGCATATGGACAAGCCGGAAAAGTGGTGGGTTCGGTCATGGAATTTGCTCGGTTTTAGCGCGACGGCCTCGGCCACGCCCCGGCATCAGCGCTAGTACCACCCCGCGGGTGTTGTTTAGCGTGAGAGGCCCTCGTGCTGATGAAAAAACAGACGCCGGTCAAGAATCTTTTGGCTTGGGTTTCAAATTTTGGCCGGCCTCGAACAGAACACTTGGAGAAGAGAACATCTCGCTGAATACTATATAGTTGTACTACGTACATTGGTATTGGGGTTTGCACTCGTGTTTCTTTATTTTATTTTCGCTTTGAAAGGTTTGTAGCAAAATTGCCATTGTCCTTAGTCCTCCCTTTCACAAAACTTGACGTTGTCATAGACTTCGCTGATCGAAGAGTCGTTAATGTCCACAACTTTGGCTACCCATTTGTATTTTGATATGTATATATTTATATAAATAAATATATTTAGACGGTAACAAATTGCACACGCGAATCGATTTGAGACAAATTAAATCTCCTCGTACTATGTTTGAATGTTTAAATATTATCTATACTGTACCCAGTAATACAAAAAAAATCTTTCCGCCATCTTTTTCTTTTATCTATCAGCCCCATTCCATCCTATCACACTTAACTCTCCCATCTCCATGTATCTCACGCTTGTCGTCCAAATCTAACATGAGACCATATTTCCAATTCAAAACTAGCATAATCTAAATCCACTGGTGGAGCCAGCGGGTGGCATGGATATGGTGCGGCATACCCTAGGCTGGCGCAAACCAGGAAGCAGCTGCTACACGCTAGGGTCCACGCCTTTTGTTTGCTCGATTGAGAGGCCAGGAAACCGGCTTTCAGGAATACTACTACGCACAAAAGTTCCATATGCCTATGACTACAGCCGTACAACAACGAAGCCGATAATTTTTTTCTTGATCCAACAGTGTGTTGATCCAATAGTGTGTTATACCTTCTTTCTATTTAAATAATTGCCTCTAAATTGAATTCACACATTTATGTAGCGATGCATAATGTAAAATAACTTTTACATTCGTTAATTTTTTTTGCAGAATTATATATGAAAATTTTGATTTTGATACGGCATACCCTATGCCAAATTTCTAGCTCCGCCACTGTCTAAATCCAATACGAAATAATGTCTAAATCTGTAGCTGCAAGTCATCTAGATGACTGCCAAGTTGTATACTCTATTACTTCAATACAGACAACGTAGTTAATAATCTAAGTATTGGTATATCCTCGACATACAACCCAAAATGACTCTTTTCTTTTATTTACATAAAACTATGCCTTACTAATAATATATAAGTGATATATAATAATATAACTATTTTTGAGACATTTACCAGTGACATCTTTAGATCATTCAACTGAAAACTCCCCCAACCACAAAAGAATATAACTATAAGATTTGTGTGAGAGTTAAACTAGCTTAACTTTGATCAAATTTATAGTATAATATTAAATTTAGGTCTCCAACTAAGTTTACTGCAAAAACATATTTCATTTGATGATACTTATTTTGTATCATCAAATACATCTTTATGTAACTTTGTCAAACTTCAAACTATTTTGCTCATAATGATAGGGTTTGCATATTTATGTTCATAGACGTGAGTGTGGGTGCATATTGTAGATGTCGGCGTTGTACCGTGTAATTTAAAAAAAACTGTTTTGATTCCTCAAAAAACTTAAAAACGAGAATTGCAGCATTTTCTAGATAGAGGGAGTACTTTGTTATACTGCTGATTGTCAAAGCAAATCACGCTGAGCGGTAGGATGGTCAAGTGAAAACTCAAATCACATCTTCACAAACTCCTGCTGAGGTAACCTATAATCACCACAGGAAAGGTTACCGTTGCACACTGTAACCGATCAGCTAAAGCGACAACCAGCCAATCCACAGGATAGGCTGCACAAGGCCTTCTCATCAAATTTCATCAATTAAGAACTCGTGAACACAAAGCAACTGTATAGTCACATTAAATAACACACTCATAACCCGTGAGCCCATTTTTTTTAGCAGGAGGTCCACCGAGGATCTTGGTGACAAACATGGGCAAAACTTTATCTGGATGTCACATAAGTTGTTTCCTCATATATAGTAGCAGTGTTAAGAGTTAAGTCACCTTGTTACTGTTAGGAGCAGACTCTCTCGTAGCATGATTCACTTCCCCAAATCATTGGATAGCAACATCTGATCTGTTCGAGCAACGTTTTTCTGATTTGAAGTAGATGGGTGGGTGTCATTTATCAAGCAATGTCTTTTCAAGTCCGGCACCAATTGCTATCGGTAGTACGAAGCTGAGAAGGCAAAGCAGAACAGATGAAGCTGTAGTCACAATCAAACTCCTGGAATGAGATACAGCGAATTAGTTTCATTATTGCTGAAAACAGCATATATGGCAACTGAAAGCGGCACCAGGATACATTTTGCACTGATACATGACTTGTTTTCCACTGCAAAAGCAGCATCCACTTATTCTAGTGGCCTTTCTGTAGTAGTTAAAAGACTGAAAAGTTGACAATTTCTAGTTCCTGCTAAACCCAACAAATGGTCCAAAAAGGAATTGTCAAAGAGTGCTATGTAAGCAAACAGACAATCTTTGTTGAGTATGATATTGTCCTAAATGTAGACCATCATAAAAGCATCCAATATGCAACAGAAAATATCAGTCGTATCATACCTGAAAATGATAAACAACAGATGGAATATATTACCCAAGAAATTGAGAAAAAAATGCAAGTCCAGTATGGCCCTGAAAGAATTAGGACACCAGGAAACTCAGATGCAGTTAATTGAGCTATAATGTAGCACTCGTTTTGCCATACGTATAGAACTGCATTGGAATAGATAACTTTATACTGAGCACTTAAATAGGACTGCATTGAATAGTTCACTGACCAGGGATGCAGTAAATATTGATCCTAGCACCAAATCGCTTTGCCATACGTATACCCCGATATTCGATGCATGGCAGGAATTACTATAAATAGGTACTAAATTTAATTGCTGTGCAAATAATAAGTATGGGGTGATAGAAAAGTTAACAGAACCAATCTATGAGCATCATCCTTTATTAATAAGAGTCTAAGGCATCATATATTTGAACACGATGCATTAGTGCATAACATTCTTCTATTTAGAAGTATAGGCTGACTGGTATTATTCCTTACTATCTCTCTAGAAATCAGTTATGCATCCATCAAGCTGGACTGCAAGGTTAGGAAACTGACCCACTAACCAGAGAGATTTCTTGAAAGAGACCTGCCCTTATGCACACAAGAGATAAATTTCCCAAACCTATTGTCAAAAGCACAGAAAAGAAACCATCCCATGGTCCCACACTGTTACCTTATTGTACTTTTGTTTGCATTATATATATATATCAAAACTACCATGTGTTAAAAAAAACACAATCTGCACCAACAACAGAACAATTCAGTTCATGCCAACATTATAGATAGAATGTAGAAAGTAAAAAAGACACGAAACATATAAACATAGGAAACTGCCTCATGTCTCTATGGAAAAGATATAAATTTAGGATCTGCCTCGTATCCAGAAGTAGACACATTATATATAGGACTATAGGAGTGATGGTTAGCTCTGTAGCATTCAGCTTCACCAGCATTCGGTAGAAATAGGCAAAACATAGGAACTGTAAGGGCTTCCAGTCTGCATGGCCAAGTGATGCATAATCTGCATCAAAAGATATGCATACTTAACTAGGGACAACTACAAGTCCTATCAGCATTTGTTGCATAGATGATCATCCCTATGATAAACAGAGAAGCACACATGCTAACCACTAAAAGAAACGGCCCTTGGGGGAAAGACCTGCCCTGAGCTGGCCATTGCATTAAGAAGGGGATATCAAGTTCTCAACAAAGAACTGAGAAAAAGGGACCAGAGGCCAGACCGCGTAGGAACATGCAGCATATGCGAACCCCCCCTTGTGAGGCCCAGGGTTTGAACCTTGGTTGGTGGCATCACAACTGGATGCCCTCTGATAAAATAAATAAAAAATGGATGCCCTACCCTCTACTGTGCATGTGCATTTGACTTGTTCATTTTGCAGTAAAGTAAAAGTACAGAAACCACTTATATGTCTGATAAAATGCTAAGCTGTTCCAAGTAGTACCAAAGTTCGAATGACTTTCCATTTCATTCCTTCCAAGTCAAGACTTTTGTGCAGCCAGCAATGTGGTGCAAAGTTGAAGCCACTCTTTTGATAGGTCAGAAACTTTGTTTGCCTAGAAAGGCACAAATCCGAGCAGCTGCAAAGTATTTGGGAATTCAAGATTTTGGAATAGCTTCTTACAAATGCTGCTGATATTGCCACATTTATGCGCAGGTCAATCGTGGTGGAGCTTGAGTCTGTACAAAGACAAATGAGATTATAAACATCCCTATTCAAGAGCAATAGACTGATAGAGCACAACCAAATTATCAATCTTTTGCAGTGAACCTATTTTCTCCTGCACTTTATTTCCTTTTTATATCAGAAGGGGTCCTACTTTACTTTTACGCCAAAAAGAAAAAAAGAGGGAAATAATATGATAATGGCAGTATCATGCCTAGAAAGACTTCAATGTACAGCATCGTGAATAATCAGCTGTTTTATTGTACCAAATTCAAAATAAGATTTGTTTGTAGGAACTGATGTTTACTGCTAGATAATTGCTAAGAAGGCTGTCATAATGCAAGCAGAAAAGTCCTAGGGTTACATGACTCGAATGTTGCATGTGGGATCAGGCATCACTGCAAATGAAGTGTACAAGAATTATATGGCCAAACATGTCACCTGTCTAAATATGGGGCAATGGCTGGACTAGCAAAGGACCAAAGAAGGGCCCTGCCTCGCTGAGGAGCCGTCACCATAGCCATCGCACCCCTTCCCCTAGGAGGAGTCCAGAATAGATAAGGATTATTATAGAATAAAAGAAGAAAATAGTGTGTTTAGGAAAGGAATGTCATGCAAGTCTGGGATGATCATTACCATACAGTAAGCCCTATCTTCAGCAGCTGATCTATCATTAGCATACAGTAAGCCCTATCCAACTGATGACGCGTTTGGTTCTACCGACAGTAACACAAACACAAACGATTTAAAGCAGCAGACCTTACTGGCCGGAAATGCAATTGAACTCATTTCATTAACGTTTACATTACTATTGAACCAACCAGACACTTTCTGAAATCCAAATAATTTCATCGCTCGTCACTCGTCAATACGCCAACATATATCACTGAGCTGCCAATGATAAAACCAGCAAAACACCATAAAGTCCAAAATTACCTTCATCAGGTACTCCCAATTGCCGCTAATCTCCGCGTCATTTTGCCTCATGTAGGCCATCTTCACTCGGTCGAACTCAACAAGCGGGCTGATCCCCAAAATCTACAAACAGTGACCACTAATTAGGCAATAATAATACACAACAGGACTGCATTCGAATTCCTGGAGACTGTACTGCACAATGCAGGTCCTAAGCATGAACACATCCATAAATGCAGCTGACCCGCTCTACCTGATATGGGTTCTCATTCTCCCCAGAGCCGAGCTGCGGGCTCCCTGCCAGTGCCGCAGATGCAGCCACAACACCACCTCCATCACTCCATGGCGCCTCGCCGGCGTCGCAGACAGCTTTTTGTCAACCCCATCGCCCATCGGCATTCGGCAACCTACCAAAGTGCGACGAGATAAGAACTTCAACCAGAATGTAATTGCGGGAGCGCCTGTCTATTCTAAAAACACGCTGCCAGAGCCAGACGAGGGACGCGAGGAGGCAATGCAAGATGGCCGGGCAAGGAAGAGTATCAGATCGCGGGTGCGGAAGGTGAACGAAGAGGCAGCCATCATCCCGACATTGCAGGTCCGGCGGTGCTGGCGGCCGCTACCGCCTTCGTAGTCGCCATTGGACGTTCGTGGGGACTGGGGAGCGGTGACGACGCCATGGAAGGGAGGAGGTGCCGTGTTCTGGGTCGTGCTGTAGTGCTGTACGCCGACCAGGGTGGCATCACGCGCCGCGCCGACCAGGTCGCTTCCATGGGGTGGGCCTGCTTCTCGTGCCTCACAACTTCCATGGGCCTGCCTTCCGTGGGCCTGTGCTTCCATAGGATAAAGATTCAACAGCATTAATTCTTCTACCTTCAGTATTTTTCCTCCTCTAAACAATTCACAGATTACAAATTATAGACTACAAATCACAAATTAAAGATCACAAATTACAATTCGTAGATTACAAGTCAAAAATTACAAATCACAAATCACAATAGACAATTTTTTTTCTATAGAAGGACAATTGACAATTTTTTATAGAAAAAGCTTTGCATGGGCTGCTGTTGGGCCTGCGCGTGTTACCATGGGCTGAAATCACGAGTCCAGAGATGGAGTGAGTGACTGGTCGGACGCAGGCTGCGCGCCGACCTGGTAGCGCCGATGATTTCCGCCGTGTTCTCGTTGGTGAGCCCCTCTTATCTGCGGCGTTGATGAACCGGAGAAGAGGCCTAAATGGCTAAATGGATGGACCGCGTAAGCAATTGGGCCGAGTTTTTTTTCTTTTTGGACCTTGTCGGAAGCTCGCTCATGTGGAAAGTAGGTTGTTGCTGTTAGCATTTCGGGTCGCAGTAGACCCTGAGATGAGGATCTGGACCTGAGACAAATCAAAAAAATCAATCAAACTCTAACGAGGATAAAATAGAAGAAACCCAAGAAAGGAACACTAACATCAAAATGACAATTGTTTGTTCTCATAGGATCAACTCAGAATGTATGGATATACTAGTGGACTGCAGGACAGGATCGATGTACATTAAGCCTGCGCAATGATCAGCTTGCCATTCCTTTCTTGCCCTGCCCACCTAAGAAAACACAGCGGAAGGCCGGAGCGCGCGTCCAGGATCCGAGCGTCGATGGTGCGCGGCCGGCCCAGGAAGCGAATGCGGTTCCGCTGGGATGACGAGTCAGCGGGGGAGGAGCCGGACCCAGACCTCTTCCCCTTGGTGCGGAGGTGGAGGTGCGCAGCGACGACCCCAGCTGCGGCGCCTCCTACTACGAGGCCACCGTCGAGGGGTACCAGCACAGCGACCTCAGCTACGCGGTGGCCTACTCCACGCTCAGCCGCAGGGACGGCGGGGACTCGCCGCTGCGGGAGGTCGCCGCCGCCGCCAACGTGCGCCCGCGCCAGCCCTCGGGCCGCCGCCGCGGCGGGGGTTCGCCGTGCACGACATGGTCGACGCGTTCCGCAACGCCGACTGGTGGGCCGGCGTCGTTGTCTCTGCCGTACCGGTGCCGGAGGCGGACACCGCGCAGTGGTCACGCACGGTGTACAGCTACAAGGTCTGCTTCCCGACGTCGCGGGAGCTGCTGGACTTCGAGGAGACGGCGCTGCGGCGGAGCATCGTGTTCCTGGGTGACTGCTGGGTCTCTGCCACGTTTTAAATTGCCGGCTAAGGCATTTAGCCGTAGGACCGTCGTTACGGTATTTAGCGGTCTATAGCTAATATTTAGCGGACTAAATGTCATTGTGGCTGCTCTTGCTAGCAGCTATAGTTGGAGATAGCTGAGGCTATGGTTGGCTATTTAAAACTTGGGTCTCTGCTGCTGCTGCAAAAGCGGTATGCGATCTGCCTATTCGATCCGTGCATATTTGGATTGGATTAGAGTGCTAAATACTAATTTGGTTTTTCGCTGATCCCTTATTTTAGTTTCTGGAACGACAATGACTGTAAATGTCAAAACTTTTGCGCAAAGATTATATTTCTAATGTTATTTTACTTAAATAAAGTGGTTAAAATTTGGAGTACTAGAAGTGGACATATATTTTCTCAGCACTATGTATATGAACATGGGTTGTATTTATAAGTGCTACTAGATGCAAATTTCATAATGCACTCAAGAGAATGCCTGAAATGGATGTGTCAAAGAGATGAATTAAAACTAATCATAGTGGGTTGTAATCATAGAGTGCAAGCTCAAGTAACTATGGTGAATGCCCAACTGTGCATTCTGATGGTCTTGCTTTGTGCAGAAGAATGGAACACCACTACTAGTAGAAAGGGCGCGCACCTGCGCGCCGAGCTGGAACATATATCTATCACCAGTAATAAGAAGGATAAGGAGATATGATAATTATTGGTGAAGACATGCTAATTACGGTGACCTGCACACGAGTCGGAACAAATATCACCTTATTTTGTGATAAAGAAACTAACACAAAGCATGATACAGGTAGAGTCAATGCAGCTCTTCAGTGTCCATAAATAGCATATGTCGCGGTGGTAGATTTTATTTAGTGTTTGTTTCATCTTTGCAATACAAGCCACCATCCATGAAAGTACCATATAGGCAATAATTTACAAAGACTACTTGAGGGACCATTATCAGATAACAAGAGTTGTAGTTTTGAGGCAAGGTTCCCACCAGAACACAAAAGAAAGTTGCGGATTTTTAGGCAACCAGTATGTCATCAAGAAGCGCCCAAAATAAATTGTGGAACCCAAGTAGCACTGCTCGGCTGGATACAAATACTGGTTCTCATTAAGAGTAAGGATAAGTGGACAAGATGCAGTTCGCATTTTAAAATATATATTGACTATTGGATGTACAAAGAACTGAATCAACAGTTGAGTAGGTGGGTACGTAGTTGGTAACATTACAGTCAATTATTGATTAAGAACAGTTGTAGATAAAGTAAATACTTTGTGAACTGAACTGAAATTGACACATGATAAAACTCAATGTAAATACACAGTCAAGGTGTGGCTTAATGATAACATTTTTCATGATCTGATACAGGTGGTTCAATGGCATGATCTTTCTCCAGAGATAAAAATGTTGAGCCTGATTGGCTTAAGTACATGTTGTTCGACGACGTAGGATTCCTTTTTCCTTCATTATTCCTTGGCTTAAGCATTTTTTTCAAATATAGCTGCATTCATAATTCCGTTATAATAGTTTTAAGAGAGAGATGCCTACAGAATAAGAAGGATCCAAAACGGGAGATGTTGGGGAACAACTTTGATATGAAAACCTCTCGTCCAAACTTTGGAGTACAAAATAGATATCTGATCGAATATCATGAGATAAACATAGCGAAGGTGATTTAATGACTTCGTTCGATTCTCCTCGGGCTTCGCTTCTCGATTTTCATCTTTTCAGGTTATGGGTTGAAAAGCGGCTTCGCCTGAAACTCGGCTTCGCTCAACAATCAGCGAAGTCGAGATTTCAACTTCGCTCAGAGAGTGATCATAACCATTTTGCCGGGCCGAGAAAATGACATGAAGGCTGAAGTTGTCCGGAAAGGGTGAGGATGAAGGGCGAAGTGTGTTCCACCACTTCGTCAATTGATTTCTTAACTGATTTCGAGAGATGTTTGCAGTTATATATGTAATTTTCATGTAATCGCGAAGTCGAGGGGCCCCTATAAATACCCTCTCGAATTGTAAAGATCAAGGTCGGAATGAAATACGATTGCGATTTGCATATTGTTTTCATCTTACATATATGTGTGTGATTTCGTCACCCAACATCTGACGCCGTCCGTTTATGTAATCGAAGACACTCACGACCACCACGCGGACGTAAAATGGCAAGACCCAGCAAAAAGGCAGCTTCGGCTGGAGACAATTCAAACCAAGACAAAGACCCACTTTTGAAAGATGAGACAAAAACAGAAACAGACGCTTACAAGAAGATGAACAAACTCAGAACGAAGAAAGAAGACTCAAAGAACTCGAAGATCGACTTATCGTCAAGAGAAAACAGCTAGAAGAAGCAAGAGCGAAGACAAGGGAAAAGTCCCTGAAACAAAAAATTGCGGAAGCAGAAGCCGAAATAAGAAAGCTCAATGAAGAAATAGAAAATGAGAGCGAAGTCATAATTCAAGATCCAAACTCAGCAAGCAAGAACACCAACAATAAAGAGAACCAAATTTAAATAGCAACAATTGATACAGAGTCGCCCTTATCAATCGACATTCAACTAGCAAAGAGGCCAGCAGGTTTCAAATTCAACATCATCCCAACCTACAATGGCATGTCCGACCCAAGACAATTCCTTATGAGCTTCGATGCAGCAGTAGCATCAAGCGGGGGAGATGCGAACACCCTAGCAAAGTCGCTCATCATAGCAGTAAGAGGACCAGCGCAGCATTGGTACTCTTTGCTAAAATCAAGGTCAATTAAATCTTGGGATCAACTTTGCATAACTCTGCTCCTAGATTTCCAAGGCTTACAAAGATTTAAACTCACCAGCGATGATCTTTTTAACATCAAGCAACAACCGAAAGAATCGTTGAGCCAATATTACAAAAGATTTATACAAGCAAAAGTTCAAATACCAAACAACCAGACGAAGTCGTCATTATAGCAGCAATCAAAGGACTACAAGCAGGTCAACTCTCATCACACTTCAAAAGGGAAAGACCAACCACAGTTGAAAAACTATACGAAAAAATGAGAAAGTACTGCGAGTCTGACGAAGATTACATGAAAAGAATAGAAGAAGAAAAAGGAGAAAGAAACATGTCAAGACCAAACAACAACTTCCAACATTCAAGAATGAAAAACTCAGAGCGAAGACCATTTCAGAGAATAAACCATATCAACAACACAAGCGAAGTCAACAGCCAAGGCCCAAACTCAAGCAATCAAAGAAATTTCTAGAGCAACAGAAATTACAAGAAAAATTTCCAACAAAGGCCAAACTATAACAACCAAAGCAGAAACTTTAAAAAAAATTTAATCCCCGAAGAAATATACTGTATCATACATGGCAAAGGGGCTAGTCGTACATAAAAAATGTGCCCTAGAGTAAAGAAAAGCATTGAAGAAATGCAAGAACAGAATAGAGCAACTTCGTAGCTGAAAGTTGTCAACCATCTAGCTCCCCAAAGAACAAGTTACCTGCCAATAACTTACCCTCAGCACATGTTGCCACCACCTCCGCCAATCTATAATTGTCAACCATTAACAGTGTGCCCACAAAATCAATGGGGCCCAAGTCAGCAGCAAAGTTTCTGTAACGTCCCGCCTCCTCGAGGCCGGGCCCGCTTACATCCGGCCGCTTATCTAGAACATAGACTGCCCTCACAGACCAACACTAGTCTTTTCTACGCACTTTGTCCTCACTCGTGCGCACCCGGAAAGACTTTCCGGTTGGTCACCCATCCCTAAATTGCTCCAGGCCAAGCACGCTTAACCTCGGAGTTCTTTAGTGATGAGCTTCCGGAAAAAAGTTGCAACTTGTTGGTACGAGTATCCTATTAATCCTATTAAGCCCTGGGCCGGGGTGCTACATACTCACCCCCTTAGAAGACCGACGTCGTCGTCGGTCAACCCCAGGCCAGGAACTTCCCCTCTTGGCCACGTCCGTGTGTCCAATGCCAGCGCATGTGTCATGCTGTGCGACCACTTCGGATCCACACCAGCCATGCACACCATGCCTGCGCACTGACATACGTGCCCGTGAAACTGCAAGGGTCGGCTCTGATACTATTTGTAACGTCCCGCCTCCTCGAGGCCGGGCCCGCTTACATCCGGCCGCTTATCTAGGACATAGACTGCCCTCATAGACCAACACTAGTCTTTTCTGTGCACTTTGTCCTCATTCGTGCGCACCCAGGAAGACTTCCTGGTCAGTCACCCATCCCTAAATTGTTCTAGGACAAGTACGCTTAACCTCGGAGTTCTTTAGTGATGAGCTTTCGAAAAAAGAAGATGCAACTTGTTGGTACGAGTATCCTATTAATCCTATTAAGCCCTGGACCAGGGTGCTACAGTTTCTATCCTGAAAGTTCAGTGGCAAATAGCAACCACCAAATTTAACACAACAACAATATGCCCGAAGCGTCAACAAGCAACGGGAATGCAATTATCCCAAGCAAAGGCAGAATTATGACAATCTTCGGAGGAAATAGCATGGAGCTCGATACAAGAAATGAAAGAAGAAATTATTTTAGAAGAGTAAACTCCATAGCAGTCGAAGGTCTATTCAAGAAAACAAGATGGTCCCACATGCCAATCACATTCTCAGAACAAGATCTCAAGCTCAAAGATTACCCTCATATGGACGCAATGGTCATAGAAGCAAAAATTAAAGGTTGGGCAGTGTAACACTCTGGTGTTAAGCATGCATTATCTTGCATATCATGAGCATGATCATCTCTTTTGCATAGTCATTTATTTACATGAAATGAGAGAATATAAATATGTGCTTACCTTGATTTGAACTAGAGCTTTATGATAGGTTGATTGTTTGGGGTAGAGTGTTAAATGAAGTTTGTAGAGAAAATTATTTGGAGCAAAACTTATTTTAGGGTCATTTCATGAAAAGGCTTGGAAGTGGGTCAAAAATGTCAAAAATAGTTTGTAAAAATGATTTTCTTTTAATTTTAAATCCCCATTTTTGAAATTCAAATTCTAGGCAGAAATAGGTTTTGATGTTTAAAAGCGAAATATTCTACTCATCAAAAGAAACATTTCATCTTTTATGAGTTTTTCAAAATTCGAATTATTTTGGAAAATATGGGGTTCATCAAGTTCTGCACGAATCTTGGCGCAGTGGGACCCACCGAACAGTCTCTTCTTCCTCCTCTCTTCTTCTTCCTCGCGACGCTGTCCGCGCCGACGCCGGCCGCGTGGCGTCCGTACGCCGGGCCGCTGCCGTTGCCTGCTGTTCTTCCCCCGCACCCGAGCGCCGCTCATCCCGCTCGCACGCCCGAGCTCGGCCTGGCCCCACTGCTCGCCCACGCGCCTCCGCTCTGCCCGCATGAGCGCCACGTGCTCGACGAGCTCCGACGCCGCGCTGTCTCGGTCCGAGCTCAACCGGCCACCTCAAGCCAGTGTGACTGCGTCGCCCTCACTCTCGCTCACTCTCCCAGCTTCGGACGCGCTCTCGCCCCTCCTCTTCCACCAGAGCCCGAGCAAGCGGACGCCGAACCGCCATTGCCGCCGCCGAGAGCTTGCACCGCCGCCGCACCCCATAGCCTTGATACTTTTTGCCAAGAACTCACCAGAAGCTCCGCCTCGACGCGAGCCACGTCCTGCGCACCCTCCCCGCCTCAATAACCCCAGGTAGAGGTCGAATCGACCCGTTCCCCTTCGCCGGCCATGGCCGCCCCGACCGCCACGCGGTCCGCCGTGGTCAGTAGCCTCTCCCTTCCTCCTTTATCCTGCGCATCGGGTTCGTCTGCTCGAGTAGGGTCGATTGGTGTAGTTCATGAGGTCGATTAGGGTTCAAGCCCGACGAATTTGGCCGTCCATCGCCGCAGATTTGCGCCGCCGCTCGCCGGCGTACGTTACCATCGTTGCTCCGACTGTCCATCCGTCGCTTCGACTAGTCCATGAGAACCACCGTGGTCTGCTGTAGCTGTTAGGCTAGTCAGTGTACCCCGTCGTGACCAACTCTGGCGAGTTCGCCGTCGACCCGCGCCGCCGTCCGCCGCCGTGCGTCGCCGCCGGTCAAGACCGCGCTATTTTCCTGCATTTTACCCACCGTTGAGTTCGCGCTGACGAGTTGAGTCGTTTGGTGACCGTAGTGTCGCCGGAGACCTCGCCGCCGGTGAGATCCCGTCGGCCAGCGACCGGTGTTTCGCGATGTTTCACTGACGTGTGGGTCCCAGGGTGACGTCAACATGACATCAGCACTGACGTCAGCATAGGTTCGGTCTGGGTACACAGAGTCGGGTGACCGTAGCAAAGTTCAGTCGCTGGGTACACTCCGGGTATGCGTAGTGTTTTCGGTTCGATTAATTTTCAAGAATGAATTTTACAGATTTCTGTTAAAACCTTTGAAAAATCATAACTTGCTCATTTTTCATCCAAATGAGTTGGTTCAACTTGCAGTATTTTTGTTATGAGAAGCTCTATGCACGAAAAATATGAAATCTGAAATTTGTGATACTATTATGTATAGATTTATTTATCTCTATTAATTGCTTTTATCTTAGAAAATGCATAAGTAATTCTCTGTTGCTCAGAAAAATGTGAGACCAAGTTTGTTAGTCTTCTTATGTCATGCTCTATTTGAGAAAATTGTTATAAGGCTATGTCCTGTGAAAAGTTTGCTTTGTCTAGTTATGGTGCCTATTTCCATTGGATGATAAATAATTCATAATAAATAATATATAAGGAATTTATGCATGAAACTTTTTGGAGAGTGTTTTTATATCAATCTAGAGCTAATGATGTTTTGAGATCTGTTGTTTGATGTACTTTTATGTACAAAGTATTTTAGGCCCATTAAATTATGCTGCCTTGTCATTTTTGTGTAGGATAAAGTACTTACTGTTTTGACTTAAAATTTTTATGGTAGTCTACTTTAGACATGATTAAGCTCCTGTAATTTTTACAGAAATTTCTGAGTAGTCTAATGTCATGATGTAGTTATACCCTGATTTCTTTTAATTATAAATAATGCTTTAAAGTTATCATTTCATGTGTGTAAAAATGCTTTTTATGATATTTGTGAGGTGTATGATCTGCTATTGGTTTTGGTTCAGTAGAGTGTAGTGTGCAAAACAATGGTTGTTTATAATTCCTTATAGTGTGCGAGTAAATTGTAATGCGAGGCTTGTTTGGAGAATTGTCGGTAGAAGAGAATGCAGATGACATGTGCTTATCTTATATGTTTTGATATTATATCATTCATCTTAGCAGAACATTCATTTACCATCAGCATCAGCATTGTATTTCTATGTACCCATGGTATTTATACGCACTATGCATGATACAGGATCGTCAGAACTCGAAACGGTAGTTCCCGGAGCACAAGGAGAGGAAGGCCAGCAGGAAGCTTTGGTACGGGAAGTAGCAGCAGAAGAGGATCCCGAAGTTGATCTTCCAGAGTGTCCTGACCACCAGCCCAGCTCTTTTCTGAAAGGCAAGCCCCGGAGCATTCTCCCTGTGGTTTGCAAAAATATCTAACTTGAGTCCTTTACTTGTTTGATGCATTAAGTTATAGGCGTTGTTTTATACCGTTGCTGCATTACTTATATTCCTTGTCATTGTTTATACTTCAACCCTGTTAGGTTCAGGTACGAATATATGCTTAGCCCTGCTTTAACTAGATCGGTAGAAGTCGGGTGATTTCCTATCATCCGCGAGTTATAGGTGGTGACTTGAAATGGTTGAATACATTGTTATCTTAGATAACCATGTGGAGATAATAAATCGAGACTGGGCGGGATTGGTGTTGAGACTGAACTGGAGGTTCGGTGTGGTTATCCCATCTGTGTCGAACTAGGACCCCGTCCGTTGTACGTCCTCAAGTCATATTAAATTTATGTCTCACATTTAGCTGGAAGGATAAGTCGTTCTGACCGTGAAGCCTAATTTTGATTTGGGCCGGGAGTCGACCTGCTGTACGCATCGTATTGGTGAAGATGGGGGACCACAGGTTACGCGGAGAGTAAGTCCGAGGTCAGGGTCGCCCTGAATAAGGCAGCCGAGCGGTTTCTGGATACGATGGTACCTGTTGATCTCGCGCTTTTCCTGAATTGAATGTCGATGATCTGTAGCTCACCTTAGTGGGTGAGTGTGGTTTGTGTGAGAAATACCCGCCAGCTGGTTAGTAATCGATTATAATCGCCATCGTTCCTGGACAGTGAACACTTGACTTGAGCAGCGGCATCGTAGTAAAAACTTGAACAAGAGATGAGATGGTTGAGCTGTTGAGATTGAAAGATACTCAACCGGAATTGGTTACTTTCTTGTTGAATAATTATTACCATGCTTGTTTAGTACAGGTGCTAATGTTGCATGATAAGGTTAATCAGATTAAAATACATTGCTAGAAGGTTCTTATTAATTGTTTCTTAATGCAAGCTTTTCCGCAATTAAATGAGTCAGCTATCCTACTTATACAGCCTTGCATACTCCTTGGAGTCAATTTTATTTTTAGTTTATGACGGGTAAGTCTAGCTGAGTACATTCTCGTACTCAGGGTTTTATTTCTCATGTTTTTGCAGATGGTGAGATATTTTATGGCTATTGTCAGAACTGCTTCTATCCCGCCTTGGGAGATGATTAGACCTTGGGCATGGTCACTCCTCTCTACTTGATGCTTTTGCTAGATGTTGACCAAGGGACTGGCACTGTATTTAAACTAAGTGTGTGTGGTATTTGAACTTAATTGCTTCCGCTTCATTTTGAATTTGAACTTGTTTGTAATAACTTTATTTCGAACTCCGATGTTTTAAACTATGTGCGAACTATGTACTTGTGAATGGGAACGCTAAACTATTACGATCTTGGTCGTGCCGGAAAAGTTTAAAATTCTTTGAGATTTCGGTATGACTACCGGGTTTATTAGGTCTCAATCATGTAGTTTGTCGTCCTAATGGCGAATTATGTGCTTGTGCTCTAATAAATTTGTCGGTTCTGTCACAGGCAGTACCAAAAATTCTAATAGATGGTGGCAGCTCAGCAGATATCATATTTACAAGAACTCTAGACGCAATGCAAATTGACAGAAAAATCTTGGGAAGAGCCGAGCACCCATTAGTTGGCTTTGGCGAAAAGAAAATAAACTCTGTCTACAGAATTGTCTTGCCAGTCTCAATCGGAATAGTGAATAATGCGAGAACAGAGCAAATAGCATTTGATGTTATCGAAATGCACAACCAATACAACGCAATGTTTGGAAGCGGAAGTTTAAATGCCTTCGAAGCCATAGTAAGCTACCCATACTTATGCATGAAGATGCCAGCAATCAATGGCATCATAACCGTCTTCGGCGATCAAACAGAGGCAAGAAACATAGAAAGAGATGCAAGCCCAGTTTCAAAAATATACACGTGATACAAGAAGAAGAAGAAGATGAGCTTGAAACTAAAAATGCGAAGACACAAGAAAAAATGAAGCCTTGTGAAGACACAAAGAAAGTATCACTCGACCCAATGGTACCAGGAAGACAAATTATCATCGGCACAAATTTATCAAAAGAAGAAGAAGAAAAGATAATACAAGTCTTGCGAAGTAACAAGGATCTTCGCTTGGTCTGCACAAGACTTAGGAGGAGTAAGCAGGGATGTTATAGAACACAAGTTAAACATCGACCCAAACTTTAGGCCGAAAAAGCAAAAACTCAAAAAGTTATCCGAAGACATAACACAAGTTGCGAAAGCTGAAGTCCAGAGATTACTAGATGCAAAAGTCATAAGAGAAGTACAATTCACAACTTGGCTTACAAATATAGTCATGGTGCAGAAGAAAAACAAAAAGTGGAGAATGTGTATAGACTTTACAGATCTTAACAAGGCATGTCCAAAAGACAACTTCTCTTTACCAAGAATAGATACTCTAGTAGACCAAGCAACAGGAAGTGAAATGCTCAGTTTCCTCAATTGCTATTCAGGCTACCATCAAATCTGGATTGAAAAAGAAGATGAAGAATACACAAGTTTCATTACACCATTTAGAACTTACTGTTTCCAAAGAATGGCCGAGGGACTTCGCAATGCAGGAATAACTTTCATCAGAATGACATCCACAGTCCTCAAAGATCAAATACCAAGAAATCTACTTGTGTATGTTGATGACTTGGTAGTCAAAAGTAAGAAAAGAGAAGATCATGTCGAAGACTTACAAGAAACTTTCTCAAACCTCAGAAAAACAAATCTAAAGTTGAACCTAGAAAAATGCACATTTGGAGTTCAAACAGGTAAAATTTTGGGGTGCATCATATCCACAAAAGGAATTGACCCAAATCTAAAGAAGGTGAAGACAATACTGAACATGCAACTGCCAAGTAACATCAAGGGCATCCAAAAGCTGATAGGAAGATTAGCTTCGTTGAACAGATTTATATCCAAATCAGCTGAGTGAAGCCTCCCAATATTTCAAGCGCTAAAAGAGAAAAAGAAAAAATTCAACTGGGGTCAAGCACAACAAGAAGCTTTCGAAGAAATAAATAAGCATCTATCCAACCCCACAACTTTGATAACACCTGACCCAATGATAGATTTGCTATTGTATGTATCAGCAAATGAAAGTATAGTTAGTGCAGTATTGATACAAAAAGAAGAAAATGAGCTCTTAACAAGACAAGTCCCAGTATACTTCGTATCAGAAGCTTTATCTGGATCAAAAATTTTCTATTCAGAAATCGAGAAAATTGCATATGCAGTACTTATGGCATCCAGAAAGTTGAAACACTACTTCCAAGCGCACAAAATTAGAGTGCCGATAAATCAACCCCTCAAAGAAGTGTTACAAGGCTGTAAGTCCTCAGAAAGATTGGAAAAATAGGCTGCAGAATTGTCTCAATACTTCATCAAATTTAAAAAAAGAACAGCAATAAAATCTCAAGTGTTGGTTGACTTCATAGTAGATTGGACATCTTCAGAGTACAATCAAGAAAGAATGGAGCAGACAGAATAGATAATTTATTGTGATGGCGCCTGGGGCTTCGCCGGCGTAGGAGCAGCAACAATCATAACCTCACCTTCTGGAATCAAACTCAAATACGCAGCAAGACTAAACTTTCAATGCACCAACAACATCGCAGAATATGAGGCAGTATTGTTGGGACTTCGCAAAGCAAGAGCAATGGGAATTCAAAAGCTAATAATTAAGACAGATTCTCAAGTTGTGGCTGGACATATAGAGAAAAATTACAAAGCAAGAGATCCAAAGCTAACAAAGTATCTCCAACTATTGAGGGATCAAGAAAAACACTTCGCTGGATTCACAGTAAAAAGTATCTCAAGAAATAATAACACAGATGCAGACAAAATTACAAAAGCCGCCGTCCAAAAGTTAGAGTTATCACCAGAAGTATTCTTCCAAACTATCACCGAAGCCCCAACAAAAACAAAAATTGAACAACCGAAAGAAGTACACATCATAGAAAGCGAAGACTGAAGAGCTCCAATTATGGCATTCCTCAAAGGATTTTACAAGCCAGAAAACGAAGTTGATGAAATAAGAATGAAGCAAAAGACCAGAAGTTACAAAATCATCAACGAAGAACTGTACAAGGAGTGAGTTTGCCAACCACTACTAAAGTGCATCTCAAGAGAAGATGAAAAAACTTGTTGAAAGAAATACATGAGGGATTCTGTGGATGTCACGCTGGGGCTAGATCAATAGTCGGGAAAGCCTTCAGACAAGGGTTTTTCTGGCCAACTGCCCAAAGTGACAGCAAAGAAATCGTTCGGACTTGTCACAATTGTCAAATGGCAGGAAGTAAAGTCAATGCACCAGGAACAAACCTACAACCAATCGAACCAACCTGGCCACTTGCAAGATGGGGAATCGATATAGTTGGAAAGCTACCTTCAGCTCAAGGCAACTAACATTACACAATAGTTGTAGTCGAATATTTCACCAAGTGGATTGAGGCGAAGCCAATCACCAACATATCCTCTCATACGATGAAAAAATTCCTATGGCAAAACATCATATGCAGATTTAGAGTCCCAAGACACATTACAGTAGATAATGAAACGCAATTTGACAGCGAAGACTTCAGGGAATATTGTCAGTCAATGGGAATCAAACTCTGCTTCGCATCAGTAAGACACCCATAGTCTAATGGAGCAGTTGAAAGAGAAAATGGGATAATTTGCACTGAAATTTCAAAATGCTTAACAGACCTAAAAAAAGGAAAATGGATCGACGAATTACCAAGAGTTATCTGGTCTCATAACACTTCGAAGCTAAGGCCAACAGATTTTTCTCCATTCAAGTTTCTATACGGAGATGAAGCAATAACTCCCGAAGAAATAAAGTATGAGGAACCAAGAACAAACATTCAAATGATCACAGAGGAGGATCAAGCAACAAGTAAAGATCTACTCGAAGAAGAAAAAAATGAACCACTTGAGAATATCAAAAAGTACCAACTTAAAACACAGAAGTGGTACAACAAAAAAGTCAAATCAAGAGAGTTAGCACCAGGAGATTTTGTCCTCAAAAGAAAAAGAGATGAAGACACAATGGAAAATTTTCAACAAAAGTGGGAAGGGTCTTTCATCATCACTAGAACAAACAAAGAAGGTGTGTATCATCTAGCAAATCTAAAAGGTAAAGAACTCAGTCACACTTGAAATATAGAAGCACTTCGCAAATACAACCCTTAGCTAAACCAGAAGAGTAGTTTTCTTTCCTGTAAAATAGAAGTAGAAGTTTCATTCCAAGCAAACTTACAACGTAATCGAGCTGCACTCTTTTTTCACTCAAGGAAAACCCTCCGCAGGGTGAGTGGTTTTTTAACGAGGCAGTCTCTTTGTAAATCTCATAAAATATAAATGAAAAAATAGTTTCCCCAAAGATATGTCTCTAGTAGAAGTATAAAATGCCGAAGAGTATATCAAACATATACTCCCATGTCGGCACAAATGTTGCAAAAATAAGTTAGCATCAATATTTTATTAAATCTAAAAAATGCTAACTTATCCAACTCAAATAAGTCTAAGGCAAATTTTTTGACTTCATTTCACTAAGATGAAAATTTTTTAGCTTCTAAGAAAGCGTACGCGTCTACTTCGCACAAAAAAGAAGGGACGGTGTTTCAAAATTTGCTAAGACAAATTTTGTGACTTCGTTTCACTAAGGTGAAAAAGTTTTCAGCTTCTATGGAAGCGTACGCGTCCACTTCGCACGAAAAAGAAGGGACGGTGTTTCAAAATTTGCTAAGGCAAATTTTTCGACTTCATTTCACGAAGGTGAAAATGTTTTCAGCTTCTAAGGAAGCGTGCGCATCCACTTCGTACGAAAAAGAAGGGACGGTGTTTCAAAATTTGCTAAGGCAAATTTTTTGACTTCATTTCACCAAGGTGAAAATATTTTCAAGCTTCTAAGCAAAGCGTACGCGCCCACTTCGCTTGAAAAGGGAGGGACGATGTTTTAAAATTCGATAAGGCAAATTTTTCGAACATTATTTCACTAAGAAGAAAACATTTTTACTCTCTAAGCGAAGTATACGCGTCTACTTCGAACGAAAAGAAGAAACGGCGTTTTAAAATTTTATTAAATTCTTCAAATCGATCTCGTCAGAACAAAAATATTACCAGTCCTTAAACGAAACACAAACAATAACCTCAAATAAAAAGTAGGATCTTCAAAAAGAAAGACGACAAAATTCAAATCGATTATACAATACTCATTTACAAGCGAAGGTAAACTCACACACTTCGCAGTACAACAAAGATATCTTGCAATACAATTTATCCAATTACAAAAATGCGTTTACAAAATTAGTCATCTTGAGAACTAACTACTTCGACAGCATCACCAAGTATGTCGCTCACAACTTCATTAATAATATCGTCCACTTCACGGCGTAAATAGTCTTCACAAACATTTACCGGCGAAGTACTTGACCCAGATGACTACAGGAAAAAGAGGTCAGAAGACGAAAGTCAAACCACAGACGAAAAATAAACTTTACATAATAAACTTTACCTGTGCAAAATCCGTGAAATCAAAAACTCGACAGTCACGAGGTCTGATACTGCAGTATCATTTATTCACATCTATAAAAGATTTATAAGACAAAAACCCCCAAAAAAAGTACCAAGTTCAAGATAACGAGAGCAAAAACTTACGGGCAAGAAAATCATCAATATCATAATCATCATACTTCGTACGAAAGTCATAAAATTCGCTAGGCTCGAAAATAAATTTATCTTTAGACATTAACAGCGGGGTAACGTCTTGACATCCTGCACAGGCTCAGCATGAGGAACCTACGCAGGATGGACAAATAGTCAAACAACTTTCAAGTATATATATTACAAAGTCAATAACTTAGAACCATTGTATCTTAAGACCATCTCATCTCACAAAGAAAAAACAGCTAGAGTCTAAGGATTACCGCCACTAACATTGCCCGATCCAGTACCACTTTGACCCCTGGCTTCAGCATCGCTCTTCGCAATCTCCTCCACCTCCTTCTGAGCAGCCTCCGTCTCTTTTGCAATTTGCTAACAAGCAAAAAGAAAAGTTAGACACAAAAGAATAGAAAAAAACCATAACAAGCTAAATACATTGCACACCTTCTGTAACTTCTCCTTAACTTTATCAAAACAATGAGCTCGGCCACCAGACCTCCAATACTCCTCAAGATACTTGTTATAAAACACTTGAGTAGCTTTTGACACATTAGTCAAGTTATCGACAGAAGAAAACTTGTACTGATCATTATAAAGTTGTGCAAACAAGGGATCTTGGCTTTGTCTCATCAAGGGAAACAAAGCACGAGCAGAATAGTAAACCCCAATATCAACCGTGGTCTCTATGACTCGGGACAAATCTTTGTATTAGCAGCAAAGCCAACTAAAAAGACTATCACGATCACCAAGATCCCAACACTTGTCACCAGGCCTGGCTCCAAACTTATCATAACTCTCAGAACAGAGTTCCCAAATATGATTGCACTTATCGAAGAAAGATTTGTCTTGCTCCATCAATTTTTTCTCAATACGTCGCATACCTTCTTTCAACTTTTCATTCTCTACGACAATTTCCTTCATCTCATCTTCTTTTCTCTCAACAGTAGCAAGAGCACTAATCAACCTAGTCTCCAAATTATTATGAGCATCCACGGCATCAGCTCTCTCCTTTTCTTTCCCTACAAGTTGCTCCTTCATACTTTGGATCTCAACTTGATAATCACGCTCGCGAAGGGCAAAGTTCTTCTCTTTTTCTTCTAGGCTTACCCGCAAACCTCTCATCAAGAGAGAGCCTTTGTACATCATAGATAAGCCAGCGTCAGCAACTTCGAGCAATGGCTTCTTTGATATTTCAAGCTCCGCATCAGGGACAGCGAAAGCCTCATTTATGTACTTTGATAGCTAAACCTCAGAAGTGCGAGGCATTATCCGAAGTTTATCAGCCCCAATACCTATAAACTTGAAACAATCGAGACCTAAATTTTTCTCTTGGCAAAACTCTAAGCCCCGCTTTAGAGCATCAGAAATTTCTCCTTCACCACCAGCGGGGACAATAGGAGTCAAAGGATCTTGTTCAACATTTCTCATCTTACTAAAATCAACACTCTTCTGAGGAGAAGACGGTGCATGAGAAAAAATAGTTTTCGCAAAGAGACAAAAATTAAAGATTAAACAAAATAAGACAGCGCAAGTCAAACAAGTCAAACAGAAAAACACATTACTTACCAGTAGAAACGTGTTCTCCCAAGCTACAGTCAACCTTTTTGCCAGATTCAACATGAATAGTGGAGCTCGACAAGCGTATCAACCGTTCATCATTACTCTCCTCATCAAAAACTTCGTCATCACTCTCTTCAAGATTAAGAGAATAAACTCTAGACCCATCAACTTTTCTCACCACATTCGGGATACCAACTTTGCCAACCCCAACTATTGCAGGATCTTCAAGCGAAGTAGTCTTCCCAGCATCAACATTCTCATCATGAGACCCAACGACAGGAACCTCAGAGCCAAACCTTGGCCAAGTCAACCCAACAGCTTTTTGAAAATCCCTAACTTGAGTCTCTTTCTCAGAGACCAAGTTAACTCCCGCACCAACTTCGCAAGACCACCGGCAGAAGCACCACGAGCTTGTAAATTCTATAAGTTTTCATCAAGTGGAGTAAGTAATAGTGGAGTTAAACTACTAGAAGAGAAAGTCATATAAATTTCTCACCTCAACCTCAACATCTTGAGAGACAGGAAAACCAACATCATCACCATCAACATCACCTCTGACAGCCTCAACACCACCTTCACCACCAGCACGGACATCAGAAACAATATTCCCTTCAATATCCAACGTCTGATCAAGAATAGCGTCAAGTTCTTCACTATCAAGAAGAATAGCAGGACTTTTAATCTTCTTGATCTTCTTCGCAACAACCTTGGTTGCACCTTTAGCAGCCTTACGCTTTCCTCTCGCCTGAGCAACAGTTTCTTTCTTCCGGCCTTGTCTCTTTTCACGACTATAAGCAGGAGGAGGTCTCTCATGATATTCAACCTTAGCAACCTCGAAAACCCTATTCAAGCGCTTATACTCCAAACCAATAATTTTATCTATATTATCTTTCTCGCTCTTCATATACTTACCAAGTAAATCATCTGCCCTATTTTCAACAGACTTCACAAATTCTTCATCCGAAGCAAATGTCCTCGGACGACAAAAATCATTATCAGAAAATTTGTAGTTGATGCCACGAATCTGCCTAGGATAGAAGCGCGAGAAAGTCCATCCTTTCTTCAATGGCCAAATTCTAGCTGCAGCATACTCTTCAACAATATCACGGGTATATTGCAGCGAAGCTGTTGCCTTGAAAGCATTTACTGCAGTCTTGAAAATCATAGTAGGAGGAAAGGAATGAGTACACATAAATCTTTCAATAACCATTTTCGCAGCCAAAGGATACTTTTTCACTATCCTCTTCGCAACAGGATTCCTTTCCTCAACCATTGGCACCTTATGATAAAACCAGTACCTGGACCATTCACCAACTCCCCACTTGTTCTTTGTGGCAGGAGAAATTTGAGCAGCATTACGAGCTGTCTTAAAACTGCAGCAAGCAAAATGCTTGGTAATCAAGCGCCCATCAAGCATAAATGTCTTATACTGAGTGTGCATCTCAAACAGCTCGTAAAAAGCAACAATGTTGTCATTGGCTTCTAGACATCTCACAGCCCAAATGAATTGTGACAACCTAACCATTCCGTTAGGTGTCAAATGATGCATCTGTATGTTAAAGGCCTTTAACACATCTTCAAGAAAATCTCGGCATAGAAACCGAAGCCCAGCAGTAAAAAGGTCACGATAAATAATACACTCATCAGGATGAGGTTGAGGGTTAGTTTCATCAGCATCGGAAATCCTGACGAGGTCACGATCAAGAATTCACAGCCTTACCATTTCATCAAGGTGGCTCTTATCAAATAGACTTCTGCCGAAGGTCAACGTATAACACTCATCATCCCTAACTAAATCCTCGACCGAAGCATCAACATTTTTCAAGTTTTCATCATCTGAATCCAGATGAGACTTATCTTCATCAACTTTGTCACTCTCCTGGGACCGAATCCGATCTTACAAATCTTCAGAAGACATCTCGAACGAAGTTGTCAAACAAACTCCGCTGGTGCAGCCAGAGGAAAACAAGCCTAAAACACCAGTTGCCAAGAAAACTGTAAAGTGGAAAAACTATCTCAAATTCTTCAATTGAAGAAAAATTTTACCAGCGTTTCCCCTCTTTCGAAAATGACAGCCTCAGGGGGGCATCGCTATATATAGGCACTTCTAGTCAAAGATAACAGCTGTCACCCAAATGGTCAAACTAGCCGTTGCATTTTCAAAAACAATATGAATAACGGCCAACTCCAAAGTTTGGACGGCGTTTACCAAGCAAAGTTTATTCAAACTTCACGGGATTCAGACCTTTGGAGTAGGCCTTCGCCCGCGAGGGGCTATGTTGGGGAACAACTTTGACATGAAAACCTCTCGTCCAAACTTTGGAGTATAAAATAGATATCTGATCGAATATCATGAGATAAACATACCGAAGGTGATTTAATGACTTCGTTCGATTCTCCTCGGGCTTCGCTTCTCGATTTTCATCTTTTCAGGTTATGGGTTGAAAAGCGACTTCGCCTGAAACTCGGTTTCGCTCAACAATCAGTGAAGTCGAGATTTCAACTTCGCTCAGAGAGTGATCATAACCTTTTTGCCGGGTCGAGAAAATGACATGAAGGCTGAAGTTGTCCGGAAAGGGTGAGGATGAAGGGCGAAGTGGTGGAACATTGATTTCTTAACTGATTTCGAGAGATGTTTGCAGTTATATATGTAATTTTTATGTAATTGCGAAGTCGAGGGGCCCCTATAAATACCCTCTCAAATTGTAAAGATCAAGGTCGGAATGAAATACGATTGTGATTTGCATATTGTTTTTATCTTACATATATGTGTATGATTTCGTCACCCAACAGGAGACGAAAAAAAATATGCCTTACTTCATCATAATTATTACTGGACATAACTTGGAACAATAATGGGCAATTATCACGGGAAGCAACTTGGAACACTATCTATTCACCTTGTTCAGTGGAAAACAGTTACAGATTCAAAGACTGTTTTGTTCTACCTGATAGCACACATTTCCCAATATTAACCTACTAACCGATGAATTTTTCATAAATTCTTCCAATTCACCTTTTGCCACTGCAAATCGTGCAAGGTTGGAATGGCAATGATAGCAGGAGTGACAAAAGAAACCATGGTATGAGATGATTTTCTTTGGACTCTAAATGAATATCAATGGCATGGAGAACAATGTAGTGATTCATCCACGTCTATTGACAGGAAAAATTGATTTTTATAGTTGGGCTATGTTACACCAGCATTTCATGTAACGTACGAGGGACATGAAGGCATTGTACCTTGGAAATTACCACTATGCTTAAGCACAGTGCAGATTTTCTGAGGCAGGAGTGTGGGCTTCTGTTCCCCATTCCTCTGTACCAAGATAAAAACATGAGTAAAGACGTAACATTAGCTGAACACATATGAATAAAATAAATATTGCAGCATGGATATAGCATGATCTATGAAGTCTGAAAAAGCATGGGTGGCTGTATGGCAGTATTTTGCTGGTACTGAAAAGCAGGGGACAAAAGCAAAGAAGGTAACATATCTGAAGAAGACATCTGAGGGAAGTAAAAATTTGATAGCACTGATCTAAGCAAGCATGGTGCAAATAGATGGGAAAATAGAAAAGGTTGACATAGACGCGACGAAGCCTAAATAATCCACAAGGCAGCAACAGGCAACATGTATATGATGGAGGGAATCCAACATGGACTGCAGATACAAATACTTTTTATTTCAGATAACGCAAATACACAACTAAATGGGCTCACATTGAACCTTGAAGAATAACCTGTGCAGGAAGAAAGCAAGAAATATTCTAGGAAAATATAAGCAGTATGAGTACAAACTAACCATAGTTTGGAATCATGTATCATAGTGGAGGAAAACTACATTGATTTAATACAACGTAGGTGAACGAATGACCACCAAAAGATGACTGAAACTGGGAGCGATCAAATAACCCGTAAATTTAAATCAATTTGACGAATGCCTCTCTAAAACCTAAAGAACGGAGCACCAGGAACTACGAAGGATTTTTATTTTACTCATAGGGCTGCCATAAATAATGAGTGTTCCTATAAACAACCCTCAGCATGCATTTCTATTGTCTGAAGAACTGTCTCTTTCTTATCATAATTAGTACGAACCACAAGATGAACTGAAACTGACTGGAAAAAATATAAATCATAGTCTGTTTGCGAGATCGTTTTGTGAACCTATATGTTTGTTCTCCAATTGGAAGCTGGATAGGAGCGATCTAAAACTGCAGCAGAAACGGAATTGTCCTATCTGATGAACACAGTAACTTGGCCTATGCACTGCTGAACCTACAATATCACAAGACATGGCCTACTCCTATATGCGTATATAACAAGAATACACTGACAGTCTGTCTACAAAAGGAAACCACACAAGAAAATCGGTGTTGACTATGAGAAGGCATGACGGCTGTTATAAGTAGCTGGATTTGAATGGTGCTGGAAGCCAAAAAATAAAATAAAAATGAAGAAACATTTTTTGTAAACATTAAGCTGCACTTTGTAGGACTTGATATGTGGACCAAGATAATCAAAACCGACAAAAAACATAAGTTTCCATGTCAATAGCAAAACAAATCTTATCAAAAAAAAATTCCAAGGAAAAAGATTTCTGCAGGCGATTATTACTGGCCACTATAGGTAGTTTCCATGAGATAACTATACATATAATCAAATATATGAAGTGGCACACATCTTGGATCAGAATAAAGTGTTAGCCTAGGAACCCATCACTGAAATTTAGATATAAACAAATGGCACTTTCGATTGGAATAGAGTGTTAGCACAGGAACACATGACTCAAATTTAGGTGTGAACAAATGAAATGACTAACCTCTCAGAAAGGAAGAGAAGATGTTGGTTTCCAGGATCAGGGCACGAGAGCGTCTCTTTTCAGCATCCACCATAGAAATCATGCTCCAGATCACCTGTTATGGAAATTGGAAGTATTGGAACTGTAAATAAAAGTAGAACACTGAGAATAGTGTCAGGTTTTCTTTCCTTCTGGAACGCTAAATTTGACACTAAAAGAAAGGAAACGAAATTTCACATAATATCGGATGGTAATAGGTATGGGTGTTTTACCATCAATTTCAGATTTTACTTTCTTCTGTGCTCTGTTTCATAGCAAACACTTCAGTGCTCTCTCTCAGCTAGTTAAGGTATTGTGTGAACCAGTTGTGTCATACTGTCATGAGGACTACCTACATTCAATCGAGTAACTAATTGTTGTGCCTTGTCATTGCTAGCACACTAATCACTGAGTCTTGCACACCGTATGTGGCAATGTTGTGCCTTGTCATTGTCTCTTCATTCTTACAGAAATAAGGACATGGCCATTTTTAGCAAGAGATTTAGTTATCCATTTATACGGACTTTGCAGATCACCTATGCAGATATGCACACACTCTTTTCATGTATGTGAAGATGCATAGGTGATCTGCAAAGCCCACAAAAAATGGACAAGCAAATCTCTTGCTAAAAATGGTCATGAGACCTTATTTCTGTAAGAACACAGAAAATGGTTAAAGTAGGTCCAAGATTTCTAAAATGTTGTGGCAAGATTTAGTGTGGAAGCCTACATGACCTAAATCGTTAGGATAGACCATGGAACACATCATCTGGCTCACTGGCTGTAGCAGGGACTTTGAAGAGCAGAAAGAAATATGCATCAAACACATAAGATGAAGGTGAAGCAGTGTAGGAGTTTGCAACTTGCAAAAATAGCACACAATTCTTCTTCTATCAGTTAACCAATATCCCTGGGGTTGTTGATGAACCACTCTATGCAAGGGACACTAAATCTGTCATCACCCAAAAAACTTTGATGTAACAAACTTGAACCACATGATGTACCATAGAAATTACCAGAGCACATGTGGAACTAAATATGGACGATCAAATTTAAACATTTATATGTGGAAAGTGTACTTGTCATTGGACATGACCAAAATCATGAGCACTGCAATGGACTAAGGAAGGAAACAAATATTTTTGGCATATGGTGATGTCCTCCAATATATATATGCCACAAAATTATGAGTGTTGTAGTGTGCTAAGAAATCAAACAAAATGTCATTCACACAGTCATGTCCTCAGATATGCACGACAACATGTAGGTACTCTCAAATCCAGCCAAAACCTAGTTGAATTTGAGGGGTAAATAAAAGAGGAAAGTATAAAAAAAGAATAGATCAGGGTCAAACTGATCACAGTCTGCTGGATTGCCTCCAAATTGCAAAGACATACCACGAAACATGGCTGATTCACCGCATAGAGTAAGGAGGAAGAGGGAAAGCGTCAGAGAGAGCAAACCAGCGAGCGAACGGATTAAATGACGCGAAGGAGCAGGAGCGGGAGCGGCGAAGGCGGAGAGGGAGGCGCAGGCGCGGAGGAGTGGCGCGCCATGGCCGGCCGAGCTCGCCGCACCATGGCTCGGTGGCAGATCAAGACGGAGGGGAAGGGAGCAGGGAGGGAGGCCGCCGAACCCTAGGCCGCCGCCGCCGCCGCCCTGGGGCTACTCCGCCACGCCGGATCGTCCGCCCGTCGTGGCCGCCTCGCGCCGTGCCAGGCCAGCTCCGAGGGAGGAGGCGGCGCCGTCGCCATCGCCAGTGTCCACGTCGGGAGAGACGGAGAGACGAGAAGTTTCTTTCCTCTTTTTGTTCGGAGGAGGAGGTTGCATATATATTTGTCCGTTTGAAGCAACCTCAGCCGCACGATGAAGATCGGACGGCCAAGGAAATTTAGGGCGACGTGTACTACTTGGCTTCATGGGAAGGCCGTGACGAATAGTATTAGGGAAGCCAAGTGCAAGTGAGTCGCCCCACGAAAACGATCAGCAAATACTGGAGATGTCAAAGAGGATGGTGAACTTGTTACCGAGATTCTAGATTCTCAATATATACGGTCTGTTGGGATAGTTTCACATCGGTTAACTGATGGGGGTGGCCAGCTTATAAGACGGGGCGGTACTCCTCTAACAGCTCGGGCTTTTAGGGTGAGCAGGCCTGTAAGGTTTTATAGGCTGGGCCAACAGTGGTTATGGGCCTACTCACGCTTACTGCGTGCTATTCCGGGAAGACACAAGACCCGTCTTAGAAAACCATCCGGTTAAGGCTGAGGGCCAAAATCACCGACGTGTGACTAGGGGTGAGTGTTGGGATAGTCCCACAACAGTTAGCGAATGAGCAGGTTTATAAGGGCCTCGTAGACTAGACCAACAAACCAGAGGCATGGTTCATATGCACTCAAAGTATAGACTTGCCCCATCTTCTCCCGCGGAAGTCTCTCGCGAAGGAAGCTGGTGGCCTGGTGTCATTTTGGATGTTTTGGATACGGAAACAACCAAGAAGTATGTCGTGAAAATCCAGTGAAAATCCAGAGCCACGAGGCAGACAAAGATGACGTCGAATGTACTGATTTGTTGACTGTTGACCATACACAGCTGAGGCCGCGGTATGACTGGTACCATGGAAAGTGGGTGCTCATGGCAGAGGTACACAAATTTATATTTTCTTTTTTTTAGTGTTCATAAGCTATGGTTTAAATTCTTTTGCACATGTGGTGTCCTTTCTTTATGTAACGTTTTTCCAAAGTCTGCACCTTCACTATGTGACTATCTCAATATTAGATTCCTCATAACATTATTTGTTTGCTCAAAATTTGATCATTTTTGTGCACTGTTTTGGACATGACCAATTCATATTGATTATTCTCATTAATTGGTTCAGCTTAGCAATGAACATGATATTAGCATTCCAGGTCTTCATGGTTACACTTACAACAATAAAAAAATACCTCTTTAAATCAATTTTTAGAGTATTTTATTCTTTTAGTCATGCTTATTGTGATTTTCTTCATTCATCTATAACGACCACATAAATTCTTTCTAGTCAAACCAACATATATAAAATATTATGAACGTTCTGATTCCAAAAGCTATGCTGTACTGGTGTGTTTTTTTAAGATTTTGGCTTGTATAAACATTTTGAACAAGATTATAATTTATCACCATAATGATGTGTGGCCTTTCCCATTACAGAAACCTGTTAATAGGGGGCCTCAATCAATATCTCGAGAAAGGCCAGCTTCTGCTGTCTTGGCAATGGCATCATGTAACGATAGTGTTGATATTGATAGCTTGGCACCATGTATTGACAATAATGACAGCATCAGCTATGAATCTGGCTCACATCTTATGGAAAAGGTAAATAAAGACGTAGTATCGGAACCATTTTGGCCTGACTTGATGTCCAATGAAAATGATCCTACCAAGCATAGGGCAAGTACTTGTCCTGAAAAAGTGGTGAAACGACTAGGTACAGTATTGTCATTTGAATCCCACTTGCCTACCAAGCATATGACAAGCAGTTATCCTGAGAAAGTGGTGAAACAACAAGGTACAATGTTGTCATTCAAGTCCCACTCGGCACTTCCTTCACGATCATCAGCGACAGGGTTTGGCAATTTAAAATATGATCCTAAATTTTGTCTAAGTGATAAACTTGAACGATCCTCTTCTCAGATGGTGGCCAAGCCCTCTGCACCACAGTCTGGACAGCTGCAAGCTTCCTTGTTTGGATCATTCGGGACATTAAGGCCTTGTCCTCTCCCACAGACCCCATCACATAACATAAAATTTGGCAGCGTTTTAGGATCAAACAAAGCATTAGCTTATCAGGAAAAGCGATCATCTGATGGATGTTTTGATGGTATGGCTGGCGCTAACCAGAGCGCCAATTTTGGGTCATTTTCTGCGTTCAAGAATTTTGCCCAACATGAGGAACATGGAATGACAAAACAGGATCATACTTCAGCCATGGTAAGGTATGCAGCTGAAGGTATAATACAATTGTCTTCTATTGGTATGAGCAACTGTACTGAAGCACAACCTGATGATACAGTGATTGCACCAAAAGGTTCTGAGGCTACGCCAATGTCCAAGTTTGTTCCAAGCAGAACACATGGCTCTAGGGACTCCTTGAAGAGATCTCGTAATGTCCAGGGCAAGGAGAGCATCATAGCTGAACGGACTTCAGGATCCTCAGATGTTAAGGATGTTCCATTCGTGAAGACCTCCCCATTGTGGGCACAGATTGAGGCAATGGAAGTTTTCCGTAAAGTGCCGCAACGACCAAACTTTCACAAGTGCCAGCAGCAGGTTCCAGAGCTCTGTGAAGGGATGGCATTGGGTATGATGCTCTCTTTCGCCAACCTGGCAGAGAGCGTAAAGAGGCTATGCATCGAGGATGAGGATGCAGTGTTCGAAGAGAAGATGACGGGTGTTTCTTTGCTCGAAGCTGATGGGTTCAATGTGGACCACCTGCGATCACGCCTGGAAACATTGCTGCACATAAAGAAGGGGCGTTCCAAACTGCAGGGCACAATTAAAGATCTGGAGAAGAAGTTTTCTGACGAAGAAACTCAGAGGCACACACAGATCAGTGTGCTAAATATGACTGTCCGTCAGCTTGAGCTGCAGGCTCTTCTCTTCCGCCACATAATGCAGTCTGCTATTTCACAGGAGATAAGTGATGTCTCAGAGATCTCAAGGCTCAAAGCAGAAGTTAGTGAGCTGGAGCAGTGCTTCAGCAGCGCCACCGCATCACCTTGGTGACTGGTAAGGCACACCACCTGCTGTGTGGTGAACCAGTCGGCCTCACAGTGCACATGCTTAATGCTATCTAGGGCGGCCTTTTGGTGTATTCCTAAACTGGTGAACCTTATGCTGGTTATGATTCTGGGATGTTACTGCACCTGCAAACCAGCAAGTGGAGAACTCCTAGAACTTTTTCTGCCTGTGTAAGTAGTTGATATTGCTGTGCCTTGATGGGTATGGACTTAGCTGCTGAGCATGAGCCTTATGCAAGCTATGATTTTGGTATGTTACTGTACCTGCCAGACTGCCCTGGGATGGCGGCATGAACAGAAGAACCTTGTTGTTCCTGTTGTTATGTTTCTGGGTATCACTGCGCCTGTGCTTTATCTGAAGTATCATATCTCGTATATGTATTCTAGGCTCTTCGTGTTTTGCTTGTTTGGTGCCTGAAAAATCTGGGAAGGTTGCAGGGATCGTGCTGTTAACTGAATGATGTTTGGGAAGGTTGCAGGTCTCGTGCTGTTAACTGAATGATCTTGAATGGCATGTGCTGTTAACTGAATGATCTTAAATGACATGTGCTGTTAACATAGTGATCCCTTCTATTCTGCAGAAAAGCGAATGATCTTGAATGACATGTGCTGTTAACTGAATGATCTTGAATGGCATTGCTGTTAGCTGAGTGATCCTTTTGAAAAAAAGTGGCATGTGTTGTTAGCTGGATGATCCTTCTGTTCTGAAAAAAAAAGAGTGCATGATCTTGAATGACATGGGTTGCTTTAAGTTTGATGATGACTCCACCTCCACCTTTTAGTAGAAGCATTTTTTTGATAGGGTAAATATTTTTTTTCTTATATATATACATACTAGATAGTGTGCCCGTGCATTGCTACGGGACAACTAAATTTTTCTACTCTAAATACATGGATAGCACGATAAGATAGCAATATTGTGTAATTAAATATCACTGTTACAGTGACGCTTTAATCCAAAAGGTTACAGTGCCATGTAATCCAAAAGGCAAAGTTCATGACATGGTTGATTGCACCAAAGATTATGTAAAAAAGGGGTTGTTTTCACACCTAAACATAAACAAAAGCAGAAGTAACAAATTACCCATCTGCTTATAGTTCATGAGCAGTAAAGTTACATAAGCCATTATTTACAAGGAAATATTTGAGTTAGCAGATTGATTGAATGGCATATGATTAATGACCTTGACGACATCATCATGTTGATCCTTGTCGATTATGGTATGGACACCCAAAAAAAACTCGCATCTTGTTGCATTGATCTCTCAGATTAGCAAAGGCACTTCAAGTAATACCCTGTAGGAGAGGCGGAGCTTATTGTAAATCATTGATCTCCCGAAACGCGCCGTGCGCGATGTATAAATTCTTCTTCTTAAATACAAAGATGTGCAAGCCTTTTACGTATTCGAGAAAAAATAATACCCTATACCAAGACACATAGTTGAATAAACTAATCATACAATGATATTTTTCTACAAGCAGGAACCTGACAGCCAAGGGTCTCCCATAATGCCAGGCACACCAAGTGGGATCAGGAATCTAGAATCACCTAAGGGGCATGTCAATCGGGATGGCTTCACCAGGGCTGGGTAGCTCTTCGTATTTTTTAGTTGTATAGGGAAGAGAAGAGATAATAGTGACTCGATAAAGTATTCATATTGAAGTCTAAAAGGGGAGGCACCAAGGCAAGTCATTGGGAAGTAGTTAAACAGATATGACACATTTATGCTGAGCGTTAACCAAATGCTAAGTACCAGCAAAAACAAAGCAAATACTTTCGGGAAATAGTTGCATAGAGCAAATGTTCGTATAATTTGACATGATCTACTTTGTTGGGTACTAACAATTTTTAGTCTGCTTGAAAAAACATATGGGCAAAGATGGTCATCCAACTTTGCTTGCAAAAATGTATATTTCTTGAGAAAAAAAATAGGTGCAACACCGTTACCACTTACAGATTGCTTTTCAAACAAAAGCTAGCATTAAGAAAAAAGAAGTCAGAATAAACTTCCATCAGAATTTAAAGTGCAATTCAATTAAGTACCAATATCCCTTCTAAAACCTCAATTAGGTAGATATACAATGGCATCGTGTGTAAATATGCAGAGCATCCACCGCATATTATTGCAACTTAGAACGACTATTAAGAAACTAATGTTATCCATTTCAGAAATACTCCAACCCAAATAGTTTTTTTAAAACGAATTCAACCCAAATAGTACATCATTAATTATCAAAATGTTCTCATGCAGGAACGGAGCATATGAACTAATTAATCATTAAGAAAGACCGGTAACATAAAGCTAATTTGTAAGCAAAGATGGTGAAGGTGAATATAACAAGCCGTGTACATGGGTGTATGTGGCAGTTCTGGGCGTGGCCTGGTGGTGGCGGCGGAGGCCGCGACGGCGCTGGAGGGTGGTGGCGTGGGAGAGGGGCAGCGCGGCGTGCGCGTGGGGGAGGAGGCGGCGGTGGCAGGGGCAGGAGGCAGGGAGAGATAGATGAGAATTACCCCCTTTCTATTATTGATTTGATCTGATTACAATTGGAGAGTATTTATAGCCTAATTGATCTAGCTTAAACCCTAAGGAATTCTAGAGATTTCCTAAGGATTTTTTTAGTTTTACATCCTCTCATTATAGAAAATACTTTATTGATGGAAGGTTGATGTGGCGAGGTGGCGGCGGCGCCAGACGCGTGCACGCGTGGGGCGGCGGCCCGTCCTCCTCTCCTGGGATGTGTAGCACCTTAGTCACGACCCTTGACGTTGTCATCCTCCTCTTGGCCTGAAGTTGGTCTAATTTCTTGACAAAGTAGTTGGTACATTGTTATACTTGTTATAGGACTCTCTCCTTTTCCGCTCGGCGCGTCCACGTGCCGAAATATAAGCAGGGTCCTCCTAACAATTTCAAGAGCCCTTGGGCAACTATGACTCTAAGGGCCCAGGGACTAATGTTTTGATGTGACGATTGAATGATATATTATTATTAATTAAACTTGCAACACATTATGTTCATGAAAAAACGTCAGTATTTCAAAGAAGCTAGAGGAACGGTAAAATAATGTAATGTTTGTTAGGCAACGCCTAACATGTTCAAAAAAAATTAAATTGACTTAGAAATCTTGATATTAGAATCCTATCACGATAATACGAGATGACTTAAATTTAGAACGAATTACCTGTTGCCGGTATGGCTCAATGAATTAAATAAATAAATAATGGATCAACTATTTACTTCAATCGCTTGATGCCTGATAGCCTGGACGGATTGGATTGGAAGGTCGAAAAGCGAATTAAAGTTGTAACTGTCGGACTCAGATCAAACAAACACAAAAATTGCAGAACTCTGTAAGCCGCCACAGCCTTATGCCTATACGGAGTACGTGTGATAAACTGAAATCTGAAATCGCTTGCAGTAACAGGGACAGGGAGGAACGGACAACGGAGGGACTACAGCGCTTGTGCCGCTGCATTAGTTGCGGGCTGCCGCTGCTGGCCAAATTTGATCAGTCGCATCGATCGACGATGAACGCCGCACGCCGTCACGAAGAGGCGTGAATACTACTCATCCATAGGCGCGGCCACGCGGACTCTCAACTGGACTCCTTATGATTGGAGGAACTGCTATGGCCAAATAGCCTAATATACACATATACTATACTCCTATATTCATGGGCCCTAGGGTCAAGGGCCCTCGGTCGTCACACGGCCGGCCCACCCCTCTGGGACGGGCCTGAATGTAAGCCAGGGGTGGTTGTCGTCTGGAGTTGACAGAGGGTATGATCATCTGTCCATACTGACCATTGAGGGTGGACCTGGTAATGGGAAGATTGAAGCTGGTGTCTGTCGCCGATTAGAAGTAGGTATGATGGAACGCTGACCATTATTGCTGAAGGACAAATACATGTCTGTAAAGTCCCAGGTGACGCTTCCAAGAGTCTTTAACCAAGGTAGTCCCGGTATAATGTCGATGTTGTTGCCAATGTCGAGAAGAGGACATCGATGCAGAAGCTATGACCATGAGTAGTGAAGTTTGAATTGAAAGTTGTGGCGTTACACTGTACCTCTTGACCGTTGCTGATGAGCATGTTGGTGGACATTCATCACTCTTGTATGCTAATTGCACGTGCAACATTGATGCCAATGATGTTTGGCCTACGACTACGACTCTACCTCTAAGTGCAGCAGTCGCATGCACGTGGGCGAGGCGACACTTAGGCGTCTAGGTGTGGCAGCCATGTGCGGGGCGAGATCGATCTACGGTGCGAGGTTGAAGAAAGGGAAAGTACTATGAGAGATTGACAGGTGGGACCCTCGTGCCACATCCACTCTCATCCCATTTTTTATGTCCTTGAATCAAATCTCTACATCTATAATATCGCAAATGCTTCCGTCCACCCGAGGACACCAAAACCCCTAGTGACATCGCGTTGCCCGGCCTTGCGTAATTTCCTCGTACAAAGGTTCCTCCGGCGAAAAAGGAAAGTGGCCAACAGCATCCGGAAAAACGATATTTAGCTCTGCTCCGCAGGCGATCTCCTCCCAATTGTGCACGCCCTGGTCCCAATCTTCACCGGCACCTGGCCAATCGTCCCCGCAGCATCGTCGCACCCTCGCCCTCGCTCCTTGTGCGCCGCTGTTCTCCGCCCGTGCGCCGTTACAACCGCGCCTGATCCCTTGTCATCGCTGTCACGCGGCACGGTCGTCCTCGCCATCATGCGCCGCGGGCGTCCTGTTTTGTCCCTCGCGGCATCATAGGTTTGAACCTCCTCGTCTGTGTCTCTTGCCCTGGAGGCCACGCTCTCCACTGTTAACGATGGCCCCAAGAAGATCTAGGAGGACCTGCGTTGCGTCCGCTCTACGAGAATGTCGCGGATGGCCTGCTTGCCTGTTAGTTGTAGGTCTATGTCGTCTCCATGAAACGATGCTGTAGTAACCTCCTCGATCCCAAGATGTGTTTCTTTTTAATGGGTATTGGATCTAGTTTTTCTGTAATCCTTTCAATTTTTTTATTCTCTCCAGGAAGAGCGGAAGGGACAAGACGAAGTCAGCGTTGTCAAGCAACCTCCGAAAGATTGGGTGGGATGGTATGTATATGTTGTTGAGGTGTACATATAGGCAACAATTTAGACCATCTTTGGTACGCTTGGCAAGGCAAAAAAAAATGTAAGTGTTCTTGAATGCAATTCTTCTTTGACATGCATGTGTGCAGCAACCCCACTCAATCATGCACTAATTTCTTCCCGTGCCTTTTCTGTTGCAACCGGTGGTGTTCCTTGCTTGTGTTATTGGCCTCAAACAAAACCATTTCTATTCAAGGTGGACTCCAAGTGGATGGTAGAATCATGAGGGAGGAAGTGCAAGAGTGATTAAATTACCATGTGTATAATTCTTAGTCTATGCTAAGTAATATTCATGGGCAAATGAATGAGCTCAGTATTGCCTACTAAATTAACAGATATGGTTGGTCACCTATTGGATTGAATAGCTGAACCATCGGATTGAATAGCTGAACCATTGGAATAAAAAAATCTCCAAAAAAAATAGGAGTTCCTTTTGAGGTTTTCAAGTAGAAGAATAATGGTGCCGTGGTAGGAAATTAAATCTCACCTAACTGAAAGATTCTTTTCACAAAATAATTACTCTGCAACCAAAGCTTAAAATCTTGGCACCTTTTGGTTTTACACCGCTTCTTCTCACAAGGCCTAAGAGGTATAAGAAAATTGCATAGTTAATTAGATTGCCTTCTGGTTGCTGCATGAAACACATGTTTGGTCCTAAGAGGTATTGAAAGAACCTTGATTTCCGCGAAGGGAAATCCACAGAGCCGAAGTGTAATATGACCATTTAAATCACATTATCCGATAACAGTTGAATACCATAATCCATACATCAAACAAAATAGTGCAATAGAGAGGTTTACAATAACTTATTACATCGCCACTTGGCGAAATCAGAGTTCATGCAGCATAACAATAAAAGCTTGAGGTGCGAAAGCTATCATCTTCGATCCAACTTGAGCGTAGGCACGAAACCCTCAATCGCTGTACTCCCCAGATGAGTACTCACTCCTTGAACCTGAAACCAAATTTTCAGTACGATTTATACTGGCCACACTCCCACCCTATGTATTGCTTTATGAAAGTAGATGCAAAACAAGGATATATCGAAAAGGAACCTATAAGGCTGGGGCTTCCTATGCTTTATCAGGTATATAAATAAATAATATAAGCAAGTTTTAAACACATTCCCATCCCACATATCCATCACCATCCATCTCTGTAGCACCATCCTAACTCCTCCAACACCATCTCAGACTCAAGTCGACAAGCCAACTCCCTCTCGGCTTGTCTCAGCGGCCCACAGCCCTTAACCTGGTTCACAACCGAAAAACATACTCAGGGGAAGGTAGAACACTCCACTCACTAGTCCGGTGCATACGGAACACAGGAAAGGTTCATAGCCAAAGAGTTGGCATATATATTGATCGATCAACCATACATTCTACAGAGGTTTCACTAATCCACTAGATAACCATCATCGGTGTTGATCACCACCTAGGCAGATTCCGGGCGCCTACTGCCATAGAACGATGCCACTCTACCATCCAGCTCTGGATCGCTGAAACTGTGAAGAGAGCATGTATCCGCTCCCGTAGAGGATGCCATGCCATGTACCCACTCCCGAAGGGGGTGCCATGATCGTCTCGGTAGGGTGTTAGCTCCATCCTATGCATATACCTTCCTATCACTACTCGCCTAGCAGTAGTGGCATCGATCTATCCAGCGGTTCGGCCGTCTCCCCCCATGGAGAGCGAGTGGAAAGCAAGAGCTTCCTAAGGTCCAGATACCAGCGCAGCAGTTCCTAAGTGTGACCAAACTGAGGTATCTTCATCAGGGTTTATCTTTAACGTATAACCACGGCACCTTCGTCCCGGGCTCCACCTCTCAGAAGATCACACCCAAAGACCACCATCTCATCTCAGATAGCTCGCCACAGGCTCCTCTCATGGGAATGTCCAGATCCATCCCCCGGCAAGACTTGCTCCAAAAGCTCATCGTAGATCCCGGCTCGATCGACTCAACCCTCACCCTACTCCCTGCCGTAAGTTCCACCCCAAAAACCTAGATACAACATCATCAGCTCATATGCCCATCTGATCCATCAACTCACACATCCAGCCTGGCACCCTCCAAGCCTTCCCAGGGTTCATCACGTCGCATCAAAATATAAGCGAGTGAAGTATATATATATAAATATAGCAGATAAGCAAGTGGCTAACATAACAGCGGGTAAGCAGGTGAAAGTTTACAACAAGGTAGGGCTCATCAAGTAATAATCTATCATGCAATCCTAACACAGGCAAAGCATTATAGCAACAGGAATTTAAAGCACTAGCCATACTACATTTGTCATGCGTAATGGGATCTACGAGGTTGGATGAGGTGTGGCACCTTCACTGACGTAGCTGTCGGACTTCTCCTGGTAGTCACTGTCGTCAGACTTGTCCTCGCTCAAGCCTGTAACGAGAATTAACGGTCTTATAGATTAGCACAAAGAACGAATGCCAAATAGAATATCCAAATACACTCAAACATATCCTAGATAGATAGGGCTCGATTTATAGAAAATTTGGATATGTGGATCGCATTTTTCGGAGCTCGTATGAATTAGTTATGACTTTTCAAAGATTTAACTATTTTCTGAAAAAGAAAAAGGGGCGATTTATCTGGTGCTGACACGTGGAGGCTCAGGATCCACTTGCAGGTACTCAATCCATGATCACCACATCCATCATCTTCTTACTGAAGCGATCTCCTCCTCTGTTTCCTTTCCCACGGTGTGTCGAGGGGTCGAACTCGAGGGTTGGTGTGTCAAAGTGTCAAACTTGAGGGTCAGCGTATCAATGTGTCGATCTCGAGGGTCGGCGTATCGATGTGTCAAACTCGAGGGTCGCTGTGTCGAGGTGTCAAACTCAAGGGTCGGTGTATCGATGTGTCGAACTCGAGGGTCGGTGTATCGAGGTGTCAAACTTGAGGGTCGCGTATCGAAGTGTCAATCTCGAGGGTCGGTTCGAGCGCGTCCATTATCTTTTGCCAAAGCAATCCCCTCCTCTATTTCTTTCCCCATGTTGTATCGAGGGGTCGCACTCGAGGGTCGGCTCGAGCGCGTGATCCATCTCGGACGAGACTGGCTCGAGCGCGGGGTTCCTCCTCGGCGATCGGCGGCGAGGAAACCCTCGATTCCTGGTGCCACAGCGGATCTCCGGCGCCATTAACCCGCCCATTGGCTTCGGGACTTCACGACGGTCACGACGGTGGGCTTCAAGGCGGCGGCTTGGCCTTCGGTGACGAACTTCACGGCGAACGGCGGCTCGGCGGCGACGACGCTCGGTATACTCTTCACACTGAGGCACTTCTGCTCTAATTCGAGGCATAGATAGGCGATTGAAGGCACGCAGCGTCTTCCCGTGGCGTCGGCGGTGACCAAATCACACGGCGAAGTCCGCGTGGGCAGCAACTCCCACGGCGGAACTCCGGCGTGTCCACGGTGCACGGCTATGGCTCTCAGGAAGGGTCCATGACCACCTTCTCCTTGTCCAATCAATGCAGCACATCACGGCGGAGCTCCTCGGCCTCTTCTTGATCCCTGCAGTGGTCGGAGATGGTAGGAAACGACAGTGAACGACAGCGCTCCAGAGCAGCGGTGCATGGACATGACGGCTGGCAAGGTGGCTTGGGTCGGTGCTCCGGCGAGGCAAACGCGGAGCCAAGGGGCGCACGGAGTCTGTCTCATCAAGGCGAGCGCGGATTCGAGGTCGATGGGGGCAGAGCTCGACGGTGAGGCAGCTGGGTGATTTCGCCGCGGTGGTGCTCTGCGCGAGGCGGTTGGCAAGGCGGCGCTCCGGTCCAGCATCCTCCCGATGCCGTGGTCCAAGGGCTGGGCTAGACCGTGTGCATGCGTGCGGGTGTCCAAGATGGCCGGCAAAGGCCTCGGCCTACGCGCTCTCAAGGCGGAGCGCCATGACCGGCAGCAAGGTCGGGGCGGAAGAGGGTGATGGCGACGGTTCTCACCTACGGTTGACGAGGATGGCGGCGTTCTTGTGGCTCCGACTTGCGGTATGGCCTTCCCTTCTTGCTCCTGGCGCAGCAGCATGGCGGAGCTTCTCTTCTTCTCCAATTCCGGCGGCGGACAGCTTTCTCTTTCCCGCCTCCTTCTCCTACCTCCCCTCCTTCTCCAAATTGAGCGGCTCGAGATGAAATTGAGCTCCACCAGAGTGGTGGTGGCGGCCTGGAACCCTAGAGCTCCGGCCCCTTGCTTATATAGGGCAGAGGCGGAGGTAGGTGGCCGGCGGACGGCCGATCACGGCTCTGGCTTGATCAAGCGGCCAAGGAGGGGTCCAGGTCACCGGTGGGGTGCTCGGTCTGGGTCCATGGAGCAGTGAGAGAGGGCTAAGTAGGGCTGGGCGAGCCTAAGCTTTACAGCGGCAGCGTTCCACCGCGGCGGCAACGCATGTGCGCGCGCGGGAGGGGAAAATCCCCGCGGCCGTGGGTGCTTTGTACAGGGGTTGTCGGGCTAGTGGCGTGCGGGCGAGCGTCGATGCGGATCGAGCGGCAGAGGCAGGTTGCTTCAAGGCGACGCGGGGGAACAGCGCCTGGCAACGGCGACGTCAGCGCGCGCGGCCGGTCGGGTGACCTCAACGGCGCTTATGACAGGCGGGGTCCACAGCGGGTCCCGGCCGTCAGCGGCAGCGCGGGCGACGGCGTGGCGCGGGCGCGGGCGTGGCGCTTGCTGGGCCGCTACAGCTCGCGGGCGAGCGGGCGAACGCGCGGGAGAGCGGCCGGGCCGGCGGTCGGCTTGCTGGGCTGGGCTGGTTGGCCGGCCCGAAGGCTTTTTCCTTATTCCTTTTCTTTTTCTTTTCTTTTTTCATTTTCAAATACATTTATATATACATATATATACATGTGATGTGTGAATTATGAGCAACAAAATAGTGAGCATACATGGCCCAAATAATGTTAGGGTATTATTCCCTTAATATTTATTTGTCAAAATAAATATTATATTTATCATTTTTATTTTTCAACGCATAAACCAAATAAAATCAAAATCACTCTTGTAATGCAACATGATGCATGAACTATTGAAACATTGAAACAAAGCTTTGGCAACATTGAAATATATCATATGAAACATGAAGCATTTACATGAGACATTAATTAATTAAAAACACATGAATGCTATGCATGACATGATGGGGTTAATGCAAGGTTAAGGGGTAGATGATGACATGTTGCACCACATCACTCAGGGTTTTGTCGAAAAAATTTTGTAGCTCGGATTTTTGGGTTGTTACAGGTATAAGAAAATTGCATAGTTAGATAGAACTTATGATTATACATTTCCTTTATTCATCTTGACTGTTTAAAACAGCCATATTTAGTTAGAAGCCTAGAAGATCTCACAGTTATGTCCAGAAAGTGAGCCATTTTGATATAGCAAGCTAATGCTTTATGTATGGTCTATAAAACTGCTATGTGATAGTTGTTGGAAGGAAGTCCCATCACTTAATATCGGTCTTGACTATCCATGGTAAGATCATTTGTTCAAAAAATTTGTTCCTCAGACGCTATAAAAATTTCTTCATGGTGGATTGAACCAACAAAGAATGGTGGTATACGCTTCTAATGACTTGGGTATATCAGTAGCTCCTAGGCAAGTAGAAAAGGTAGCCCAGATAGTTCTAGCAGTATTACACAAGACTTGAGATGGTTTATTTAATCCAGGCTTTAGATTAGCCAACTCTTTTTTCTATTCTATTTAGATATGTGATGCCATTGCAGTTGAAAGATTCTTAATGCTACTCTTGTGATCCCACATCTTGAAGTGAACCCCATTTGGAAGCACTCGGGTGCCTCTGGAGTTTGAAGTTATATATGTGATGCTATTTTTATTCGGTAGTGGATGTTCCCGACCTAGGCATGCAGTGTTGTAATTTGCTACCAACTTAGAGGCCTGCACTTCACATTGTCACCTTCGATGTCGTCAAATCCTGTTGTGGCAACATTGTCCTACATGTCTATTGAACTTGACTCTGTGACATTGCTTGTTTGCTTTGAGGTGTTCGGATATCATTTTATTTCCATGAGTTGTTGAGGTATTATTTTGTTTCCGTTGCAACGCGCGACATTTACCTAGTATAAAAAAAATAAGAATGGTCCTCAACCACATAAGAAATAGCCTTGTCAAAAAAAAAAACCACATAAGAAATAGGTACATCCTAAATAAGAGACGAGATCATCTCATTTCTAGATGTCTTCAACCGTATCCCTTCAATCAAACGTATGCCATATCTTGGACCTGTGGTGTGGACAAAAAAAAAAACGCCCAATCACCAAAGCCATCGGTACCTATCAACCTATCACAACTTCAATCGAGTGGCATGGATTTTCTTCGCGCCACGTTTATCGAGAGGCATCTTCTTCTCCACAACGATAATGTCCACAACGATAATGGAGCTTCGGTCCTGTAAAACAGCTCGCAAGAAAAATGCGCGAATCCGAATGGAGCCAGCTTGCCAAGCTGACATGCTGTCTAACTGTCAGGGGGACCCACCTCTCGTGCACCATTCCGTAACGATCGTCAGCCGTCTATCCAGATCTCATCGCCGAGCCGTGGGCGGCGGGCCAGCGCCGCCCACAGCGTCACGCCGTCACGTACACTGCTCGCAAGGCTTGCCCACACACCAACAGTGCCACACTGACGTCCGGGCCCCGCAGTGTCGGGCCAATTGTCAGTGACTGATGAGCAGTCGCTCTCATCATTGAGGCGCGTGACAGTGTATTCCCAGGGCTTCCCCGTCGCAGCGAACGTTGTTAAATAGTGGCCGCTCATTGTCTCATCCCCTTCGCTATCCCTTGGTTGCAGCATCCTCCGACGCCACTCCCAAACCCCCGCTTCCAGAACCTTCTCGAAGCTCCCGGCCGCCGCCTCCTTCTCCTCCTCCACTCGCTCCGATGGCGAAGGACCCGATGCGCGTGCTCGTCACTGGCGCCGCAGGTACGGTGTTGCACCCTCCTTCCTTCCCGATCCGCCTAGTATCCGGAGTCGTCTGGTCCTGGCTTGGATATTTGGATCTGGCCTAGTCCGCCCGAGCCCGATCCGATCCGATCCTGTGGGTTTTAGAGTGTGCTCAACTCGCTAGATCTCGTTTTTCGTCGCTTGATCTGACGGTGTTTAGGGCGTTAGGGTTGACGTAGATTTGACCACTCGAGAGCTCACTGTCACTGTCCTTGTTCAGTTGTTCAGCTGGTGAAGTTGAACCGATCCGCGGTGCTAGCTGATCTGTTCGGTGGTTGGGCTTGATGGGTAGATCCTCGTCGTAGCCACTTGATCTAGTTAACTCGCTAGCTGCAATTACTTAACTGCTTACTCTTTGGATAGTTGACCTCACAGCTGTGTTCTCTAGTTGAACCTTAAGGGTTCTATTATGGAAGGGTTGGGGATAGCAGCATATTCTGTTCTGGTTCAGGGTTTTTGGAGTTAGTGATTATGCCAAACGGGTGGATTTGATACATATCATCCAACCAGATTATCGGGTGACTTTTAAGTTACAGATCTGGTTACTCCATGGATTTTACATGCTGAAACTTGCATGAATTCTGTCTACATGATCACTGCATGAACAATGTAACATTTAAGCTGTTCGAGATAGATGTTTTGATAATCATGTAATGTAATTAATGGAACTTGCTCAAACATTTAAGGCGGCAGTGTCTTGTAATGGATATTACAAGACCAGGGGTCCAAGCTGCAGTTTGTGGCCCCCAATGTGCTTGACCAAAAGTTGGTCATGCCAAATTATTATGTATTTATATATGGCTGTCTTGACTTGTTCACTCTTTTGTAGCATGGCATCTGGGTTTTTGCGTTTCTGTTATCATAAGAACAGGGCTTGGTACGGATTAGCCAAAATTTAGTTAAATATTCTGCTTATCCGTTTGTACTAGCTTATGCCTAACATTCATATATAAAATCGCGAAAAAAGCATGCCTGGCACTTCTTGTCTGTTATGGAACTATTCTTGTCACATTTCTTGTTATTAGAGCTGGTGTACAATGCATGTGTACTTTCAGTTCCATTTTCTTGTATGCTTGTACCGAGTTAAGATAGGATGCTTCTTGTTGTTATAGCAACCTTCTTCCCTCACAATAGCTCTGGTACCATGTTGGGTGATGTTTGTGTCATTCAATAGTTGTCATATTGTTTAAAACATGTATCAGCAATAAAGGTGTGTCCATGTCCATGTAGCATAATAAAATGAGGAGCAATAATATGTTCTGGCTTTGAGGTTTATCATGTGCTATGATAGGATAGGGTGTTGAATTCTGCTTTGCATGGACATGTACATCTCTGTGTAATCCATAAATGGAGCCATGCATGCAATGTGCTTTCGTAGCAAACAAATTTGTCATGAAAATTTGTCTGGTTGATGAGTGATTGTCATTGTGACAGGGTGAATTTGGATCCAAAATCTTACTGCAGATTTGTCACCCAGTATATGCTGATATTTTGATTTTTTAAGTCATAAACCCAATTTCATGTGGTAATCTTGAGCATGAAGGAGATTAATCATTCCCAAATTTAAGCAGCATGACTAAAATTGTAGGAAGCTCAGGCTGCCAACCATGATCCATTAAAATTTATCTGGTAGTTTTACTTTCAAGGAATCTTTTTATTATATGATGTTCTCACTTTCTTAACCCAGTAGAGGCTGTACTACCTCTCTCTAGGAACTTTTGGGGTTAAGAAAACTAATTCTAGTCATTTTAAGTAGGTTTTCAAGTGAGTTTTCCATTCCCACAATTTTGCATTTTATTTATGTAAACATCCCAATATTATGTGATAAAATTGCTTGCTGTACTGGAAATCGAGAGGAACTAGTCTGGTTGAGTATATTTTATTAGCACTGAACCATACTGATTTGCATCTTCAGTGCTGACTTCATATTATGATTTCATTCTCTCACTGTGACCACAGTAAAAGTGACTGGTACAAGGGGACATTTTAAAATGATCTTTCTCTAAGTTTCAGAAGGCAATGTGAGCTAATTTATTTTTTTTGTTCGCTAGGACAAATTGGATATGCTCTTGTTCCTATGATTGCTAGGGGAATTATGCTTGGTGCAGACCAGCCTGTTATTCTGCACATGCTTGACATTCCGCCAGCAGCTGAAGCCCTTAATGGCGTTAAGATGGAGTTGGTTGATGCTGCATTTCCTCTTCTGAAGGGTAAGCTGACGTGCTAATTCAGAGAGTACTGCCTCTTCTGTCTTCTATATGTGAATTGTTCATGGTGCCTTGGTGGTGTATAAATGTTTGGTAAACTATAGGAGTTGTCGCAACAACTGATGTTGTGGAAGCCTGCACTGGTGTGAATGTGGCCGTCATGGTTGGTGGATTCCCCAGGAAGGAGGGAATGGAAAGGAAAGATGTTATGTCGAAAAATGTTTCAATCTACAAAGCCCAAGCTTCTGCCCTTGAAGCCCATGCGGCCCCCAACTGCAAGGTATTGGATACTTTCCAATTTTTTATTAGCAGACTAAGAGTCATCGTGCACTAAATTTGGTCATTTTGGTGCTGATAGTGTTGTCAATCACTCAATTCAGTCATGTAAGTGGTGATCTTGTCATCATGCACTTGATTTAGCTACTAATCTTGGTGGTCAATGCTGATGTACATAAATGGTGTATTATATGGCAATTATAAAATGGACTTGCCCTGTTTTATGAGTTTTATCTGCTTTGCATGCTCCACATAATGCCATTGCCAATCTGCCATTGTATGCCTTAACAAGTAGCCTCCACAAATACTAAATCAAATTATCTTATTTTCAGTTATTGTGTACCCTTAGTTTCCTGAGAAGCCATGTCTGGTTCATTATGTTTCTTGGCTGTTTTAATCTGCAGATTTTTCAATACCTGTTCTGTGCTCTGCAGGTTCTGGTGGTGGCCAACCCAGCAAACACCAATGCTCTTATCTTGAAAGAATTTGCTCCATCTATTCCTGAGAAGAACGTTACTTGCCTGACTCGTCTGGACCACAACAGGGCTCTTGGCCAGATTTCTGAGAGACTCAGTGTCCAAGTTAGTGATGTGAAGAACGTTATCATCTGGGGTAACCACTCATCCACTCAGTACCCCGATGTTAACCATGCCACAGTGAAGACTTCCAGCGGGGAGAAGCCTGTTCGTGACCTTGTTGCTGATGATGAGTGGTAAATGAGAAATGCCAAAAATACTTGGGTATCACTGTTTGTTTCTATTTTCCTGGCATGTTGGAACTCTGAACTAACGGTTTTACCCTTTGTTTTCACAGGCTTAACGGCGAGTTCATCACAACTGTCCAACAGCGTGGCGCTGCAATCATCAAAGCGAGAAAGCTCTCCAGTGCTCTCTCAGCTGCTAGCTCTGCTTGTGACCACATTCGTGATTGGGTTCTTGGAACCCCTGAGGTCAGCTTCAGTTCTTTGCTCCTTTTGATTCTATCAGTTTGAAGTGTGAAGTTGTATCAATGCCTTCAATTCCTCTTTTTCTGTAGGGAACATTTGTTTCCATGGGTGTATACTCTGATGGTTCATACGGTGTTCCTTCTGGACTTATCTACTCATTCCCAGTAACATGCAGTGGTGGTGAATGGAAAATTGTTCAAGGTATGATTGTTGTAGTATTGAAAGGAAGACTTAACACAGCTATTTGGCGCCTTTCTTCGTTCAAGGATTTTTTTTCCTAAGCTTCCATAGCTTTTGGTGTCTGAAAGTCTTCATGTGCAGTTATATATTTGTCCTAAAGGAGTTCAATAAGAACTTGTCATCCTATTCAGTAGGAAGTGATTATGGACCTTTTGTTTTTGTTAAATATATAGCTCATAGAAAGGTGCTAAAAAAAATCTGAGTTTATCATAAATTACAATGCACCTGGCTTCCTAAAAATTGTAGTTTTAAACCTTCTACAAGTTGCCTGATGTTGTATCATGTCATGGTAGGCCTCCCGATTGACGAGTTCTCAAGGAAGAAGTTGGATGCCACTGCCCAAGAGCTGTCTGAGGAGAAGTCGCTTGCTTACTCATGCCTCGAGTAAATTCCACCATACCCCAGGGAGCAATTGCTACCCCTATCTTTTGAATAAAAGAAACTCCATATTCTCACTCAAGAACTGCTGCACTGGTGGCGTGCAGGCATGTTTGCTGGCTTCGTCCAGCGTGTAATGTCGTATAAGGCTTGTAGCGCCTTTTTTGCCTGATGACTTGCAGGAACATTTATTGAAAACTTGCTTGACGATGGAAGTGGTGACTTAGTTTTGTTGCTTTCCTGGTGCCTTGTATCCTTGAGTTTAGTGTTACCTAAACCCTTTCTGAATTCCATGTATTTTTGTCTCTGATTTGACAGTTTCGGTTTTATTTTCCTGATGGAAAATCCTTTTCCCATACGAAAGCTGTATTGCTGGTTGCGTTCCTGCTCTGTTTTCTGTCAAGGCACATGATCGAACGTCAGCGGTCTTGTGACACACGTTCTTGGGTGAGTGTTCACGTGGGCGCGCGGTCTTGTGGCGGGAATGTTCGCCTGGGCGATTATATGTTCAGGATATGAAGACGTGACACGATTAATGAGGAGATTAGATGATGTGATGTGATACCTAGAATAGGAGAAAACATAGATTAGTAGTTCCATCGAGAACATACTTTAATGTATTGTGTTTACATATATCAAGTATGGAAACTATACTTTCATATTTGGAACCGCCCTTAGTAATCCATTGCACAGTTTGACTAGTTGAAATCTAATATGAGCTGGGCGAACCAAGTCTCAGGTCACCGGGTGTGAGGACTAAAGACTCATCTTTTTACAAGTACACAATTTGATCTTGGGCTCTGCTGAAGATATTTAAAAGGCATATAATCATTCGTCCAGCCCATTGTAGTTTGTCAGGTGAAAGACGCGGGTAGCCCCAATGCTTTAGCAGTCAGCATGGTTAACATCTTAACATCGGTCACATCCCAGGGAGTGAGTAGAGCCCGGCCCGCCGCAGCTGTGGACTCGACTCGTCTCCGTCGACGCACCGAGATGTCGCGATCGCCTCCGTCGGCCTGTCGTCCAATAACGCTGTATGGCAGCTGTAGTGGACTAGAGATTAGGCAGCTCGTGTGAACCGCCGTGGTCGCTGCAGTGCAGTGCAGCGTGCATTCGCGGATCCTTGCTAAATGGTCAATGCGCGGAAGCGCCGATGGACCATATATGGACGCAACGGCAGCCGGCAGGACGCCATCGCCATGGTCAGAGTCCGGACAATTCCCCAAGCTACACAAGCATACATCTTTTGATAGGCAGCCAGTATTAGGATCCACGCTAGAATAAATCTTTTACCTGACGGAATCTACCAGGTTTTGTCTTTTGGGAGCGTGCCTGAGCAATCAACCGAAGAAAGGCACAACAAAGCAAATTTAGCAAGTCTAGCTAGCCATGATCAGCCCATACAGGCCTATTAGCAAATCTGTTTTGACACATGATGCGCCTTGGGAGTGGATGGTCACATCATCCAACCACATTTTTAATCGTATTTATCACGATTGAGTCCCGTACGTGTATCAACCACAGTATCTCAGAAACTAATAAATGGACTAAATTTGTCATATACTCCGACACTACATAATTTTCACATCGGATCACGATACAGAGGCGGGATTGTTTGTTTTGGCCTCACGGGACGGGATCCTAGTGCGGATTACCCTGAAGCCTGACCAGCAAGATAAAATTTGTGGTTCTAATAGCGCCCCGTACTATAACGAGTCGGTTGTCTAATAACTTCACTGGCTGAAAACAGTACGGATGCCTTATTATTACGACATTTGTGGTTCTTATCCTAGACTGCCAAGTCGTTACGCAAGCTGGACACACACATCGGGATATGGTCAGAGCTCGGAGCATTATTCAGAGCACGATTCAGAATTATTACTGGACTCCAGTTTCAGAATACTGCTAGTATACTACTCGACCCTTTAATTAGCTACCAAGATACTACATCACGTGCGTTCTGTGCTCCGTCGTACTGCCTACTAGTACTTCCCCGGCCACATGCATGGCTATCTAGCTCGACTAGCCGCCGGCGCGTGGGCGTCTTGTGTTGTCATCGCCGCCCCTGGCTACCGATCCGCACCGCAGATCAAGAAGCTAGCCGACCGGCCGGCGGCTAGCTCGATGGCAATGGCATGTGAGCCTGTGAGCAGCCACCGCAGCGTGTCCAGCAGTACCAAGTCGATCTAGCGCTGGGAACTAGAGTTAATATATATTTTTTGCATACACCAATTTTTCCAGTTAGATCTACTTGCATCAAATTTATATTTTCAAACTCAGCTAAATGAATTTACTTATAGTTAAGATTTAAAACATTTAAATTAAGATAACCTCAAACGACTTTCTTTACAAACATTCAGAGGGAGTAGTCGTCAAGTATGCAGGTCAAGTCAACAGGCATACATACTTGAGTATACACTCCTGACTCCAGACTCCTGTATGTAGTACGCTAGCTTTCGTCGTGTCACGTGTGTGTGGTCCGTGTCACCGTACCGTCGTCAAATCTACCCGGCCGTATAACGGCGTGCACAATTAAAAGTTTGCAGTTCTTCCTGCATCATCATCCTTGACCGGACCAACACAGGCGGCCTGGAGTACGTACGCAGTCTAGTGTAGTAGTCTGCTACACACAAAATTAAACACGAAAAAAATACTGTCCGACTATATATGCATCTCGCAGGACAGGCCAGTCTCATGCGTGCGACGTAGAGCGATGGAGTTGAGTTCCTATCTACGCTAGCCGTCCTTAACAAACCCCTCCTAATACTTAAGTATGTAGCAGCTTATTGATTGATTGGTTATATGTATGTCAATATGTGCTGATGATATGCTATGCTGCTACATTATTTTCGGTCAAAAATGATACGCTGCTACTTAGGGAGCGAGTATCTATCTCGCGCCTTTGACTGAACGCCAACAAATAAGCGTGCGTTGACTTGTGTAGATACAGGTTTTCACATCATTCTTCGATCGCCACGTACTTCTTCTTACGTACGGAGTACTCCGTTTACTTTCTTTCGGTCCGGTCCGGTGGCCTAGCTTGTTTAAGTCTACCTGTGCGTGTACGTACCTGTGCAGGCTGTTCGTTCATCGGAACGTACGCTGAAAGTTCATGCATGTAGCTACGAGCTACGTACTATAATCTATTGGCAGTACGTACGTGTCTACGTATCTGTTGACTTGTAAAAATCTGTCATCTTTTACACAAATCGGAACCTTCCTCAGCCAAAACAAAAGTGACAGATTTTTTGAAGCTTAAATCTGTCTACCGTATAAACCAGGTCACATGCATGCTGCTCAATTTGACAAATTTCAATAGCACAAATCTGTTGACGGACGAATAGCAAAAATCTAATCTATTTGTCAATGTACATATGTCCATCAGATCAATTTCACAAACCGTGGCCGTTGAAACCTCTGTAAAAAATTAAAAAGAGCCGCCCATGAACAAAAGCTAACGGAAATTTGATAGGAATCTAGCCGTTCCTGTACCTGAGTTTGGCTCATTCAAAAAGCTGTATGAAGTCGTCCTTTTGATTTTCTAGCTAGGGAAAATCAACATTACTTGGATGCACGAGATGTGACCTATCTTTTGTTGTATTATTAAGCTATATAGTTTTGAGTTGTCTTAGTCAGCAATTGATACAAATATTTTCCTACCGTATTCGATTTTGAATAAATTTAGAGAAGTTTTGATTCACACGTATCCAAGTTCGGATACTTAACATTCACCCTAATACTATCCGACATAGCTAACACTATGTATTTGAATCCGACATATCTGTATTTGAATATAAATACAAATAGAAACATTAAAATAGATGTACTATGAGCAATATCCTATTCGTTTTCATCCCGGCCTAGTATGCAGCTATGACCTAGTGCATATTAATTTGGCCATGAACTAATTGTTAGCTATTGAAATTAGCTCTGTTGGATCTTAACATATGTTTGGATCCAGGGGCTAGAGCTAGTTTTTTTGTAACTAGCTCACCCCAAAAAACTATCCCCCCAAAGGGGTGATTATTGGGCTAGTTTGTTGTGGGGCCCACCCGAATAGCACTAACTCTCGTCGGTTAGGCGAACGGGATCCTCCAAACGCGCTGCGCGACCTTCTTCTCCGCACGCGCGAGGACCGCCGCCGCGACTCGCGATGTCGCCGCCGACGCAACAATCCGCCGCCGCCGAGGTGAGCTCCCGCCGCCCTTAGGTCCTGTCGCCCTCAATGCCCGCCCGCCCTCCGGTTGTTCGGCATCAACATGGCCAGAAGATGAACCGCTTGTCGAAGACGTCAACATGAATGCCTTCCGTGATGAGTTAGCTCATGCTTTATTTCATGGAGTGTAATTTTTTTGTTTAGCATGATTGAGGACTTGTAAGCTTATGTGAGACATCTCATTTGTATGGACAAATTAAAATTTATTGTGATTTGGATGCTTGATTTGTAAAAATAATTTTGTGTCATTTGTGAGTGTGAGGAGGCCACACAAGAGCCCAGCCACGCCAAATCCGGATAAAGAGATGGTTTAAATGAGTCAAATGATTAGATAACCGCAAACTAGCCCAAACTAGCTCTTGCATCCAAACACGTTTTTGGCTAAAGCTAGTTCAGGGCTAGTTGAGGGTTAGAAACTAACTCTAGCTCTGGGATCCAAACAGGGCCTATGCTAAGAGTCCAACTAATAATTCAAAATCGATTACTAGGTAATGAAAAATTAGTAACTAAGGCAATAATTAGGTCTTGTTTGGATGGGCTACGTCCATTTATCATTCCAGAGTAGGATTAGAACTAGTCAGTAGTTGGCTAATAATTAAAATTTGTAATGTGTTGTTTGAATCTAGGACTAACCCAATAGTACAATTATTCCCACACAAAGATCAGGGAGGAATACTTTTGACTTCTTCAATACCTATTAGTCCTAACTCCTAAGACCATCTCTAAAAGTTTGCTACTTTTTACTATAGAAAGAAAAAAAGCATATTTCCAAAAGTTTGGTATAATTCACTATCCAAAACTGAATTCACGGATTTTACCAACTAGTTAACGTCTTAGCTAAATTTTAGTCCACCATCAGCTCAGATGTTTTGATCCCCGTGGATGGAAAATTAGTCAACTAATTATTAGTCTCGTGAATCCAAACAAAACCTTAGCCAAGTATCCATAACTATTAGCTAAGGATCCAGACAGGACTCAACTTAATATCTCCTCTACTAAAAAGCTAGCAGCTAACAATTGGCTGTCCAGATAAAAAAAAAAGGCGCCTAATTTAGAAAGTAACAAAGTCCAAGGCTAATTCTCCGCCTTTAACTTGCAGCACCAGAACAAAGCAGTCTACACACGTTCACTTTAGTTCATTCAACTTACTGTGTTTACATCAATTGAGTAGTATAGAAACTTCAGTATTAGTTTCATGTTTGGAACTGCCCTTAGCATCGATTGCGCAGTTTGACTACTTGAAATCTATTATGAGCTGGGCGAATCAAATCTCAGCTCACCATTGTCGTTTGTAAGGTGAAAGATGCGGGTAGCCTCAATGCTTACTGTTCATCATTCAGCATGGACTGGTCAGGTGTGGCCAGCGAGTGAGTAGACCCCGGGCCGCCGCAGCCGTGGACTCGACTCGTCTCTCCGTCGACCGTCATCACATACTCACCGAGATGTCGTGATCGCCTCCGTCGGCCTCAAGTCCACCGCTGTATGGCAGCTGCAAACCTGCAGGATGCAGGCCATTGGTAGACATGAATCGGATCGTGGCAGCAGCTCAATGGTTTTTTTTTTCTCCAACACGACTTCACGTGTCTTTTCATTAGAAAGAAGAAGCCGAGACCGACGAATATAACACAACCCGATCACAGAGAGTGGCCACAACACGACGCAACAACGAAAACTACAACGAAAACAAGAACACAAAGGATCCCCCACCGATCCCCACAACGCAACGCAACGCCGCAAGACGGATTGCAACACCACAAAGGCCGAACTCGAGAACCGCTAACCGCGCAGGATGTGAGGGGCATCAGACACTCGGCAGCGACTGCCTGAGGTGGAGCCTAGCGCGACATTGGTGGCCGAAAGAGGACCACGACAACAGCGCAAATATAGATGTGTCGTCCGAGCCAAACGGGCCAGAGCGATGGCGAAGCGAAGCTTACGTAACAGAAGCGGGGGCGCAGCTGACAACAACAAATTCCGGGGCGGACAATGCGCGGAAGCGCCAGTGGACGGCCATGGACGCAGCGGCAGCCGGCGGGACGTCATCGCCGTGGTCAGAGTTTGGACCACTACCCAGCTATACACACACAAGGATAAAATCTTTTGATAGGTAGTCTGATATAGAATCCACGGTAGAATAAATCTTTCGCTGACAGAATCTATCAGATGGATTTTGAAATCTGCATGTATATGTTCTATATATGTAACTTTATTAAAGATTGTCTTTTGTGAGCGTGCCTGAGCCATCAACTGAAGAAAGGCACAGCAAAGCAAACTTAGCAAGTCTAGCTAGTCAAGATCATAGTAACATACAAAGCCTACCCATAAAACAATGGCTTTATTAGCCAATTTGTTTGACATGATGCGCCTTGGGACTGGATGGTCACATCATCCAACGCATTTTATTTTAAATGATATTTATCACGACTCAATCATCTACAAATTAAGTCCGCCCCGTACGTGTATCAACTAACAGTATCTCACAAACTATTAAAACATAGCAGTATCATCTCACAATCACAAACTCAATTTGCCAGATGCTCCTACATACTTTTCACATGATTTGCCGGGATTGCTTTGGCCTTGCTGGATTGTCAGTGCGGATTACCCTGACAGCATGACCAGCAGGTTGAGTTTCGGAATTGAATGGTTGCATTGCATATTTATTATAACATATAGGGAAAGATAAGTTTGTAGACTCGATCCGCACATGGCAAGTTGGCAATATGCATGGCACGGCGATCGTCGACGATGCCGACGTCGTGGTCGTCTTGCATTCAATGGTCTTGTTCTCCAATCTAGCTTTCAGCTTTGGTTGTGGTCAACGCCGGTTTCGGCATAAACATTTTCTTCTCTTTTGATACAAAGATATGCACACTCTGCGCGTATTCGATAAAACAACAGCTTTCAGCTTTGGTAGCAGAGTATACGACAGAGGCGGCTCGCGTAGTCGCGTGAGCATCGCTGCCCTCCCTGATCGCTGCTGGGAAACGTGCATAGCGGCCAGCCTCGCCAAGGCCCAAGGCCCGACCATCCTGGGCCGCTGCCTGGGCTCCCCTGCTGCTAGCTCTTTAGGCCCAAGTGTCCAACAAGGTCCAGTGCTGCTCTGATGAGGAGCCGACGACCTCTGACTCCTCAAGTCCTCAAACCCACCACCACAACAAACCCCACCACCCCCACCCCCCCCAAAACAAACTCCACCTGTTTCATAACACCACACGTTTAGCGCTACTACGGCGCCACACAAGGCTTCTGAGTTGTTGCAAAATCCGCAAATGGCCCGTAGAGAAAAGGAGGCTTATTATATTAGCCAGAAACGTAAATTGGATAAATTGTGTACCAATCAGCACTTGAATTTATCTTCGTCACTATACGAACTCGTGTAGAAGCAGATTACTTTAGCTTATAATTAAAACTTTTTTGGCTGTCTATAATTTTTTTTTGATTTTGAAGGATCCTGTTGCCCCACTTCATTAATAACGCTCCTGCTTACTACATAACGAGTTGGTTATCTAAATTCACTGGCTGAAGACATTACAGACTCATTATTATTATTATTATTATTATTATTATTATTATTATTATTATTATTACTACTACTACTGCTGCTGTTGTTGCTGCTGCGACGACGACCACCACCATCACCACCACGACCACGACCACGACCACGGCCACGGCCGCTGCCACTGCCACTGCCACTGCTACATCATTTGTGGCTCTTATTTTAGGACTGCCAAGTCGTTACGGCAGCGCTGGATGCGCGCTTATGCATGCAACTGTGCTGCAGCAGATAAAGCATGGATGGACACGCGGCAGCTGGACACACGCGCACACACACATCGGGATGGTTAGAGCTCGGAGCATTATTCAGAGAGCACGTTTCAGAATTACCGGACTGCAAGTTACAGAATTATTCAGAGCGACTATGCTCCGTCGTACTGCCTTCCCCACATGCATGGCTATCTATCTCGACTAGCCGCCGGCGCGCGTGGGCGTCTCGTGTTGTCATCGCCGCCCCTGACGACCGATCCAGAGCAAGAAGGTAGCCGGCTGGCCGGCGGCTCGTTCGATGGCAATAGCATGTGAGCCTGAGCAGCCACCGCAGCGTGTCCAGCAGTACCAAAGTCGATCTAGCGCTGGAGCTGGAGTTAATATATACTTTTACATAAAACAATATTTCGAGATGAATCTATTTGTATCATTTTCATATTTTTTTCAGACTCAATCAACTAAAAGAATATATTTATAGCCAAAGTTTCAAAAATAGGGAGAAAGTTTAAAAATAAACATACAGAGAGAGTAGCCGTCAAGTATGTGGGTCAAGTCAACAGGCATACGTGAGTATATATATACTCCTGTATATGTAGTACGCTTTCGTCGTGTGTAGTCCGTGTCACCGTCGTCAAATCTACCCGTACAACGGCGTGCACAATTAAACGTTTGAAGTTCTTGATGCATCATCCTTGACCGGACCAACAGGCGCCCGGGGGAGTACGTACGCAGTCTACTCGTGTAGCTAGTCTGCCACACACAAAATTAAACATGAAAAAAATATTGTACAGTAGGTCAGTCACAACCGAACCGATCGAGTCATGCATGCGACAACGATCGATCGAGTTGAATTGAATTGAATTGAATTTATACTCCCTCCGTATACAAAATTAAAGTCGTTCTGGGCGACAGAACGTTTGCGCCAAAAGAAGTCGTTCTCGGTCATGCGCTGTGTTTTTGACACATTTGCCTTTGCTGATGCCTCGTTACCGCGTCGCCGGGTTCTCCGGTCGAAGCTTCATTAATCGCATCGCAGCGCACGCTCGCCTCGTCCCTCGCGTCGTCTAGGCAGTAAATATGCGCTCGTGGAGAGGCAGCACGCTCACCGTTCATCGTTCAGTTGCTGCGGCGCAGGTGCTGGTCGCCGTGGAGTCAAGCGGCTTCGGTGCGCCTCGCCATAGATCGCCTCGTCGCAGGAGTCGGAGGAGATCGCGCCGGACTCACAGGAGACCGTAGCGCCGGAGTCGCTGGAGGTTGTCGCGCCGGCGGAGTCGCAGGAACCAGAGGAGGTCGTCATGCCGGACTCGGGAGGTGGTGCCGGACTCGCAGATGGAGGCGGCGGCGGACACCATCTTCGGGTAGCAAATAATATCTTTCAGATTTTTGAGTTAGGTAGAACCATTTCTCATCGATGAACACAAAGTAAAACAAGTCCTTAAACCTTGGATCATCAAGCAATTCCCTGTTAACCATGTCAACACACCACTGTAACCTAGACCTCTTGTTAGCTAGAGTGAGATATGGTTTGATGCTACTAGAATGGCGCCTAATCAATCCTTTTTTCAAATACCTTTGAATCTTCCATTTGCTCATGTTTAGTTTTGCGCACACATCCTCTATAGTCATTCTTTCCTCTAGAGGAATGTCACGTAATGCTTCCAAATCAACAGGGATTGCTTTACGGCCAACTCTACCTTTCTTTAGACTAGAAACCACAACTGGAACATTGTTTTTAAGTTGTGTTTTACCTCGGTTCCAAACACGCTGAACTGTCCGTTTGTGAATGTCAAATTGAGCAGTAACAAATGCAAAATCTGTCTTGTGTATTGTTGCTTCTAGTCAACAAAGCTTGATAAACTTGTTGTCGGAGCTCCAGTCATATCTTCCTTCGCCTGGGTGCTTGAACTGCATGTTCTATTTATAGACAACAAAAAAGCAAGCACATTAATCTATTATTAGCCATGGAATGGAGGAAAAAACAAGCATGCGTTCTCGGCAACATGTTCTATTTATAGTGACAAAGTTAAACACGCATATAGCCACGGCATGGTTTATAGGGGAAAAAAACAAGCATGAGTTCTTGAACATTTTCTATTTATAGTGACAAAATTAAACGTGCATGTAGCCACGGCATGGTTTATTTATAGAGAAAAAACAAGCATGAGTTCTCGGCAATATGTTCTATTTATAGTGATAAAAATAAACACGCATGTAGCCATGGCATGTTTTATTTACAGGAAAAAAACAAGCATGAGTTCTCGGCAACATGTTATATTTATAGTGACAAAAATAAACACGCATGTTCTATTAATAGTGAAAAAAAGCACTAATAGGCACGGCATGTTCTAGATAAATGAACACGCATTCATAATACTTAGCCATGCTAACCAAAATAATTGTGCGCCATGCTTATCTAAAAAAATTCAATCCACGAAAATAATAGCCATGGCTAACCTGTGAGGTTTTGTACATAATCGAAGTCAACAGCACCAAATTCATCAAGTGGCAAGTTCAAATCAATCCCTGTTGAAAAAGACGGAACAAACTGAGAAAAGAAAGAAAAAGAAGCGGCAAACAAAGCAAAGACGTTGTTGCTTACCATTGTTGTACCCAAGATTGCCGTCGTCATCTTCTTCTAACGTACGGTTAAATGGAAAGAACAGAGGTAGAAAGAGGAAAGTAAACAGGAGAAAGGGAACACGACATTTAAATAGAACAAGCGGCGAACGGCAGAGCACTCCAAGCGTCGGAGCTGACGAGCGCCAAATCAAGAATGCCGGATGCGCGAACAAGAAAATTTACGCTGGAAACACACACGAACGAAAAACGAACACAAAAACGCGCCCAAAGGAGAGCATCAAGCCTGCTAAAACGCGCCATACAGCCTCAGTAGCGCCCAAACCGGGCAAACGCGAAAAAAAAATGAAAATCCGAGCGCGCCATGCAGCCCCATGCAAAACCAAGGCGCAACAAAAATGCTACGTTGGGTGGGTATTGAACCCAGCACAACAGGCAGCGGACCTTGCTGCTCTATCCACTTGAGCTGGACACCTTTCTTGTTTAAAAAACAGCCGCAACCCTATTTAATAGGGGCATACATGGAAAAATACCCTCCAATTAATCACTCCTTAGTATGCGCAATCATGTCCTAAACGACTTTCTTTTCCTATATGGAGGGAGTATACTCCTATCTACGCTAGCCGTCCTTGACAACCCGTACGTGTACTCCTAAGAGCAACTTCGGCCCAACATGTAGATTGCACCCCTACTTTTTTTCATTTATATGCTGGCTTAAAAAATATAGAGACCTAAAATTAACTCCAGCTCCAGCCCAGTGCCCTATCCAACCAACCCAACACCCTATCCTCCCGTTCACTTGCAAATGGGACCCGCCTTTCATTTATTTATCTCCTTCCCTCCTCATCCTCGCGTCCGTGCTGCAGCGCAGCACTCTCGCGCAGTGGCGGAGAAGAGCGGGGCCGGGGCCGCTGGACAGGCTGGCCGTCGCGGGGCCGCTCGCGCCGGCGGTCGCCGCGCCCGTACTCGAGCTCGCCTCGCCGTAGCACACCACGGAGCGGTGGCGGAGCGCACGGCGGAGCAAATCGGCCCGTGGCGCGGCGGATCGGCGGCAGAGCGCACGACGGCGGCTGGCTAGGGCGCCGCTGACGGAGGGAGTTGCTGCGTGGCCGGCTAGGGCCCCGCTGACGGAGGGCGTTTCTGCGGTGTCAGGCGGTGGCAGGGAGCAAGGGGGAGTCGCTGATGGCGCGGCTCCTGCGCATGTTCAAGAACCTATCCCAGATCTTCTTCGTGTTTGCTCTCCGACGCCGGGCAACAGCTCGTCCATGTCCATGCCCCCTACCTCTCCTGGCGCCTCCGGTGGTGGGGAGGGGCGGCTGGCTGCCGGATCCAGCGACAACGGCGCGACCCTATCTCCTGGACGACGTGGACGACGGCTTCTTGCGGGTGCCACCTCCGATGGGGACGGGTCCGGCGACGCGCACCGCGGGGCAGGTCGAGGGAAGGCTCGCGCCATGGCGTTGCAGGGCAAATCTGCCAGGGAAGAGGAGGGGTGCCGTCGCGGGGAAGTGGAAGGTGGCCGTCGCACTGCGCGATACGCGCTCGCCAGAGCTCGCACGGTGTAACACCTCTGGTGTTATCTTAACTAAAACATGCCATGTCATCATATGCATCGCAAAGCATTCATGTTTAAGTCAACCCTAATGTGCATCAACTAAAATAAGTTTACATTCCATAGGTTGATTGAGCTTCTGTAATGTTTTGTCACATGAAATAATAAAACCCTATTTTCGAATGTCATCGCAAATGCTTAGTTTATACTCTATGTACTTGAGATGTAAACTGTGTTTACACTAGTGGCAAGCATAGTGTATAAGTCTAAGTCCAACCCTAAAAATGATTTCCATATTTGAAATTAAATTTGGATTCTCAAGCTTATTTCTAAGTCTGGCTATTCAAGTTTAAATTCAAATTGGAAATGCTATAAAAGGTTTTTCAAAAGTCAACTTGGTCAACCAAGGGTGTCATTGGGTCAATGACCTAAAAATATCCTTGGATGATGTTTGTGCTCACTAATAACCAACCAATAAAGTTAGAAACCAAATTGAGTTTAAATTCTATTTTAAAAACCCTTTATCACCCTAGTTTTATCCCCTTTTCTCTAATTCAAATTCTATAAGGAATTTGGAGATACTCTAAAAATACAGTTTGTAGATCTTGACAAGAGCTACAAAGTTGGTATATAAAGTTTTTCAAGTTTCCAAAAGGAATTTCAAATTAATTTGAAAATACAGTTTCTAGCATTTATCCCCTTTTGATTTTAAAACCATAATTCAAAAATTATGCATAATTTGAGAAAACTTTGTACATGAAAAATGTTTGGTTTGGCAAACTCAACATTTCATAGTTTTGAATATTTTCAAGTTTTATTGAAAAATCAAAAGTAATTTTAAATGCTTGTTTCTAGGGTTTTATCCCCTTTCCAAATTTGAATTCAAATTTCAAAATCTAGACAGAATTTGAGGATGCCAGTTAAAGGAAAAGTGTAGCTCTTGAAAAGTTATGCAAATGATATTTTTGGAGATTTTCAATTTCTTATACAAATTTTGAAGTAATTTATATTTTAAACCGAATGGCATTTTTGTAATTTCTACGAACAGTACGTAATCCTATCGGCGAACGCCATGGCCGGCTTCTCATCGCGCGCCGCCGTCCACCGCCGCGCCTTCCCGGCCAACCGAGCGCTCTCGGACGCGAGAGACTTCACCGTCGTCGTGTCACCTGCTCCTTCATCGACTTCATGCTATAAATAGCAGTCGGCCGACGCCGTTCTTCTTCTTTCTTCCTCCCGCCGCCGTCGCCGACGACCTCGCTCCGCTGCCGAAATTCGCCGTCGACGCTCCACCTCTGTCCAATTGCTCTCGCCCAAAGCTCCGCCACTTCCTCACGGTCCTTTTGGGCCAGTTCATGCCTGCGCTTCCCGCTTGAGCCACCCGCACGCAGCCTTCTTCTCCACGGCCGGTCAGTCGCGCCACCGCGCCATCTCCGCCGTCTGCCGTCGCCGGAGGTGAAAATATTTTACCTTCGACCTCGTAATCGTATTCTCCATGTCATCTTGCACCTGATGCGCATCTTGGTTCGAGCAGCGCATTACCAGAGACCGCTGTGACGCCGTCGTGCCATCGGAGCGCCGCCGCCGCCATCATCGCCGTCGACCGCCGCTCAACCCAGCCACTCCGGACCTTCATTAACGTGCGCATCAACGCCGTGGTGAGCTCCTGCGTCTATCTGTGTCATCAATTTGGTCAGTCCCTTGCCATGGCCGCCGGTAGCCGTAGCTTGCCGCCAGCGCAGTGCTGCCGCTCCGCCGCGCGCGTTGCCGTCCTGCCCAGAGACCGGGAGCGACCTTCATGTAGTAACCAAACCTGTCCGTTTAGGTGCCCTGCGTTAGTTCATGTGCTCGCCGTCGCCGAAAACCGCTCCGGTGAGCGACGCCGCCGCACCCGAGCTCCGCCGCGCCGCCATGGCCGCCGGCGTGGGTGCCGCCGCCGCTCCCCAGCCCCGTTAGCCACCTCAATCGATGCGCTGTGTCAAGAGGAGCAAGTAGGAGAAAACCCCATCGCCGGAGACCTCACCGACGGCGAGGAATCGGCGGTCAACCGCCGCGCCGCCGTCGGTCAGCGCGGAGCTACTGTGCCGATTTTCTTTTTCCATTTTCAGAAAATAATTTAAATGCTATTTTATTTGAAAATTCATATTAATTCATTTATAGCTCCAAAAATTCCAAAATTGAGTACTTTTTGCATATGTTAAAATTAGCCCTTTTAATTGAAAAATGGGCCTTCAATGATTTTTAATAAATAAAATAATTGGCTTTTAATTATGAAATTTGTTTTGCCATCTAATTAGGCTAGGAGCTTTCTAAAATAAAATTTTGGGCTTATTTTGATAACTTTAATTTTTATGCCTTTATTTAATGCTTTTAAATAATTAAATAACCCCTTTTAGTTAACTTAATCATTATAGGAGTTGTGTGACTTTGGGATTGATTGATGACCTTAGGTCATTAACCCTAATGACCTTTGGCACTTTAATTAATTGTTTGCGTTTATCTTAATCATGTCATTAGGATTTAATTAACGTTATTTTATGTGTTTAATTAATCTCTTAAATTACGTAGTTAACCCTAATGAGTTATTTAAGCAAAGTTTTGTTAGCTTGCAACTTTATCGTGAAGAAAAGTTGTACTCGATCCCTTAATCTGATCATGCATCCATCGAGCATCATGTTTACTATTCCATCATGTAAAGCATATTGATTGTCGAATAGTTTCCGTTAACGGAGAGTTAACGTTATCACCCAGATCCGAAGGACGAGCAAATTCAGGAATCAGGAGTTGATCCAGAGTTCGAGAACTTCTACCCCGAACATCAAGGCAAGCCCCGGATACATTTAAACCATATTCTATTTATAAAAGTTTTATCGCTTCAGCTCTGATATGTTGCATTAAGTGATAGGAGTTGAGTGAAAACCCACAAATTGCATTACCTGTCTTATTCCTTGTTCCTTGTTACCTGCTCAGAAGATAAGTAGTAATGCTTAGCCCTGCTTATTTATTTAATTGTTCAAAGGCAAAAAAATGAAAAAGATGAGATTGGTTTCTCTGTTGAAATCTTGATGATAGTAATAAATCGAGTCCGGACGGCGAACTTGCACTGGGAATGGAGTCCCTCTGTAGTGTTCTCGTCTGTTGATGCCCTAGGTCCCGTCCGTTGGTGAACTAGTGATATCGAGAATTTAGAAATCCACATGCATGAAGTGGTATACGGATGGTTGGAGCCGTGTATGCTATGGAGTGACCTAGCGTGGGGCCAGAGAATCCCATCTGTGTCATAGTGTGTTTTACTGTGGGGTTTAAGTTTCCATGTATCTCGGTACGCTGGGCCGCAGAGCTCACGTGTATCATGTGGTGATATACGGCTGAGGTTGTTATCCCGGTATATCGGTGCAGCTGGGGTGCTTCGGAGTTAAAGTCTCCGGTATGCTCAGTCGCCTAGGTCCCAGCTGGGTATGAAAATGGATTCGAATCGCCGTTGCTTCTCGGGGAAGAAGACTCGATCGGTGTTCATCATCGTAGTAACAACTTGAACAAAGATTAAGGTTCAATAATGAAGTTGGTTGATAATGGGAGTTAGTCCCAGCAACTTCTCTTTCTGTAAAGCTTTTCTGCAAAAATTTCTTATCTCTTACAAGCCTTACCTTGTCCCTCTAGCTTGCATCTCTTGAGTCTCTACCCTTCTCTTTCGTCGGATCAGTCTTGTTGAGTACTGTTGTACTCAGGGTTTGTTGAACCCCTGTTGCAGGTGAGCTTCATGGGCAGGAGTGTTATGCATCCTGCTGCATGACAATCGTCGAGGAAAGCGACGACGAATAAAGATGTTCAGCTCTTGGGCAGAGCTTTTGTGTAATATTGTAATCTACTGCTACTCCACTACTGGTATGGTTTGTATAATTTAAACCTATTATTGTAAATATTTGAAACTTAGAGTTTTGTAAACTTATGTTATTGTAAGTCTTCCGCTGTTTCACTCCGTGGTAATTTATTTATATCAAACTGTTGTAATACTGCAATGTCTCTCTACAATGATTGATCCTGCTCGGAGAATCGTGGATGATTTGGGATTTACCCGACAGACTTTTTAAGTCGTATGGAACACAGTCATGGTTATTTGGAGTCTGTTTAGACAATAATCATGCGTGTGGGCCATATAATTTAGGAGGTTCTGCCACACACGGCCATGGCAGGGAGCTCGCACGGCGCGACGCGCGCTCGCCGGAGCTCGATTGAGGGCCACCACCTGGAGGCACTCGTGCCACCGGGAGGTCAACGCGAGGTGCCAATCGCGCCACCGGGGAGGCCGCCGCCGGTGCCGCCATACGCCTCCATCATCAGGAAGGATATCACGGGTGGGGGGAATCTAATGTGGGACCCACAGATGAGAGGGGGATAGGGGCCGCTGGATTGGGGGCTGAAATTAAAATTTAAAAGGGCATGAAAAATGGGAGCCCAAGTAGGGGCTACATTGAAGTTGGTTTTTGCCCAAACTTCTAAATTTTAGAATAGGGGGCCAAGCAGGGGGATTGGGTTGGAGTTGCTCTAATATACTACTATATGCTTAAGTATGTAGCAGCTTATTGATTGATTGGTTAATTATATATATATGTCAATATGTGCTGATGATATGATACGCTGCTACATTATTTTCGGTCAAAAATGATATGCTGCATATGTTACTTGGGGAGTAATCTCGCGCCCTTGACTGAACAAACAAATAAATGAGCGTGCGTTATTATAAGTTATTTATTACTGCACATGCGCTTTGAAGCACACAAGCTACTGATGTCAGAGGTACCGGAGCTGGCTGCTGGATCAGCTCCGTTTGGTCGTCGCGTCCCGGCGCCGTTGATAAACGGTACGGTATGACGCCCTTCACATTGGTTTTTCGATTCGATTCCCTCATCTGACTCGTCTGATAGATACATACATAGATACGTTCAGGTTTTCACATCATTATTTTTCGATCGCCACTTCTTACACTTAGTACTCGGTTTACTAATTTCTTGGGTCCGGTCAGGTGGCTTAGCTATATATAGCTTGTTTAAGCGTCATATCCGTACGTATACACAGGGCTGTTCGTTCGGCTGGAACGCGCGCTGAAAGTTCATGCAGGGCTCAGTAGAAGAAACTTTACATACAGCAAAAAAAAAAGGGACAGATTTTTTTAAGCTCGTATCCGTAGAAACCAGGTCACATGCCGCACTAATCATAAAGCACAAATAAATCTGTTGACAGATGAATAGCAAAAATCTAATCTGTTTGTCAATGTGCATGTCCATCAGATGAATTTGACAAACCGTGGCCGTTGAAACCTTTGTACAATTAAAAAGAGCCGCCCGCCATGTGAACAAAAGCCAAGGGAAATTTGATGGGAATCTCTAGCCGTTCCTGTACCTGCGTGTGGCTCATTCAAAAAGCTGTGTGAAGTCGCCCTCTTGATGTCTAGCTAGGGAAAAACAACATTATTACTTAGAGCATCTTTAAAGAGTTTAATTTTACTTGTCAAATCTTGTGATTTGTCCATTCCTAAAACTATATGTTAAGTTAAAAAAACAATTCCTCTCCTAGAGTTTGGTATTTTTGACTTGGTCAAATGAAGAGCCCGCTTAGCGAACGAAGAGCCACGAATGCCAACGTATATTTGCATGCGCGGAGGAAAGATATGACAATTTGCTATTTATGTAAAGTTATTTTGTTAAACTGTTGGAGACTATTTTTTCTTATTTTGCTAAAATTATATGGATGTTAAGTTGAGATAGCAAACTCTTAGAGATGCTCTGAAATATGACCTAGTTTTTGTTGTGTTAAGATAGTTTTGAGTTTCCTTTTGAGTTTTCTCAGTGGTACGAGTATTTTCTGATCGTATATGATTTCAGATTCGTCTAGATAAGTTTAGATCCGTATGTATCGATCTGAGTTCGGATATTTAACATTCGACACTGTAGCCATATCTAAATACTTAAGTCATATATTTATAATGTTGATACCCATTGGTATCCTATCGACATAGCTAACATGATCTATATTTGAGTCTGAAACCGAATAGAAATATTAAAATAAATGCTATCAGCGATAATACGATTCGTTTGCAACCCGGTCTAGTGTGTAGAAACGACCTAGGGCATATTTGGCTCGTGTGAACTAATTGTTAGCTATTAAAATTAGCTCTAACGGGTTTTAACATCTCAGCTAAGAGTCCAACTAATAATTCAAAATCAATTATTATTTAGGTCCAATTATCAGTCCAGAGTAGGATTGGAACTAGTTGGTAGTATTTGGATAATAATTAGCTGCCTAAAATTTGTAATGTGTTTGTTGGATCCTCCTAACGGATAGTACTATTATAGTGCAAAGACATTTATTCCCACACAAAGATCAGGGAGGAATATTTTTGACTTCTTCAATACTGATTAGTCCTAACTTCTAACTTGATGGGTTTTACCCAACAACTAGTTGACGTCTTAGCTAAAAATTTAGTCCCCCATCAGCCCACTGTTTCGATCCAAACAAGCTAGACCTTAGCTAAGTATCCATAACTATTGGCTAGGGATCCAAACATGACTCAACTTAATATCTCCTCTAGTAAAAATCGAGCAGCTAACAATTAGCCGCTGTCCAGATAAAAAAAGGCGCCTAATTTTGAAAGTAACAGTCCAAGGCTAATTCTCCGCCTTTAGCTTGCAGCACCAGAACAAAGCAGTTTACACACGGTTTTTTTTTTTTTTTTTTTTTGTTGTTGTTGAGGGAATCAGTTTACACACGTTCACTTTAGCTCATTCAACTTACTGTGTGAACCGGAACCCCCCAACGTTGGTTGCAATCTTCCACTAGCTAGTCATCTTATTACTGACCGGTCAACCAAGAATCCCGGTCCAGTCCGCTAACCACAGAGGATTTGTTGCCTTGAGTTTATTGCAATTGACATTTCCGGCACTCCGTTTGCTTTTATAGTCATTTGATTTGACGGAATCTATTTGAGCCTGACATTTTGAAATGTTCAGTTACTTTCGTCGACATTAAAGTATAGCCACCCAGCTTTTAGACTTCTGCTGCTACTGCATAGGCAGTCGATGGGAACAAAAAGTAGATACAAAAAGCATACGCACTTAATTACTATGCAGCATCCTCAGAAAGAGATTTCAACGAATTGTCTTCCAGTTCTCTACCCTACTTTACGCAGTTTTTTTTACCCGGATCTGATGCGAAGTCATGAGGTAAAACGAGGCCTATTTCTCTTCATACTCCTAGTCCTAGGAGTATATGTGAATCGGAAACATTTGGTGCCGTATCTCCACAGTGCACCCTGCTTTATCACGAGCTATTTTATTCCGTCAAGGATAAAAAGAACGTTTACCTTGTGCTGCAATGAAAAAAAGGGTCAAGCATGCACATGAGTACAAAACGAACGGTGACAGTTGGGACCGCCTCTTGTTCACGACTAGTTCAGTGCTAAATTTTGCAGGACATTTTGTTTTTCCAGCCCGGTACATTGAACCTCATCTGTGAATGATCTTATTAGCTTCATCAGGAAGGTAGGAGGTACTCAGAAACAAGATAGAATTAAGAAGGTAAAACAAAATTGTAGGCAATCATATTTAACCGCTGCGGCCGATCTCATTTATATCACGGTAATATTTATAGGAGGAGTACTATTTATAGGCACGAACGCCATCAGGGAAAGAACGAACGAAATGGTGCTAGTATTCTTTTTTCTTCTAATAAGGAAGGTGAAAATGAAATCACCCGACCGAGTTTCCTAGCATTTTCTCGATCATCACCGGAAAATGGAGGAATGAACAAGATGACAGGAGAGGGAAAAAAGAAAAGAAAAGAAAATACGATGCTCTTCTAATCTTGCAGGTAGCAGGCGCCTAATTAAGCTTGGATTCTGCTGCATTCTTGTCTAGTTACAAGACGACGCTCAAGTCCCTCATGTCGCCGGCCTCCATCAGCATCTTGTGCCAGAACTCCATGTCCTCGTCCCTGGTGGTGGACGACGACGAGAGCGGGTCCGGGAGGCCCAGGCCCAGCTCCTCGTCCATGGCGCCGAGGCCCATGTCCATGACGTCCGCCGACGACCAGAAGCTGTCGTCGATGGACGGGAACAGCTCGGCGGAGCTGAAGCTCTCCGTCTCCATCATCTCCGCCTTGCTGCTGGCGCCGACGACCTGCTGCTGCTCCTGCAGCAGGTGGCTGCTGGTGGTGGCCGACGACGACACGGCCGCGGCGGAGTCCGTGGCCGTGGAGAACGTCAGGCCGCTGCTCACGCTGCTCGACAGCCCAGGCGACGCCGCCGTCAGGAACGTCGGGTGCTGCTCGCTGCTGTTGTTGTCCACGGCGTCGGCGTCGACGTCGGCGGCCTTCTTGGCCCTGGCGGCGGGCTTGGGCTTGCTCTTGCGCGCCTTCTTCTTCTTGTCCTCCCCGTCGACGTCCTCGCCGCCGTCCTCCAGGCGCTTCTTGATGTGGGTGTGCCACACGTTCTTGATCTCGTTGTCGGTGCGCCCCGGCAGCTGCGCCGCGATCGCTGACCACCTGCGTTGTGTTGCCACATAACAAACGTTCAGCGCCAGGAACACGACACGGCGAGCAGGAACAGTTCACAGTTCACAAGGAGAAAAATAAAAGAGGAATTCTGCTCGATGCAAGCGATGCCGTGCCGCAAAGATTTGATTCCACGAACGAACGTGCAGGCGCAGGCTGTTTCGAAAACACAAGCTCCTCGTCGCCATGCCAAGATCGTGAATAAGCGCTAGTTTATTGTTACGGGAAAACAAAACTTTGCTTCCCCAATCGCCATCGAATTCAGCAACTGGGGTTCTTCCTAATCTCATGTGCAGTTAAACTGGTAGGATGGGCACTGCATCTGCCTGCCCCCATTTTTCTATGCCATCCATCCAATGCAGGGCAGCGTGTGTGGTCCAGCCGTGGCCAGGATCGGTTTGCAAGTGGCGAGTGAAATGGCGTCGCTGCTGCAGGCACAGGCTATGGCAGGCAGAGGCGTATAGCAAGCGCATGAACCCATTTTCATATGACACCCCACGAGAGGCCAAACGAGATGGAATCTCTGGCGACTTTGATGGCCGTGATTGGTTATGGTTCGCAAGTGGGGGGTTAAGCTAATCTCCCAGGCTTTTGTCCTCTCTGATGAGGGTGGCCAGGCCGATGGGTAAGTTATGGTTTCGAGGCGGCTATGGCCATGGCCATGGCCGCCGAGCAATGATAAAAGCCGTACGAAAAAGGCTCGAAAAGATGGCGAGTATCTTTCCATCCATCTGAACCACTGTTGGTGGTGGCCGCATAGTGCAGAGCAGGCCCATTTTTTTACTCTAGCATGTTCTATGTAGAGAGGAAAACAAAACAAAATAAATAAATAAATTCCTTTGTTTTCTCTCCGTGGAGGGAAGAGAAATGCATGCAATGGATTTTTCTAAGAAACATTTACTTTTTTCCTTTCCGAAAAAAAAGGTTGAAAAATGGTTTGGGACTTTGGGAATCGGAACCGGAATATCTGGGCGAGCAGAAGCAAACAAAATGATGGCGGGGGGTGTTGCTGACGGAGACGGAGACGGAGACGGAGACGGACCTGTTGCCGAGCTCGCGGTGGAGGCGGACGATGAGGGCCTCCTCGTCGGCGGAGAAGTTGCCGCGCTTGATGTCCGGGCGGAGGTAGTTGATCCAGCGGAGGCGGCAGCTCTTGCCGCAGCGGAGTAGGCCGGCCAGCCGCGGCAGCGCGCGCCAGTTGGGGTGGCCGTTCTGCTGGATGTAGGCCACCAGGCGCTGGTCCTCGTCGGCGCTCCACGCGCCCCGCCGCAGCCCCTCCTTCTCGCAGCACGGCGCCCTCCCCATCGTCCGGTGCCGGCAGGGCGCGAGACGATCGCTCGCTCCGGGTGGCTGGCTGGCTGGCGCCGCGGGGGTGGAAAGGGAGCGTGCTCCGGTCGAGCTAGTAGTAGCCGGCGACGACGGCAGCAGGTAAAGGGGGCCAGCCCAGGAGATCGAGTGGCGAATTGGAAGCACGACGACGGACGGGGACGGGGGTGTCCCGTGTCCGTCCCCGGCGGGGGGTATTTATGGAGGGGAGTGGGGAAAGCGAGTGGGATCGCCGTCGCCGGGGCAGATTTGGAAAACGTGCGATTGCGTTGCGAGCGAGGTGAGACGCGACTGCGCGCACGCACGCTTGCTCGCTTTGCGTTTTGCTTCCAACCACGGGTGCGGGGGTGGGGTCCAGTTGTCCGTGTGTGCGTTCATCATGCGCTGGCTGCCTGGCTGGGCCCACACGGGCAGTGCTTGCGCGTTGGCCGCAGCTTTGGACTCATGCAGATTGCAGAGGCAGAGCTGAGCTAAGCAGCTAGCACAGCGTTACCCTTTTCCAACTTCTTTTTCCGTATTATCGATCCGATGATGAAGGAAAAAAAGGAGGTTTGGGGCTTTCTGAGAAACTGAGGGGAAAATTTTCCTCAGGCCCCTTTTGAAATGGAAGAAAAATGAAGGAATTTTGATGGATTGGGTTTTTACAGGAAATTCGAAATTCTCCTACAATAGTCTTCCAAACAAAGGATTGAATCCTACGAATCCCTTTTGAAATTTCTGTGGAATGAACTATCCTATACAAATTTTGGAGGAGAATTTAAGCATGAGGTCCAACTTTTTGTTTCGTTTAGGATTCTTGTGTACCATTCATAACTTTTCTGCATTCTAGTTTTCTATAGGATTTCAATTGCACGGTCATTTTAGCCTTGTGTCTTTTCAATTCCTATATTTTTGGGAATCTTGCATTCCAAATAGCACTTTATTTTATCTTGGAAATATACGAAAACCAACTCAAAAAATTATAGTTCTAACTTTGGGATATCAGTACTGATATCTCAAAAAATATTAAAATACGAAAACCAACTCAAAAAATATAACAATTTTCAATCTAGAAGACAAAATTGTAAACTTGAATTTATTATTCTAATAATTTTTACAAATAAGTTAATCTTTCAAGTGATGGATATTATGTACACATTATATCGATATTATGTACCTGCTAAGTTAATCTTTCAAGTGATGGAGCCATGGAAGTGTTTTTTTTGTGACTTGGAAATATGTTTTTTAGTAAGTTTATACACGTTTTCACGGAGGACTATTTCCACCTGATGTCATGCCTACGGCGGGGCCTGAAGAATAGGGAAAGGAGAAGCGGGATGGAGGGGGGTTTTTTTTGTTTGGAAGCACTGGTTGGCTGAGTTATTTTCTGTGACTATAGGAGCTGTAAACGACGTGAAGGTTTTTACTATGTCAGCCCTCGGTGACGTACGCTGCTGTTGCCTATCTTCGTTGATTTGTTAGGTTGACGTAAGTGTTGAGGACTTTGTGCACACATTTTCATACAACGATATAACCGTGACTAAAGCAAGTGTCCCCTTTAAGGCGGAGAAACAGTGGTTTTGTCAGAACGATAGAGAATGATCGTCTGGTCGGGATTTATAGAGCTTTTGATTCTTTTTAGATTTTCTCAAAGAATGTTTGAGACGATGTATCATAACTGCTTGGTGAGATCGTTTGGCTCATATATACCTAAAAATCTAGCATTTTCTATATAAGTGTAGAACAACCTAAATACGTACGACCAATTTTAATTCTTATCGCACATAGAACTGAATAAATATGTAGCATGCAGAAGCACATGAGGTGGTAGAAAAATCATGCAAAAGTACCCACATCGCGTTTCAGTCTTTTACGAAGGAACTCTTATGATCGCTAGAAACATTTTAGCATAGGCCGCAACACCGTTTTGAATAGTTTTTAGTTATTCTCAAGAGAAATGGTCTGACTCCGTCATCTAGACTAAGCCTAGCTGAACCACGGTGACATGTGACGCTGCAACAGTGACAAGGCTATAGCAAATTACTATCTGGATTCACATTAACAGTGTGTACATTTTCTCGAGCGACGAATGGTCGTCTAATGATGATTTAATCCTTTGTTAACACGAGAGTGCCTTTACCATGTCAACCATACACATAAGAGATCCAGAGCCAGCCAGCATCATCATCCTTGGATTTGCTTAGTAGTAGTGCCAGCCAAATGATGCCCATGTCACACTGCCATTTAACCAAAAGTTGACAACACCACCCACTCGTTAATTTATGACCTATTATAACTGACAACAGGATCCTATGAGATTTAGTGCCTGGTTTGTAAATTAGAAAGCTAATAGAACCCAGTTTGGAGGACCCAAAATATAAAAGCTATTTCAGGGAAACAGTAGCATGCTAACATTTCAAGCCATCTCCCAATGCAAGTCCCAACAAAAGCTGGACTTGGAATTTTTTTTTTAAAAAAAGAACTGGACCATTTGAAAGGGACCAATTTGCAGAGCTTGTAATAGCACTGTCTAGGCACAGGTGCACAGCGGCAGAGAGGGGTTCTATTGATACCACCATGTGCGATGCCGTAACGAATATTCACTTTTCGTTTGGTTTGATTTGACACGACGAATCAATGAATATTCAAGCCGCCTGTGATTCTTCAAACTTTCAAGAATATGACAGGAATATTGTCAAGGGGAAAAAAAAGATAAAGATGTTATATATTGCCACTAACAATAGAGCCTTTTTTTTATTTTTAAATTCGGGAGTTTAGGATACCGGGATACTGGCAGTGTTGCATCATACATCTCACTACTGAATAAAATAACAATTTCACAAAGTTTACGTGCACATAGCCATTCATTATTCAGATTGGAAACGTCCAGTTTTTTTCCCCTGGACGAAAAATAAATGAAAAATCAAGATATGAAATACTAGCAGCACTCATTTAAAGTGCTGCGCGCGGCTAAATAATGCATGCACTCAACTATTCGTGCTAATTACTTTTACTGGTAGAGACATATATCATTTCAAAAACGGAAGGAGTAACCAACCACCATCTTTCCATTTCGCAGGCTGCAGAAATCAACAAAGGAATTCGAGACCATCACAGAAAAAAACAATTTAGTCAGGTAATGTAATTAGCCGTCTCTGATTTATTTCGTAGTCCATAGTAGGACATGTATTATTAAGAGTTGTCTTGACCCGTGGTTTTGATTCCCGTCTATTGTATGAGGTGCATCATAGACTTCTTAAGAATTCCACCGTAACACCGAAATTTGAATGTCCAACCCATCTTTCCATTTCGTATAGAAATTTAAAAATATACTACTGTATTAACGTTTTTTAGATCAGTGGTTTGCTTAGCGCAAAACTATGCATTGTATCCAGCCAATCCAGCTATTTATTCAATTCTGCATTCATTCCTACTCTGACGATAGGACTGGGTCCAGATACACAGATACCAAGCTGGGCACGACCCATGAAAGCCAAATATAACCTGCCTGCCTGTATCTTTTAAGTGCAAAATACTTTCATTCGTCGAAAAAAATTAATAATATATTACACAGAGAAGGTTGTGAGCAAACTAATTATGTTCTCTTGTGTTTTTTCAAACAGGAAGGGTCCGCTGTTCAGCCGCCGTCGACAAAGCGAGGCGCAAATTTGAAAATGTGGTTGTTACTCGTTTGCTTATTAAACTTAACTACCGTACCTGCGCGCTGCAATTTGTTTAGGCCGGGTATCTTTAGGAATATCCAACAATTTTGCCAAAACGTTATGTATCGTATATATGCATGTATGTAGTTGTATTTCATCTTTGATATTTTTATTATCATTCACTTATAGAAACCTAGCATTTCTACCTATATCTTCGATTGTTTCTTTGGAACAATCCGCTATGACTAATGAGGAATCCTTTATGATTTTAGAGGAAAATATGGATTGTCTGTTTTTTTTTAAAAAAAAAAAACAGACGACATGTATTGGGTTTTTTTTTTCTCTAAAAAAAATTAGGCGACATGTATTGAGCACTGAGTAGTGGCCATCCGCTTCCATGAGTCAGGCAGTAAAAAGCAGCCTGAGCGTTCAGGCGACTGGAGCCGAGAAAAAGTGGGAAAATATTGTCTTAGTTGGAACAACAACAATGAGGCAGACGTCGGTCATACCGAATTACCGATATAGTACAGTAAATCTTTTATCTTTAGTGTAAGCTTTTGTGTTGTGCCGGCAAGGCTCAAAATATCTTGTGTTGTGTCGTGTGTTAGTCTATGATAAAATATCGTGCCATGGCCTGCCTTCGAATGGCATGGCTCTTGGCTCTAGCTGCTCCACGTACATGCATATGGTGTGCAAAGACTGTAAAATTTTACTGAAGATGATTATAATGTTCTATTACCAAAAATATATTAGAGCATAGATGACTAAACACGAGGCGGAGCAAAGTTAATGAAGCGCACAAAATCAATACTACTACTAGCGAGGAGATGCATATATGCACATGGTGTTCTGGGAACGGGGGATGTCCAGCCCGGCTTTGCCTAGCGAGAGCAGTGGCATGCTGGCACTTGGATAGCCCGACCCGAAATGCCCCTTGACCGTTTGCGCGCTGAAACAAATGTCACTATTGTGGATGATATATATCCTATCCCGACCCTTTGATGCCTACGTACAGATATCTGCCCACATTTTGTCATTTCCTCATGTGAACGCATGGCTCGTCGATGGGCAGTACGTGCCCTCTCCTTTTGACCTCTTGGCACGACGACCGCCGTACCGACCGACGAGCATATAAACATCATCACTACAAAGCTATGCTTAAGTGCATCTGCATATACTAGCTATCTAGCACTGCTGACCCATAAACATTTACTTGACCAGCATAATGGGCATAGCAGGACACTTCTTTTATATTTACATGTAGTCCCTCGTGCAAGTCGTTGTTGGAGTAGATGTAACACCTTACAGTTTCTTTTTTTCAATATGTGTGCACTGAGAACTTAGAAAAAAAAACACCCGTGATTTTTGCAACCTACGTTTGTGGAGGAAGATGAGAGGAAACAGAGCAGGTGTGGTTGGACTTGTTGCTACTGGCTAGGAGCTAGCTATCCAACTTTTCGGCTACTAGCTAGCTGCTGTGGAAGATTGCAGCCGAGCGGATGGGCTTTTTCAAAGCTCGGTGAAGCCGAGAGTTCACATGGTGCCATATATGCCGTTGAACGAGCGAGCTAGGGTGCACGCGTGCATCCATGCAAATTTGTTTATCCTCTCGCTCCTTGGATACAAGTTGGGTACGGTGTGCTTGGATTGAATGAGATCATTGCTTTTAGTTTTACTCCAGTGTTTATCTGGTCTCGTCCTTATTAGGTGGCTAATACTTACCACTCTTTCAATACTGACACACAACTGATCGAAGACGCAAGCGACTTGTTCTTCCTTTTACAGCGCATTGTACGTGTGGAACAACAAAAGATGTCTCCATCTCGAGTTACATCACTAAACAATCCGTACAAGCAAGAGCACGTATTTCAATTATGCTACAATTGATGATATTATTACATAAATCCCATCACATCACATAAAACATTTTCCGATGTCTTGCTAGAAATTGAGAAACAGAATGCGTTATGATAAGATCCATGCGCAAATTAAAACATCATTTTGGGCACGTCTCCACCCGCAGATTGATCTATGGCTAGAAAGCTTTGTATGATTTTCTTTTTAAGTTTCTTTGTTTCTTGAGTGTATTTGCTTTAAATTCAATGAAATCCACTAGGGGTGCAGGTCCCTCCTGTTCCATATAAAAGAAAGATTTTGGGATCGATACCTTCCGTATATATGGCTACGGCGTTGAGGTCTTCCTATATATGAGAGCTTTAAAATTGAGAGCGGTTCTGAGCCTTAGGAGAAAGGTGAAGGTTTCGCATCATTAGTGACATGTACTTCTACAACGAAGTGATGAGAGAAAAGACCACATCATAACAGCACATTTGATTAAGAAGTTTGTGTGTAATCTTGTAATAAGGATGGTATAATTCCTCTAATGGGAGGATGAACCCGGATGTTACTTCTCATGGTCTAAAAAGCAACGTGCATTTTTCAAATCATTGTGAGCTCTCGGGTGAAAAGTGAAAACTCAGCAGAAAAGCTAAACCAATGAAAGAAACATATATAGCCTGCTTGCAATGTGACTTTGATCAGAGAACTGAACAACACAGTCTGCATGCAACTATCAAATAAATAAACAATCCACAACGCAGTTCACGAACTAGCTAGTATCTAAACCATAGCATAAACTATTGTTTAACCGTACACACATACTAGGGTCATAAACAACCAGCTTGCTTCGTTGAATTGCTTTCCAAACAGTTCGGGGTGAGAAAGAATGGTACTTCTTTTTTATGTCCTTTATAGAGGGAGGAATGGATACGAGTAGGAACATCGGGAGACGGAAGCTGAGACAGGCAAGCCTGAAATCCAAGGAGCAGCTCTTCCTTAACCGATTAGCTAGACTAATTGATTGAGGCTACCGTGTTTCAAAAAGTGCTTACTACGGGATCTCGTCTCGCCCGGTTCAACGGCAGGCTCGGTGACCCAACGAATTCCCTCTATCCCGCTGTGAATTGAGGAGCGTAGGGCCAAGGCGAGCTTTATCGAGTTCACAATCCAAACTACTCCCTCCATCTCAAATTATAATTCATTCCAAGAATCTTGGAAAGTTAAAGTATCTTAAATTTGACCAAAATTTTAAAGAGAACTATAAAGATTTCTGACATCAACTAAATATACTATGAAAATATAGTTAACAAAGAATTTAATGATACTTATGTAACATCATAAATGTTATTATCATATCGTATAAATTTTGATCAAACTTGAGATGCTTTAACTCTTCAAATTTTTTAAAATAACTTACAGTTTGAAATGGAGGGAGTATTATGATAGAACACGTGGAAGGGATTCTTTAGTTGGCAGACACTTAGAGAATAATCGTGCCCCTTTGGCCAAAGTCCAGGGTGTGTGTGTTTCCAAGGGAAGAGAAAAACCAAAGAGCCCACCAACAACTAAACCCACTCCTTTCTCAACAAGAAGGCAAAATGAAGCTGTCTTCCTCTCTAGGTTGGTGGAGAAGAATACTAAGCGAGAGGCCTAATTATTTGTTTTTTTTTTGCATATAGACATTATATATGGAAACCCAATTAGCCCAAGCTGGTCCTATGTATGAGCACGGGCACGGTTACAGTGAACAGTGATGGGAGAGCACAAACTTACGTGGGAAAACGTAACAGTAGGTCGGCATACGTAGCTGCTTGCGTCGTCACTCCACCCAGGAAATTTCATAGGCCAGAATGAGCTGACCGCGCTGATACCGCGCTGATAGAGGGTTTGTCAACATTCTACAGAATCAGTTGTGTCTACGTTGGACTTGATCTTCTGAACATAATAGAGCAACCAATTAATCAAATCACTTTTCACACGTTAAACTATGTCATCCACCAAAAAACAAGCTACACCAATAAACCCTTGATTCATTAGTACACCCAGGGGCGGAGGAAGGATCATGCCGCCAAGGATCCTAGCAACTCTAGCAGGACCCTGATTTAAGCCCACATAGCTAAATATGAATATCAATGCAAAAAACGTAGGTTTAGCGGGGCACCCTTATTACTGAAGCCCGTTTTGATATGGGCCCCCGAAACGATGGTTCTTTAGTCCATTTTTCTCATGCCAATCTTTGTTCCTCTCACATCGCTCACTCCTCCCTAGCAGATCAATCTGCTCCTGGTCGCTCGATCCGCTCCTTGGAAGTCATGATGCACCTGCTCGTGGGTGCACTCGTTCACGGCCATAGCACACCTCCTCCTCGTGTGAATCCCTCCCTCTGCACCGCTCCAGCCACACAGGTGCACTCCTCTTGGCCATATCGCACTTGCTCGCGGCCCTGACCTGCTCGCCACCGAGATGAGTGGCCCCGACCTGCTCTAGCAACTCCGCGTAACCCCTTGTTGCGTGTGTGTGGAGAGGATGAGAGGGAGAAAGGTTTGACTCAATGATGTGTGGATCCCCCATGTCATTGTTTGTTGATATTTGGTGAAGTCGCTTAAGTATAGGACTAAAAAATGAATTCTAAGAAAAAAAAAAGACTCTCAAACTTACAATTCATTCTATCTTCAATCAATTCATCCACACATCTTCTGTAGTCCAGCTCCCTTGTCTAACTTGTTTGGCTCTGCCATTGATCGAGTACACTACAGGATAGATTAGGAACAGTGGAACACGACAAGAGATGCATTAAAACGAGAGATGGAAATATCCCTTCGCAAAAAAAGGGAAAAAAACTGAAGATAATTAACAGTGAATTCTTTTTTTTTTTTGCCAAAGCATGTATAACATGTGTGTGTCGGATATATCATCATCTAGGATATATACATATTTATTTACAAATTTGTTGTAATCAGTGCACGCAACTTTCCTTTTGCAAATAAAGGTTTGCATTAACCCGCCGACAATGCATATATTTCCTTTGTTTGATGCACACACCCATCTCGCTCCTCCTGAGGATCTCCAATCCGATCTCCGAAAAGGGGCAAAAGGCCAACATACATACAGCCTCCGGAGCTCCTTTTTCAACTCCTGTGATGGCGCACGCTTTACCTAAACCCGCCGCCATGATTGTTCGTCACCACTAGTGCTTATTGTGGTTACATGTCTCCCTCTATCCACTGCGCTGCACCTCTTGGGGCAGGGGGCCCGGCCCGGTCCAACAAAACGCAATGTTTATTTATTATTAATGATAATAATGGGATTAGATTATGGAAGCTAGCCCCCCTTAATAATAATTCCTCTTGGCCCTTGCATGCTTCTCACATGGGCGGGCATACACGTTACGTGCTCAGACCAGGCCCGCAGCTTTGTATTGTAATGTATATACACTCATGTGCACAATTGCGTATTGCGTAGCGTATACGGCTGTGAACGAAGCAAGCTACGGCCGTTGATGCAATGCAACACGTACCATGTATGTAAATCATGGCAGCGCGCATGCTGATCTGATCATCAAACCATCGTGTTAGGCTCCATCGGCTGCAAAGCGTATCTGGTCTGCCGTCGTTTAATTAATTAGCTCTATTGTTAGTATACGAGAAATAAAGCAAAACCTGGCATGTGGCCATCACAATTCACAAAGAAAAACAGCCACCCTGGTTTGTGGCTTCCAAAAAGAAAAAAACAGACACACTAAATTTGGAATCGCATCGGATTCATTTTGTGGGCCCATCCCACATCCCCCGGGCTCCCTCTGGCCCGCAATCCGCACCTGCACCGGGCGGGCCACATGACAGCCTGCAAAACGGACATCACCAAAAAAAAAAAAAAAAACCAGTGGCAAAGTCCTCGGCGAGTTCCCTCGCCATTTTCTTCCTGGCCCAGTCTTCTTTCTCCTCAACTCAAGACCGGCCTCGTCGCTTTTACTCAAGAATTTTTTTTTTAAAAAAAAGAAATATGGTGAACAAGGAGCTCTGGACCTCTCCGGTGGAGGATGAATGAACCAATAGAACACAGAGCGCATGGTGCTAGTTAATGTCCTAGAAGCTTATTGCTACTCCCTCTCTTACAAATAGATCGTTTGACTTTTCTAACTCCAAATTTGGCCACTTATTTTATTTAAAAATTTAAACAATCATAGTGAAATTTAAATCATTCTTGAAGAACTTATATTAATATAGTAAGTCACAACAAAAGAAATAATATTTCACAAAAAAATAATAAAACAAGTGGTCAAGCTTAGAGATAAAAAATTAAACAAACTATAATTTAAAATGAAGGGAGTAGTTATTACTATCACCATTCTAAATTATATGTTGTTTTAACTTCTCTATATATATCCTCGTAAGAGTAACGAATGCTTGAGAACTGATTAATAAAGTGTTTTATTGTGCTCACAAACACCAAACCTCTGAATCTTACTCATCGGATTTCTCACAAATCACACAGTCCTCACAAAATGGAGTTCGGGAGAGCCCTGACAGGATTTGGTGTGTTGGTTCAATGGTGGTTTAATCCAAGAGCCACCAAGATGCAGACCCTATGGAGCAATGTTGAGCATTGGATCAAGTGGAGAGGGCATATCACTTTAGTCTTAGAAAATAGGGAGAGGGTGAGGGAAAGTTAGGGTTGTCGGCTTCCTCTTCGGGCCTAAGGACAAATATTCATGTGATCCTTCTAGCCCTATGTTCCAACCATTTTAAGTGGTGAGTAGAATAGCATAGGCTAAGGGTCAGTTGCACTGAATTTCCAGAGCCTAATTTAACCCTCCTCTTGGGCCATTCAGTTCTTTCAGCTTACGTACATGAACATGATGACCACGAGTTTAAGATGATGATGACCACGAGTTGAGTAGGTTGAACATAGACAACCTTAGGGCCCGTTCAGTTACTGTATTCCTGGCCGAAATTGCTCCCGATGATGTTTGGCTATACAAAATACATCAACATTCCTGGCCGAATCTGTTCCGGCACTAGATCAAACAAGGCCTTAAGCAGTGGCTAGCGCCATCGATGATCGTCCGCGAACAAGCAGAGTACAGGTAAGAACCGGACAACGCCCATAAAATGTCAAACGAACAAGACCTTAAGCAGTGGCTAGCACCATCGGATGGTCGTCCCCGAATAAGCAGAGTACAGGTAAGAACCGGACAACGGCCACAAAACTTATCAGCAGTACAATCCTTGGTTTTTTGCAACCTGTCGATAGTCTCACAACAGAGTTCTTTGATAACAGGGCACTTGACATAACTTAATACTAGATCAGTGACAATGCCACTAAAAACATGGACTCGGCATTTTATTACCAGACAACGGTTTGACTTGAGTTCTGCAACAGGCAACAGATGGGCAACAGGAACCCTGTACTAACCAAAAATACAGAAGGCAAGATCAGGGGCTGGACAAGGCTGTCAATTTGTCATTTCGTATCCAGGTGCTTGCTCCTCAAAGAAAAAAAAAACATAGAACCTGTGAAACATACCAATTCAATTTCATCACAGAAGAGTTAACAATTTATAAACCTGAGGTTGGGAAGAAACATTTGCTTCCAACAGAAGTGAGAAACATACAAATGTTGCAATGGACTTCAGATATGGGACTATACCAAAGTCCACCGTGACAAAGTAAATATACTGTTCTGAGTAGCATCTTAACAAGTGGTACAGAGCGAATACCATAGTGTTTTAATCGAAGCTAGACAATGATTTACTCTCCGGCCACAAAAAACTTGTTTAGGGCAAGAGTTCATCAAACTTTGAAAACTACCATCATCAATAACTATTACATTATTTAGTTTGTAAACATGTAAGTATGTGTGTAGATTTGGATTCAAAATACTTGCATGCTTGCATAATCTCTTAAGGATTTTAAGAATATATGAAAAGCAATTAGCTGTCGAAGATATATTCTTAAAATACAAGTCAAATGTGTCAAATATCTTTGACAAGAGGGAGCTCTCTTTATGTTTCTGAACATGAAATGCCAGCATCAATAGTCATTACATAAAAGAAAACAGTCAAAAAAGAAACAGCATGATAATATGTGATGTTTGCCTATGCATAACAAATTCTTCATAGTATATATGATGCAGGTGAGTATATATAATTTTCCAGCTGGAAGGCTGAAACCACATGATAAAAGTGCAACTAACAAAATTTAAGTAAATAGCAAATAGTTTGTCACATTTATGACAGCCTAAAAAACTCATCTTGTAAAGTAGTGTCTTTTCATGCATTGCTAAAGCCTAGCAGTAGCTGGTCAATTAATCTAACAGAGTAATAAAAGGGAAATGGACATATGGAACGAGAAAAAGAACATGACTGGAGTGTAAGTAGCAGCAATATATAGCTGTCTCACATTTGACACATATAGTTGCTTCGACCTTAAGTACATGCATACAGGTGATGAACCAGCAGAAAGAAAAGAGGGCCAACAGTTAGGGCCTCAGATACTAGTTTACATACACTTGTCGCAAATAGAACACAATTCACTTGTTTGGTGAAATGAAAAACCATGCCCCCATAAATAAGCTCTAAATAATAGGTTAGTCAAATATCATCATTTAAGTCAACCTTATTTTCTGAATACATCTACATAAATGTATAGTCATGTATAAACTTGAACATGTACAAGCCAAAATGGAACTGTAACAAAATAATAAAGACCACCTATTTGTTTGGGCTCTGTCAACTGATTTGTAATAGTGTCCCAAACCCAGACATGACAGGGGAGCCGCTGCACAATCAACTGCAAGGGCCAACAAGGTTGTAATTACCATGACAATACTCTTACAATTAATCAAAAAATATGCATGTACCAGTTTTATATTGTCAATTTTAGGTCCGTCAATCAACTGTTGCTTAAAATACAGACAAAATAAAGGATACAGAACAGGTGGTATGAATTTATCAGGTGACCAAAAAAAGGGAAACATGAAAACATTTGATGGTCCAGGACTTTGCCCATAAATAAAATGCCAGAGACAATATGATCGTGTATTATACATCAATCAGATAAAGTAATAATTATATGGAGGAATTCAATCATGAGCCAACTGCCAACCACGTCTACAAGAGGGTTATGAGATGGGATTTGGAAGGTTTTTATAAAAAGAAAGGTGGATATCAACAAAGTATAACCATGATTGGATGTACATCACATGTTTTGACCTACTACCCAGAGAAATTTTGCGGGCACAACACAGGTATAAACTGCACAAATCATGTTGCAGCTACGACACCTATTGCCAGGCGTCTTGCTTCTAACCTTCCATGAAAAAGGGGTACCAAACAGCCTTTCTTTGTATGCTGTGACTATAAGCAGATTACCCCTCTGAGGAAAAAAAACTGTACATACAAGATACGACATTGTCAAGTTCTCTTTCTCTCCTCCAAATCATTTACCATCTCAGCAAGATTTAGAAGATCAAGATAACTACAAAAAACTCTACCTTGCCAAGGCCAGCGGCATTCCATCAATAAGCACTATGGGCCATGGAATATACCTCTCTTCAAGTAATGATGATCCAAGCTGCAACCAACAACTGGAAACTACCTAAATCCATCAAGAGCAGCTGCAACATCCTCCAGTCCAAACTGACGACCACCCAGTCGCACCTCCTTACACCTTGCTGAAAAGTAGAACAGCAGCCATACTACCATAAAGTAAACCTGAGCAATCGAATGCAGAAATCCACCAAAAACATTTCCACCAAATGTCACCATGATGAGCCGCCCCATGCTGCCACACACAACTGTTTCCCAGCACTTAAGCAATGTGGCATCAGTTGGCATCAGAGACACAAGATAGCACCCTTCCTTCACGGCATTGCGCCCAGGCGGCCGTGGATCACGGTCCATGACAACCACCCAAGGCACCACAGTGAATAAAACTGATATAAATGCATCAAGAACAGCCCAGGCAACAAAGAAGCCATCGAGCTCTGGGCCTGCAAGCGCTGCACCAAGCCATGGGTTAACAGAGGCGGAGAATGGCATGAGTTTGGCGACCACAAAGAGCCTGAACAGCTGGGCCTGGTCGTGCACATCAGCAAAAAACCAGAGGCAGAGCATCTGCACAACGGCGTCCCGCGTGGCCCATCTGAGGAACGTGAACCCTGTGAGTCTCTTAGCGCCCCTCGCAGCACCGGTGAGGAGGAAAACTAGACGCCGCCCAGGTACGTGGTGCCCCGCCACGGACGCAAACACTGCGCCCAGCGCGGTGGAGTGCACCGTGATGTACCCGAGGATCGCGAAGATATGCGCGGAGGAGAGCAGCGCGATGAGGTTGATGATGGCCGCTGCGTCGCGCCTGGTCAGGTCAAGCAGACCGATCTCGCTGCGCCGCGGTGAGGCGGGCTTCGGAGGCGCCGTCTCATTGTAGACGGCGAGGAAGAAGGGGGAAGTGGAGGCCGGAAGCGGGTTGGGGAGCGGCAACGGATAGGGTTTGGGAGCGGCGGAGTAGGAGGTAAATAGGACATGGTGGACGGAGGTGTTGCGGCGGCGGGAGGGGGCTGAGGCGGCGGGATCGAGGGGGCTGACCAGGATATCGTCGTCGGAGAGCGAGGACGATGGGGAGGTGAACGGTGAGCGGCGCCGCGGGAGGTGATGCGGGGGAGGCGGCGGCGATGGCGGGTTGGGAGGGGAGAAGCGGGCGAGAAGGGAGCGGAGGGCCGGGTCGCGGTCAGCGAAGGAGGCGAGGCGGAGCGTGCCGGCCAGGAGAGCGGAGCGGAAGAGGAGGAGGAGAAGCGCCGCGAGGAGGAGCGGCGGGAGCGAGGCCGGGTGGAGGAGATGCCCCGCTGCGCGGCGCAGGATGCGGCCGCCCGTGCGCGCGTCCAGGCTCGCCGGCGGTGGTTGCCGTGCGGGGGCGGGCGCGGCGGCGGAGGCCGGCATGGCGTGTCGTCGCGTGGATCGGCGTTCAGCGAGAGGGGAGCGAATGGGGAATTCGGGCAGGAAAAGATTGACGCGCACGTGACGCAAGGGAGTGGAAACGTGGGTTTGGGCTTGAGCTCGGCCTTGGTGTGGGCTCTAGCTGGGCTAAATGCTAGGCTGAGACCTGAGAGCGATTATGCTGTTTTAGTTTTTTTTTCGAGATTTGTTTAATCATATTCAAAATGTCGAAAGTCTCCAAACAATAATCATTGATCGAGTAAAGTGCCGACGACTTCACTAGCAGTCCAGTACTTTTCTTTAGGTCATTTTTACTGAGGTCTCGTTAGAATTTTATTTGTATTTAATAATCTAGCACATAAACCGAAGAAGAGAGAACGGGAGATAGACGGCGAGCGTGTGTGGGAGATAGATTGCAAGCAGGGAGACAGAGGGCGAGTGAGAGAGAGATAGAGGGCAAGCGCGAAGGGAGAATCGCGGAGACGGGAGCGAGTAGGCGGGCGCGTGCTAGAAATTTTTGCGGCGACATGGAGCCGTGGAACGCGATGAAAACTAGCAACATCTCTCCGTTTGGGGAGTTTCTTAGGGCGTGTTTGGTTGCCCGCACCTCGACATACAAACATCCCAAGATGTAACCTGCGCGTGTTTGGTACCCTGGCCTCCCCCCAGTCTGGCTGACCTCGTGCAAAACTCCCCTCCCGGCCTGGCTCAGAAACAACGCCCGATTTCTTCGTTCCTCTTCAGCCTGGTTCGCTCCGTGCAGGTGCTCGCGCGCGCCTGGCGATTCCGTGCGCGGGGAGATAGCGGGAAGTTCCTAGGGTTACTTCCCCGGTTCCCCCAATTCACCGCCTATATATGCTGCCTCCCGCCTTCTCCCTCTCTTCTTCTTCTTGTCGCTCCCCGTCCGCGCCGCCGGTTCGTTCTCCTTCTCTTGTTCCTCTAATCTATCGTCCATTTTCTTGATTTGTGGCGTGCTGATGCTTCTCTCTCTCGATTTGTTGAAGGTGTCATGGATCCGACGGTTCTTGATTCAGATGAGCTTTTTTCTCCAAATATTTGTCTATTTTTTTCTGATTTGAAAACCTTAGGTCACATTTGTTCACATTTGTGTCTGATCTCGATGCAGGGACACCGGATCTGTGTTCTTGGCTATCATTTCGGTAAGGATCCATGTTTTTTACTCTCCTGTAATTTTTTTCTTTTTTTGGACTTCAAATCGAAGCTTCTGTGTGCTAATCCCCATTGTCTTGTTTGTGTTCTTGTAGATCTGACCACCCTCGCCTACTGTTGGGCTTTTGCTATTGCTCAGGCTCGTTGACATGGGTATTTTGTGCATCTTCTCCCCCTCTCCTCCCTCCATGATTTTATAGGCTGCGGTAGTTGATTGTGCGGTTCTTTGATTGACTATGAGCCAGAGGCTGTCATGATGATGGATATTTTTGCCTGAGGATGTGCTAATGATGGTTATTTTGCTGAGCTATTGCCCTTGCCTGTGATGATGTTGGATATTTTACTGAGCTATTGCCATTTCCTGTGATGATGTTGGATACTTTATTGAGCTATTGCCATTGCCTGTGATGAACATTGATTTTTTTTGAGCTACTGCCATTGCCTATGATGATGCTTTATTATCTGAGCTTTTGCCCATTCCTGTTCTTTGAATGCTGGTAGTAACAATGGCCTTAAAATGTTACATTTTCTAGATGGACTTGCAACAGAAGAGACGCATGCTTATTGCTCGTGCTGGTGCTCTCATCACTACTATGTACTCCCTATTGATGGCTAGGCTTAGAATACTTGAGTCTGAACGGCCTCGGATCAGTTATGGTCCAATGTGCATTAGGGATAAGGAGCGCCAAAAGAACCTAAACTTAATTTATAACTACAATGACATAGAGTGTCAACATGCTTAGAATGAGAAGGGTACCTTGTTTCAGTTTGTGCAACTTGCTTAGAGACAGAAAACTACTTGCAGACAACATAAACTCTTGTGTTGAAGAGCAAGTTGCAATGTTTTTACATATTGTTGGTCATAACCAATGATTTAGAGTGGTAAAGCAAAACTGGAGAAGGTCTATAGAGACAGTCCACCATCACTTCAAAGATATGTTGTATGCTGTTGGTGAACTTAGAAAAGAAATGATTAGGCTTCCAAGCACTGAGACACCAGAAAAGATTAGCAACAGCTATAGATGGCATCCTTATTGGAAGGTAATAAACCTATCATATAGCTGATAGGATGTTGTTGCATTAGCACATGTCTTACTATGCATTATTGGATGTCACGTAGGATTGTGTTGGGGGCAATGGATGGGACTCATGTATTTGCCAAAATTCCACTGAAGATGCAGGTTGCATTTAGGGGTAGAAAGAATGTTCCTACATAGAATGTATTAGTTTTGGGGCTAACAAGGTTATTCTTGAAGAGTTTTCTTGGGTCCCAAATGCTACCAACAATTAGCCCTACCCTGAGCATATGGATAACAATGTTGTCTGGTTATTACAGAGAGATAAATGGGCTAACCACATGTGGGCCAATAGGGGTCTGTCTAGAATTTAGTTATTCTTGTATCATTTAGAGGGTCTGTAATCTATTCTGAGCATTGGTTCTGGTGTTATTTGAGGACAATTGCTATGATGTTATTTCTAGATACATGTTTTATTTATCACTAAGTTCATTGAATCTTTTCAGTTTTGGACAATAGCAATGATGATATTTTTTCGATGATAATACTCTTGTTCTGAGGCAATGGCACTAGCAATGATGTTAATTTTTCCCTGATACTACTCTTGTTATGAGGCAATGGCAATTGCAATGATGTTATTTTTTTCTATGATACTACACTTGTTCTGAGTCAATGGCAATAGCAATGATGTTACTGATTTTGTTCTCAGGCTTTGGGCATGTACAATGATGATCTTGTTCTGAGGCTTTGGGGATGTGCAATGATGAATTATTTTGTTCTTATGCTGCATTTGTGTTGAGGCTGTGGACTTGTGCTATGATGATAATTTTTTTATGATACTACAGTTGTGCTGAGGCAATGGACATGTGCAATGATGTTTTTTATGTGATACTACACTTGTGTTGAAGCAATGGACATGTGCAATGATGAATTAGGCTATGGCTGTTGAAAGGGTGCCTGCTGATGAGGAAGTCTTTCCTGGGCTTGATGGTGGATATGTGGCTGAGGGTGACAATGTGGCTAGGGCTGATGGGGAGAGGGCTGATAATAACACCCTGGTTTTTGAAACTTTAAATTTTAAATGAATTTGAGTTTATACTTGCATGGATGCT
>CM041628.1:43861519-43875978 GCA_023333625.1 Bothriochloa decipiens | reverse complement strand
CTCAAGGCTGGCGAGTTGTTACTGCCTATGACCCTGTGAAGGACCTCGTTGTGACCTCTGCCAGCCTATCTTGGTTATGGGCTAAGAGACTTGCAACCTCGGGCATAAAGAGTAATCATAATCTGGAGTGAAAGTGTACACCTCTGCGCAGAGTTAAAAATCGATATATCGTCCGTGCTCACGGCCACGAGCGGCCCGGATCCTCACATGATTAGCCAAATGGTTTAAGCTGTGAAATCATGGTGATGTTGCTGAGGTTGCTACCTCGGGTTTTATCGGGATGGCTATCCTGTGTTCCTTTGAGATGGCTATCTCATGTTTAATGTGTTAATGATTTATGTTTATATCTATGATGATAAATGACACTTTATTATTACTTGAACCTTAATAAAGGGTTGGGTGTTTCAACCAAGTTGATTAGAGAATAGATTGCAATAAGTAAAATATTAATTGTTTAAATTTAAAATGCTACCGCAGTCTACCTTTCAGCTTTACCTTGTACTGGCCTTGCATGTCATTACTTTTCGTCTGTACTTGCTGAGTTTCGACATGGAACTCACCCTTGCTATTTCTCAACCAAAGGATGCTCGAGTGATGACTCGGATGGAGACTTTCCTGAGAACTATCTAGGATACTAGGCGTCGTGATGCTGCCGTCGACCTTCCTGTGACGAGATGGAGTCGCTACGTCTACGTCGTTTAGTTGTTATTCGTTTTGGACGATGTAATTTATATTTCGCTTTACTCTGATGACAGTTATGTAATAATGGTATGATGTAATCGTTATATTATGTTTTATTCGAACACTGTGCCTTTGAACCATGTAATTTATCGCTCATGTGTGTAAATTGTTCCTGGCGCACATGAGCTTTTGCCTTGGTTTCATTCCTTCGAAATCAGGGTATGACACTGATGGGGAAGGTTTTATCATAGCAACTCAGGGCCTTGCTCTGCAGAGGAGCACTCTGAGGTGGACTGAGCCCATGTCTACCTTCATGCTTAGGCAGATGTGCCTACTCATTAGCACTGGTGTCAGGACTAACAAGGGCTTCAAAGAGGTACACCTGAAGAAGGCTGCAAAGGCCTTGAAAGACTTTTGTGGTCAGGAGGTGACTAGTACTTGCATAGTGTCAAGACTGACACTATTGATACTGCAAAGACAGAGGCTGTGAAAGATGTTGCTGATGCTATTAGGTCCACCAAGGTTGAGGACCGCCATCCTAAGCTATATGGGGCTATCATGTTCATTCCAGGCTTCCCTGAGGAAGACCTCATGTTTGCTTATGGTCACCTGCTGGACAACAAGGCACTTGTACATCATTTGTGCAGTGGTCTGACTCTCACAAGGTGCTGGTTGAGGGGCCATTTGACCAAGCACTACTACATATGAGAGGTGTCTTGGCAGCTTCAGGTTGATCCTTTTGTACAGTTCTGGTGGATACTTGTGGTGTGCAGTGGAGGCTTCTTTTATGCCTAACTAACTACAACTGGTGGTTGTGTAGTGGGCTGATCTACTCTTTTGTGCAGTTTATCTGCATTGTTTACTTACTAACACTAACATATAGTTAGTGTCTTAGATAACCCTGCACCTCCTCCCTAGATCAAGAACAAGATCATCATCGTACATGCCTAATTCATCGGCATTGTTTACTTACTAACACTAATAGGTTTTTTTTGAAGGGTCTCTCCCTCGATAATACCCAATCGATATAGGCATCATCATTTTATCTAAACCTCCCATCCATCGATATAAGATCCCTAAGATGTCCTATGTCTTCGCACCTCCTCCGTTCCGACGAACATGAAGCTGAATATGAATCTATTGAAAATCAAATATGTAACTGATTAGTCTAAGGGCAGTCTAAGTGTAAAAACCACGTGTGGTTTCTGTCTCTATTAATTTAGGTAGACATTATGTATAGAAACTATGGTCCTAATGGATGGTTTCTACAAAATTATTTTTTGTCCAATCATGTATTTTCTCTCTCCATCCTCTACTAATCACATTCTCATATCTTGGTTCACCTGTAGACATGGTATCTAAGAAACCATCTGCTCATCTCTCTTTGTCAATTAGAGTGTCTTTGCTTAGTTCACATCATAATTAATGAAGATGGAAACTTTCTAGTTTCATGATTAGAAGTGCTTTAAGGCTAGTCTCAACGGGGGATTATATGTCCTAGTTTACAACACACTATCTTTTGGAAACTATGCAAGAGAATTTCATGGGATGAAACTCTCTCTACTCCAACAAAATTTTGTTCATCTCTTTCTTCATTAATATACTGTCATATCAACATATTTAATATGCATGAAACTTCATAAAACCTCTACTGAGACAGGCGGCCGAGGGGCAATGGCTGATCTCCACACCTTATAACTAGCTGAGAAGACCCCTGCTACCTTGAGAGGTGCAGGGTTTTTTTTAGTTTCAAACGCACCTAGCACTAGCAGAATCCCACTCTGCGGTCGGGGCCGTAGCAGCCTCACATGGCCAATATGAGAATGAATGCACGCAGCTTTGCCGTAGCAGAATACGCTTGCAGCCGCATCGTGCATTCGCTCACACTCACACACAGACACTGTACAACGGCCAGGGTCGTCGGTCGTGTGGCGGTAAAACGCGTGCGTCCGGGCTGCACACCACACGGGCACAGAGGAGCGGAACCGTCGGCATTCGCGAGTTGGAACTTGGAAGCGACGGTCTGATCGAAATCCGACGGCTGATGTGAAGACCGGCGGCCTCCGGGCCCACGAAGCCACGTACTCCTACTGTCCTACGCTACACGAGATCATTCCCACCACTCCCTGTATTTTCGGAGAAGCGTGGGCGCGTCGCGTTCGTGCTCCTGCTCGATCGAACGCGCGGGAGAGAAAGGGAACTAACTGGTGGGCAAGGGCAAAAGGCAAGGAAGGAGACGTGCTAACTAGGAGCAGAGAGAGATCGAGGACGATGAAGGCCGGCGGCGGCGTTGGCGGTGGCCGTGAGTTATCGGCGTGGGTGAGGAAGGGCCCGTGGACGGCGGAGGAGGACGAGGTGCTTCGTCGGCACGTACTGGAGAACGGGCCCAAGGAGTGGAGCTCCATTCAATCCAAAGGCCTCCTCCCGCGCACCGGCAAGTCTTGCCGCCTCCGCTGGGTCAACAAGCTCCGCCCGGACATCAAGAAGTAATGCACGCATGCTCCTCTTTTACTTGCTTCCTATGCTGTCGACGGTTCTGCATGGACGATGCTGTTCGGACACCCAACCCTGACGAAGAACTAATGCCGTTTCCTGTGTGAATTGAAGGGGCTGCAAGTTCTCGGCGGAGGAGGAGCGCGTGGCGATCCAACTGCAGGCGCAGTTCGGCAACAAGTGGGCCAGGATCGCCACGTACCTCACCGGCCGCACCGACAACGACGAAGAACTTCTGGAGCACGCGGCAGAAGCGGCTGGCCAGGCTCCTGCGCGCGCCGGCGCCACGCCGGAAGCCCGGCGGCAGGCAGAGCTGCGGCGGCGCTTCGTCCTCGCACGGCCGTGCCTCGCCGGCTCACAAGGTGACTGACTTGATACTGCCTGCACTGCATTATATTATCTGTGGTTGTCTCTCTGAATTCTGAATTCTAATTTGTTTGAAGCGGAGTAGCGGACTTGTACGTGTCTGATTGATTTTGCTGCATTGCGTTTCTGAAACGAATGTCTTCTTGTGAACTACTACTAGTGTAGCCAACAAGCAGTTGTCTTTCGCACAAATTTATTCTATTTTCATTTTCTGAAAACTTTCATATTATGCTTCCTTCGATCAGCAACTAATGTCATTTTCTGAAAAAAAAATCTATGTTCTTGTTTCCTTTGATCAACATGAAGCATCATTTTTTTTTCTGAAACAAGTCGTGTTCATGTTTTTTCAAGTCTTGACCATGACACATCTGACAAAGTCTGAAACCTTGCTGACATCTGATCTGAATGTTCTGAAGTGGAGTTGCAGAAATGCACTGCAGTATCTGATTGGTTTTGCAGCACTGCATTTCTGAAGCAGCCATTGGCTTTTTTCTGAACTACGTTACCACTGTAGCCAACAAGCAGTTGTCTTTAACACAAATTTATTCTAGTATGATTATATGAAAAATGTTTTTTTCATGTTTCTTTGAATCTTTAATCAGCATCCAGTACTGTGAAAATGTTGTGTTTATGTTTGTCAAGTCTCGATTATGACACATCTGACGACTGAAAGTCTGAAAATCTGAAACCATGCGCATTGCAGCTTCTCTGTCAGAGCCCGTTCCAGGACATATACATGATCCCAAGCTTCCAGGAGACGAAGCCGCAGCTGCTCCACAACGGCGGCCAGAGCAGCAGCAGGCCGGAGGACGACCAGAAGCCACCACGCCCACACACGGTGGCTCTCGCCATCACGTTCCCCACGCACTACGATAGCGCATCAGAGTTCGATTCGTCCGGTGCCACTGCCACCCCGACGGCGGCGGCCACTCGTCTGCTCTCGTGCATCGGCGACGGCGACGGTGATGCCAGGATCCCGCCCTCCGGCGTCGACCCGCTGGTGTTCGTCGACCCCGACGACGTCGATGCCTTCTGCCCGGAGCCGCCGACTCCGTTCCTTGGCTTCGACGGGGAGGAGCACTTGCACTTCAGGTCGGCGATGCACCCGGGCGTGCGCTTCGACGACCTCACGCCGGAGACGCTCGACTTCTTCGGTCTCCCTCCGTCGGCCCAGCCGTAGAGTGACTGATACAGTAACTGGTGGTACACTGGTACTCGCTCTCAGTTTTGCAGAGAGTACTACCCCTCCAATGTGCGTGTCGTTGTCGTTCTACCTGATCTGTTGCAGTTAGTACCATTGTCCTCTAACCTGCACGGTCTACGTATGTATGAACCATGCTGATGTTCAGTGTTTCAGTCCGTTGTAGTATGAATATGAAGTTATGAACTAGAGTGCCAGACTTACGGTTTAGTGTTTTCGTTCCAACAAGCTTTTGCATTCTCTGTTCACTCCTTCCTGTTAATTGAGCTGTTGCCTTTTTGCATTTCTTCCTCCAAAACTAGGTTGGTAATGATCACCGTTCAGTCCAACGTACTACGAACTAGAGCACTAGGCTAATGTTTAGTGTTTCAGTGCTCATGGAGCTATTATTATTTAGTGTTTCGAATTCTAATGTAATGTTCATTGTGTATCCGATAGACACGTGTGCTTCCGTATATGTTTGCTAGTAATCTCAAAAGCCTGCTTCCGTATATGTTTGCTAGTAATCTCAAAAGCTCGAAGACTTCGCTGCCGCTACGGTGTGATTGACTTTGCTCAGTTCAACAACTAGAAATTCAGGTCTCCTAACATAATCTTCTGTCCCTCTGTCAATATATAGCTACATGGGTTGTTCCTCCAGGTAATAAATTCTATTCTTTTCGAATGCAGTCAAAGATAGACCATTAATTGAGACGTACATTCATGGAATTTTAAATGTAATTATGGCAGCATTTTTTGTTAAGCTGCTAAAGCATATAAAACATAGTTAAAAATTGCCTGGAACTTTGATAACTTGCCAGCATGCGTTCACAAGGCAAATCAACAGGACTATACAGAAAACAAAACAAACTGATCCAGTGAGACCAGCCCAAGATCATGAATTGGTCTGATTAAGCTGAATGCAATAACAAGTGGAAAACATAAGCCAAGATAAACTATGTTCTGTAGTACTACCCATGCCAATAATATACACACGGAACACATTATAAGTCTCTGAACCCCTATTGCTCAGATTACGTGCTAATACCATAATAAGATAAATAATGCCTAAGAATAAGTATCACATATAGATTATATATATAGGTGTCACGGAAAATAGTCTAGTCGCAAAGGCATTGTTGCTTCCTAAGTCCATCAAAGGTCTAACTGTGTCTAATCGTCGTTGGATGACCCGATGATGGTGACATCTGCCTTCAGCATACAGTTTGATCCCACAATATAGCACCCAATTGGATTCATGAGTGTCTTGAGCGGAATGAAGTTGGGCCATCCCCAGCCGTTCTTTGCTGCAGCTGCAAACACGAAGCGACCTGCATTTGTTGCAAAGTAAGGTCATATCGAAACAAAAGTAGTCAATACTCAATACTTTCTATTATGTCGATAGATATTATGGAGTTGAACCTGTAACTGTGTAGTGTCGCTCGTACTTCTGGTCCAAGATTGAGAGAGTCAGTTCAATCACCATCCCAGTCTCAAGAGGAATCTTGTTCCGATCATGCAGGTGTAAGTAGAGGGAAAGTGAATTGGTGCTGGATTCGTCACCAAGTGGGTACATGTTGATGTACCTGAGAAGCAATGAGAACAATCTATCATTACTATTAATGTTGGCAGGTAAGAAAAAAAGAAAAAAAGAAAGTATGATGCTAGACTCCTTGGAAGGTGATGCAGTTGGCAGACTTATGCCCAAGCCAAGTGACAGTTAAACAAGATTAAGCTTCCAGAAACAATATATTTAATAAAATGGAAATGAAATGGCTGTTCAAAACAAACTAACACTAGTCCCATTCAAAACATACTAGTACTAGTGTTTGGCTCTATACATAGAGATAACACTACAATTTAACTAGGATACAAAGGACTCCCACTTGGTACGAGATCACATTTTTTTTCCGCTATTTTTTATAGTATATAGAATTTGGGGCAACAAAAGCTTAACCATTAGAAAGTACTATCAAATATACCCCTTGCTTTGTAACGGAACATTTAGCTTGTTTCAGGGTCACCTAGACAACTTACAACTAGGAGATTATGCAACTATTGCATCATGTGTTCCAATACATCTTGGGATCTGACTCCGTACCATGGCTAGACGCGTGTAGTTCTAACTGATATGAAGTTTAGACCATGCACAAAAAAGAGAGAGTAAATAATAAGTAATGATGGTTCTGGCATGAATAACTACCACCTGAGTCGAAGGCTACTTGCACACTGGATGATTAATGCCATATGCATATTATACGAATCAATTACACTGGAACAAAAATAGATGCATACCATTTAAGCCCGCCAACTTCAAATGCAGGAGAACAGACTGGGACCTTCATGTCAAGGAACTTGTTCATGGTCCAGGTATAGGTTCCTTTGATGAACCCCTTTTTCTGGAGGAAGATGTTCTGAACTGTGATAGGCTTCTTTGAAATCACAATAGACTTATTCTGAGAAGAGACATGTGCCTTTAATATCCTCACACCAAAGACACAGCTATCATCAACCAGAAAATGAGATGATTTCAGTAGTTCTTCAAGAGGAATCAAGCATTGTTTCTCTGACCACTTCTTGATATCGAAGTCGTAGCTAGCTGCTCATAGATAAAGGAAATATAACAGTACACGTTCAGGATTAGGTACTCGTATGAATATGTAAATTACAAATTACCCAGTCACAGCGCAATATGTTTCCACTCCTATTTAATTATTTTAGTTATTTTAAAAAGTAGATAAACAGCTGTGCAGGGCTAGCTTTTTGTGAACTGCAACTATAGAATGACCTAGATAGTAACAGCAGCATCTCTATTTACTCTGAAATATTGATCAAATAAGAAGACAATATGAAGTGAATGGAACAGTTTAAAAATATAAAAGATAATGTGGTGTGTTTTTGACCATATGTCAAATTCCATACCAATTGAGTTTCAAGGGTAAATTATAATATGATCGATGTCCTGTAGTTTCTGTTTCAGGGAGCTATGGCCAAAGCTTATAATAATATGTTAGAGCTTAACATAATAAGTTCAGAAACTACCTTTGCATCCATGATATGTCCCTTTTGACTGGTTGCAAATTGACAACTCGAACACAGCGCTCAAGATTTCATCTGCCTTTAAGTCGTTGTGGTCCACCGAGAGCGAAAGAGCAATATGTGGAATCTTGTCACCAGATTTTTTATACATTGGGCTCACTTGCAGGAACCTGTTAAATGAATTAATGAGAAGATATGTTACTTAGATTAGTGATCAATGCTGAAGAAAACAAAAGGCTTTTCTTGAGGACAGTGATGGAGTTCGAAATTTTACAGCTATGAACATTTACATTTACTAAGATGTCATTTGTGACTACCTGATAGTCTAATTAGTATTTTTGATAGACAACTATGTTATCTTCCCAAACAAACTAGAAAAGATTTTGAGTGTCTGCATGGTGCCTGCTTAATATTGATTCATTTCGAGTATGGTACATACCAACCATATCCACAACAGCGAAAAATGGCAGAATTGGCTGTTACAGCCTCCCTATCAAGTAGAGCTGAGAAGCCATAGAACTTCCATTTGAAAGCTGGGTCATGGGTCTTTCCCAGCTGTGCAGGAGCTGAAATTGTTACAAGAACAATCACATGAAGTTTGAGAAAGGCAAGGGAAAATATAGAGCTTACATGCTATGAGGAGATTAGGCAGCAAGCTAGTTCAAAATAATAAACTCCAAATAGAAACTTTATGAAAGGAAAAGCCAGACAGAAGAATAGTTCTGTACAGAAAATAATATTGAATTCAACTTCGAACTGTCTGGATCAGAATGTATAACACAGGTTACTTGTGATAGATGACTCAGCTTACCGTGATAATTGGTTACTTGGCCAAACAAAAGTAATGATCTATGTTTTTTTGCATAGCTTACCACATAATACACACACTACTCTTTCAGTCCATAGATAAGTAGATATCTTAGAAAGTTAAGCATTTTCATATACAAAATAATTTTTCCAGGCAATAGCACAGTACATGCCATTGTTCATAGTATTCTACATAATGTAACATTGATAACGCAAAATCATAGTAGTGGTAGGTGGCAGCGGTGTCATTAAGATCTAAAGTATCTGTTACGTTTTTTCCCGTGCATCAAACAAAAAAAGAAGAAGAAATTTTTGCCCAAATATATATTCAAGGGATTATCTCAATTTTTTTCCTGAAATAAGTATTATCTTAATTTCATCGAAAATAAGTCATATGAGGAGGGATCTGAATCGAGGGATCTGAATCTAAAACACAAATCAACCAAAAGAACTATGATCTTTCAAAAAAAAAGTACTGATCAACGTTCTAGCAGAATAATTAAATCGACAAGCAGAGGAAGCTCAATTGGATCCTTACATGCACCAGTGAAGCAAGAGTTGCCCATGGCTCTTCCACTTCCTCTGCTCCGAAATCCTCTGCAGGTGAAACAAATTGCCGTGTTGTAAGCAAAACGTGCAGAGTTGAGAACTAAGAAATACAGTGCTTATAAGTAAAACCGCATTCTACAAACAAGATCAAAACTTTATAAGAAATAAACTTTACTCTGGAGAACGAACAAACCCCTCCCTATGGCCACGAAAGGCGAAAGCTACGAACTTGCGAACAACCCGCGGACATTCTGGAGAACGAACAAACCCCACCCTCTTATGGCCACGAAAGGCGAAAGCTATGAACTTGCGAACAACCCGCGGACACCTAGATCTGCTTATACTCCTCTAAAGCGATAAAGTCCCTTCCTTCCAAGTTCTAATTCCAAATCCCGTACATGGACCAGAATTGACAACTCAATAAAAGAGAGGGGATCGGGGAGAGACTGAGCACACGCACCTCTCTGCACCTCGCAATGATTTCCGCGGCGGGGAAACCCTTGCCGCAGCGGCGATGGGGTTTTGGAGGCGTGTGCAGGCGCAAGCGAGAGGGGTTTGCCTATTTATTTACAGGCATGGTACGCTATGGAACAAGAAACTCTAATCAAGACCATATCTTCCTAATCTGATGACTTGAGAAAAAGATAGATTAATTTAACACTTAAATCCCATACTCATCTCATTTAATTCGGTTATTTTCAAAACACCCCAGGACCCGTACGCCGTTTCCCTTCCATCGTGGCGACATCGCGATCTCGCGCGAGGCCTGTCGCTCGCCGCACGGACTGAGTCGCGATCTCCACCAAGCGCGCCTCATCGGTCTTGTCGCGGAGCCCCGCGCGACGCCCTCCCGACCTTCGCCAACAACACCAAGTCGCACGTATCCAGGGAGACAGGATCAAGGAGACGTCTCACCAACAACACCAAGTCGCAACACCAAGTCGCTCATAGCTCCTGTGTGCAGGATCAGGGAGACGAACGAACATGCATGTACAGGGCCATGATCAGGACCATGCATGTACGCCCAACCAAACTACAGGGCATTGCCTGCCTCCGAGGAACCACCATGGGGCACGGCCATGGGGCCGGTGGTTGGGCGGCAGCCGACCACCGTGGCTGCCAGAGGGGCACGAGTGGACTGAGAGCTGTACGATCGGGACGGACGGGGCGGCGGCGGCCTCGGGCGATACAAAGTCGCGAGATCGCGATGACGGAAATGAAACGACGGTAGGGTGCTTGAGGTGTTTTTCATAATCTTAAATTAGATGCGATGAGTGGAAGGACTTAAGTGCTAAAATTACCCATCTTTAGCTCTAGCCATCGGATTAAAATCCTGTGGTCTTGATTAGAGTTTGTATAGTTTACACGTAAAGCTGATTTCCATAGCATGCGCAGCCTTATTTATAACACAACAAAGAGAAGAATCGTGAACAGAGAAAGGGGCAAAACGGGCATTTCCCATATACTCAAGGACAGGTGGCTAAGTTTCGTTGGATGTATGTATGTACGTGGCTAAGTTTGTTAGTTAATTTAGCATACAATAGTTAAAGCATCTCAAGTTTTATCAAAGTCATGGAGAGAATATCATCAAATAGTTATACTATAAAAACAGAAATATAATTAATGAAACCTAAATGCTACTTACTAATCACGCAGGACTCACACGTGCCGATCCCACCCGCGTGCCCATCCACACGCACACCCACAACTTTATCCTCTCCACCCTGCGCTCTCTTCGTCTCGTGCTCGCGTTCTCTCTCTCTATCTCTCTCGTTGTCGGCCAGCGACCGGCGAGCTCTACCCTGCGACCTTCCGCATCCTCAAGCCTGCTCGCCCCACTCGCGTCGGCGCCCTCCTTCCTCTCTCCCGTCCGATGAAGCCCGTGACCGATGTTCATGGAGGCGACGACAACGGCCATGGCGGGTTCAAACCATGGCTAGGTAGGCCACCACCACCATCACCACCTCCTTCTCCTCCTCCTCCTCCTCCTAGATCTGCTTTTCTAGGGTTTTTGGTGAGCTCACCCTTCTTCCTCAACTCCGGTGGGTATAGATTGTCGGCCGGCTGGGGGGAGGAAGGGGAAACAGGCACTGGAGATGGTCACAGGGCGGCTTAGGCAGGGGAGGCATCCGGGCCACGTCTAGGGCAGGGGTGCCATGGTTAGACTTTGGCGGAGCTCGCCAGAGTTCGCCATGGCAGCATTGGAGGAGGGGGGCAGGGGGAAGGGGAAGGGGAACAAGGTGGCGCTGCGGCGAGCTAGGGTTTGGCCTCCTAGCTCGCCGCAGTGGGGCGGTGGCCGGTGGCGGGGGCGAGGGTGCCAAAGTCGGGGAAAACGGGGAAGGTGTGCGCGCCGTGTGGGAGAAGGTGTGCAAGCTGGAACACGGAATTCTGCGTGTGCACCCGTTGGCATAGTCCTTCATGAAGAATTTAATGATACTTATTTGCTATCAAATTCTTTGACTCTTCAAGAAATTTGAAACGACTTGTTGGAATGGAGTGAGTAGATTGTAAAAGCCAGATTGGGGAATCTCGTGGCATCCAAATAGATTCTAAATTGATGTGTATGTTTCTTCTATTTTTATTATCCCACTGTATTGACAATTAGTTGAGAGTGTGTTTTTTTTTTCACTTCCGCAGTGCAAAAAAGAAAGTGGGAAAGCTCTTCTTGAGTGGTTACGCGGAGCGGCAGTGTTTGGCAGCGCTCAACTGATTCTCGTAGAGAGTGAGGCAGAGGGAGCGCTACCAAACTGGACTTGAGAAGAGTTTGAAGGCAGTTTTAATGTACATCCCCAATAATCCTAGATTTAGGACTAGTCAAAATTTTTTAAGTTTAACCAATTTTATAGAAAGTACTATCAATATATATTTATATATGTTTCATATGCAAATAATTTTTATTTAATATTTAATATAAGTGATACTTATTCAAGTTCTAAATGTTGCTTATTTTATATATTTCTTGTCAAGCTTAAATACGTTTTACTTCTTGGTAAGTGAGAATTGCTTTTCTATGGAGGATCTATGTAAAAGCGCAAATTGTGCAAAGTGATGGAATTAATAATTGAAGTAAAAACAAGAAAATATGCCTTGATGGGGTGTGCTCAGTCCCGCGAACAACCTAGATTTGGTAGGGGTGGCACAGCCCGTCAATTTTGACGCCTAGGGCCCCTGTCAAAGTATACATCTAGCATGCGTTTGGTTCGCGAGTATGGGAATGGAATGTCGTCTCTATTCTTGTATTTGGTTGGAAGGATAGTGTGCTATTTAGTAATTAGGCCCACGTGTCATACATAAATTTAACACCAATTCTTATGCATGTTCATCTGTAATCCTTTTAAATTTAGGAGCTAATTTCAGATTGCAGTGCCATTCACGAAATCAATGCAGTAGCTGCATGTGCGCCTTTTAGACCAAGCTCAATGCTTGCTTTGCAGAGAAATAATGAGAGGCGATGGGAGGTGGTAATCATGCACGTTGGGCACAAACTAGCAGCTAAAAAAATTGTGCCTTTGCTGACCACTGGAACAACCAAAAAGAAGGGCGTGCTCAGCTGGGAAACAACAGCAGAGCCAGCCACGGTGCCCTGAAGTACACTATGAGCTGGGATTGGGAATGTGAGTGAACCAGTAAGGAGCAACACACTAGGCGAGTACCCGAAGCAAGAGATGAGAGCGGATGATCGAGGCAGTCCATGATGACAACTATAGGCCAAAAAATTGAAGATGAGTACTAAGAAATTTTGCTCCACGAGTAGGACCATGGCCCTAGTGACCCTAGTTGGATATCCTCCCCTGGGGGTAGGGAATAGCAGTAGCCGTGGAAGCGGGAATTCAACCAAATAGGTTATTAGATGCATGGTTAAGTTGGGGGCAGTACACGTTGCGGCGAGATTTCTTCATGTGGACGCTGCAGGAAGTTTGGTCATCATCGGGGTTGCCAGTGTTAAAAACTTAAGAGGCAATATCCGAAAAAGAGTTATGGTTAGTGGCCATCAACCAAACATGCCTTGTAAGCATAGTATATAAGAAAACACAGCCGCCAAACGATATACAAGTACTAATATTGCATCCCAGATCAAATGTAATAAGTGTCCTCACATAAAACATTACATCCCAATCCCATGGAAGCGTGCTTGGGAAAAAGAATAAGAGCGAGAATGGACTAAGGTCCTCTCAAAAGAGGCCAAACAAGCTGCCAAATCTCAGGCTCCTCAAAAGCACGTTCGTTTTGCAACAACAACAAACAAACAAAAAAAAAAAAATCATCCAAACTCCTCCCAAAAAACCTCAACCCCAAAGATGATCACCTTCGGTGCTTTTTCTTCATACACATTCAGCCCCAGATACTTTAACCTTTATCCTTTGGACGGGTTTCTTTTCTTCGCATTTCAAGTTCCAGAACACGCTATGATTGAGGACGATGCACCCAGTCTTCATGAGACCCGAGCTGCCATGCGCTATTGTAGCGTGACTTTGTTTCCGCGGCGGAAAAGCAAACAGACGCAACTGCTTCTTTTCAAAATATCCTAACAAGCCGGCAGAGGCTCACGTTTCTATTTGCACCCGTTGCCTGGCAGTGGGCCACACAAGGCGCAACTGTGGAAACAAAATTCGTTGCAGGACATGTTCCAAATATGGTCACGTTTCAAGGCAATGAACGCCACGTTTCCGAGCAGCAAGTCTGGAGAAGGAAAATTATGGCAGAAAATCAACCGAAGGCCGCGCACCTTGATCCTTGCACCAAGTTAAGCTCGGACGCTCCACCCTCCAATCATGATCAATCTAATCGGCCCTCGCAGCCGTCGTCCCCTAGCTCAGGAAACCCCAATCCACACCTCACAAAGGAAAGGAAAGCGACGAGGATAACATAGCTGCCATGGCTAACTTTCCAGTAAACCCCATCCCATCAGCATACCTGGGGCCACTGATGGGGACAACTAAGCTGCGAATGGAGGACCTCACACCTCTCATGCATGGACAGGATTGAGCGAAGGCTCACTGTGAAACATCCTCAATTTTCCACGAAGAAAAAATACACACAATGACGAAAAATTCAATAGTTTGAAGCTCAAACCATCATATCATTCAGCGTTAGTTGATACAGTAATCCATACTTCGAATAAAAGAATACATTTAGGAGTGATTACATAAATAGTTCATCGCCACACTGGCGGATCATCAGAGTAGCTGCAGCGCCTGGAACAGCTGCGGAAGGCGGAAGTACATAAATCTCCAAAAGAAGCCTGAGCATAGGAACGAGACGTCTACTCCTCCTCATCGTCATAGTCGTAGTCGGGTTCACCTGCCAAATAATTTTCAGTACGGTTTGTACTGGCCACATCTCC
>CM041628.1:43815733-43861509 GCA_023333625.1 Bothriochloa decipiens | reverse complement strand
TCGATTGGAGAAGCTGGGATCTCCATGAGCTAGCTACCGGGGCTAGTTGAGGCACGGCGGGGCGTGCGCGGCCCGGCGGCCACGGCGGACGCTCCGACGGCCAGAGTCCGGGGAGGCCGGAGCTGCAAAAGTGCATGGCTCCAACTGTGGCCCGTGCCGGCTCCAAGAGGTTGCTAAGAACGCGCTCTAGACTACGGCCATGGATGGGGTAGGGCAGCTCACCTGCGCGGGGCTGTCCCGGTGGCTCGCGGCTGAGGTCGAAGCAACGGCCTGGTGGGGGAGTAGCAGTGCCGTAGCGTCGGAGGGGTAAGTCAAGGCCGAGCGGTCCATCGGGCTTCTCCGGCGCACGGATGCGGACGACGGAGGTGGCGCTCTGCTCTGGTCCGGCTCCTCCCCGCCTTCTTCACCCCTCCCTCTCCGACTCCTTCAACGCCGACAGGTGGGTGCGGGATGGTCAGCAAGGCGGCTGGGCATGGGGGAAACCCTAGCATGCCGGGCTTCTCCTTAAATAGGCACGGCGGCCGGCCATGGAAGGCGGAGGCAGAAGATGCCCATCGGGCGGCTGTGCGCGGCCTCGACTAGGGTTAGGGTTAGGGTGAGGCGCGGTGCAAGCAGGCGGTTAGACGGACGGTGCGGAACGCGGCCGTACTCGGGCGGACGGCGGAGGCACGCGGTGCACAAAAATGGCGCGACGGACGCGACACGCGGTCGACCAGAAGTGGAAAAAGGAAGGAGCTGACAGCTCGGTCCCACACGTCAGCGAGAGAAGCGGGTCGGCGCGGCGCGGCAGCGGCTTGCTGGGCCGCCTTGCTGGGCCGGCGGTCGGCGAGCGGGCGAGTGCGCGCGAGCGGGCGACGGCGGAGGTGCGCGGGACAGGCCGAACAGGCCGCGAGCGGGCTGGCAGGCCGGCGCGAGCGAGCGGGCTGGCGGCAGTGCAGCAGGCCGGCCTGGGCTGGGCTGCAAGCTGCTCCGGGCTGGTTTTCTTTTTCCTTTTTCTTTTTATTTTCAAAATCTTTTCTATTTCTATTTCTTGCAAAGCAACTCATTTAGCCACAACCCTAGGTTAGTGAGGTTAGTGTCCATGATGTATACACCATGGTGGGTCCACTAGGGTCTCTAGGTCATGATGGATCCATTTCCGGAGTTAGCGGGCGTATATTTATACATGCATTAAAAGGTTATTCGATTTTATTAACATCACATAAAATCGAATAAGAGGCAAAACATTCTCTGGTAATTAAATGCAATGCTTGGGCTAACGTCGAGTGCTATTTGTGCATCTATTGGCGGGTTCCCTATATGTCATCCACCATACACTGGTAAACTGTTAGAAAAATTTTTGAAAGCCCGTATTTTTGGTGACCGGATTTCTAGGGTTGTTACACACTGCATGATCCTCACTTCTCTCCTACTCTGGCCGACTTGAGATGGTCAACACAGTTTTAACCTCAACAGCTACTTATGCCATGTGTTCTATCAAGCTTCCCAGGGTGTCATTGATAATATTAGAGGTCGTAAGCAATGTTTGTGGAGGGGGCCTAACACTTTAAAGAAAGGAGGTAACCTTGCAGTTTGGACTATGGTTATGAAGCCGAAAGACAAAGGAGGGCTGAGAGTACTTAACTTAAGATTGCAGAATGATGCCTTGTCGCTTAAGCACTTACATAAACTTTATAATAAGGCTGATGTGCCCTGGGTACAGCTAGTTTGGACTAAATATTTCAAGAACGAAGTTCCTCATGCATCGAGAGAAATGGGGTTGTTTTGGTGGAAATATGTTTTGAGGTTAAGCACAATCTTTAGGCCAATCTTAATGAGGGATTTCATGTTTCAGTTACCAATACACTATATTTTGGAAAGATATCAAACAAGTTTCATCCCTAAAAAATTTTCTCTACTCCCATAAAACTTTGATCATCTCGCTCTTCATTAATACAATGTCATATCAGCATATTTAATACTCATGAAACTCTATGAAACCCCCATTGAGACTGCCACAATCTTATTCTAGGAAGACCTTTGGTCAGATGAAGTTGTGGCCCAACGATTTCCACGCCTTTTTCTTCTTTTGCAACTAACCCAAGGGCTAGTGTAAGAGATGTGATTCTAGCGGAGGAAACTGAAAGCATATTTTTGTTGCCGCTGTCAGAATAGGCGTATGAGGAATTCTAAGAGCTAAGTGCATACCTGCAGTCCCAATCTCATGACGAGGATAGCAATGATAATGATACATGGATATACCAGTGGGGTAGCGGCTCATATTCATCAAGAAAATTGTATAAGCTCGCCTTCCATAATGTGGCAGTACACCCAATCTTTTCTTAGGTCTGGAAATCAATGTGCACGCCTAGGGTCCAATTCTTTGCCTGGCAAATTTTGGTTGTCAGGCTGAATACCAAGACTATGCTGAAAAGGAGAATTCTTTCTGCAGAGGAAGATGTGCACGGTGCACTGTGTTCTTTGCGGGGAACATGTTGATGAAGATATTGATCATCTCTTTTTCAAATGTTCATTTTCCAAGAGCTGGAAACGAATTGGCATACAATGGAATAACGATTTGGGGTTCTTTTTTCTCAAGGATAGTACACACGGGAAGAACCAACAGAACCTACCATTCTTCGTGGAAGTTACCTTGATAGCGGTTTGGGAAATTTGGAAGCCTCAGAACGATAGGGTTCTTTCAACAACCGACGAGCTAGAGTAGATGTCTGGTTCAGAAATTTCAAGAATCAATATCTTTTACAGTCTTTACGTTTCAATGTAAATCTTAGATCCGTCTTTTGTTTCTGGCTAGACGCCTTCAGCTAAATGTGGGTGTAACTTTTTTAATTTTAAATATGTGAAAATGAAGTGCCGTGGGGATCTCCCCCACAGTTTTTGCCTTAAAAATAAGATTGCATCCCAGATATCCAGTTTATAAGTTCTACAAATTCAAAAACGCTCCATCCCAAATATCCAATGTAAGAAGATAGATTTGTAGACAAGAAAAATCTTGAATCATGGAAACACACCAACATACGGCATCCTTGTACTGTTGTGCCCATCGATGAATATTGGACCTCTCCGGTGTTTAATGCGCTTGCTGCAAGCGTGACAACGGTCGTAATTTATGTCACCTAGAAAAAGGCAAGAAAAGATGTTGAAAAGTTATTCAAACTAACCAAACACAAACATAGCAAACAAGGACCCTAAACCATGCACACTACTCTGTTCTAAACCACCACCAGGAGAGGCAAAACCATGCAATATCAATTTTCGAGATAGAGAGGATTTAAAATGCACCCATCTTCAAATCGTGCAAACAATGGCTTGCTCGGTTTGCCACACTAAGATTAGGCACATGCCAAAGCTATGACATGCATATATTTGCAAAGTAAGTAGAGCTATGTGGCATGTCAACTAAATTGAGTTGTGGCAAATTGAATGAGGTAAGTATCTGGAGTCCTGGACTCCACACGATATGTGCCATAGTTGGATAAACTTGTAGCAGCTGTTTAGTTTGTATTTGTAAGTAGCGAAACATGACCCAAATCTATGAAATGCTAAGAATATCACCTCGGACATTTCAGTTGAATCAAATGTTTTTTATGCACGATCAATGGTTATATAACGACAGTACACCTATTGATAATGTCAAACAATACAAAATTGAAAAAGGTGTACGCAATGCAACAAATCTTCTCAATGTTACTCACTCCAAATAATATAGTACAGCAAGCCACAAGATGCATTCTGTATGACAAACCGAAAGCATACTGTACCAACAGGAGGACACCTAAGTGTCCCAAAAAGAGGTTGCTACTTCCCATACAGTGCAGAGGTATGCTCACATCATATTAATAGATTCACCATAAGCATAGATGAGCAATTTTACAAAGAGAAACAATCATTAATCTTGAACACAACAGATTGAAAGTTGTTCTTCAATGGTGACAGTGCAATTAGCCACAAAACCAGTACAGAAAAGGTCTAACCATGCTTATCGTGAAGCATCTGTATCCAACATGGGACATAAGTCCCCATTTTTTCCCTTTAAGTACAAGGAATTTATCCATAGAAAAAAAATCCCATTTCCTATGCAAGAGGCTACTTATAATCAAAATAATTAGCTTATCATCAAAAGAACAAGAAACAATCTTCTAAAAAATTCCTAAGATAAGTAGAAAAAAAGGATACATTTTACCTCAAATTTACAAATATTTGGAGACAAATAAACACGAGACAGAACGGGTGTGCAAGAAAGTTTTGAGAAGGGAGCAAGATGGACCAGCACATAACTGTAAGTTCACTTAAGCAAAAATAAGAAACCACCACAGCCCACATAATGGCCTTTCAACAGGCACATTTGGAGATGGATAACGAGAAGCTAGGCAGCAAATTGACTAGAACCCCATGTAGAATTAATAGAGATATTTTTTTAGTTCTGAGAAGTGGCTGCAAACAAGAGAAAGATTCAGTGAGAAGAGCAAGAAAGGGTGAACAAGAAGCAGGAGCCCATTTTTCCCTTTATCATGCCAGCTTTACATGGATGGGTGGATGACTGTAGCACACTTCTTTCTGCACATGCATGTTGCGCCCAAAATTGTGGCAGTCAAATCCTCCACCAAAACTTGGCCCGAGAAAACACCCTAACTTTCTTTGGTGCACTACAGTCTGCAGAATAAACAACCTACCTTGGTGCCATGACTTATATGCAGCATCGCAAGGTGTGGAGTCCAACCAAGCAGACCCTATGCTTATCTACCAGAGCCAACACACTAAAGATGTTCACAGCAACGAAATTTTACACAAAACCTTATTCCCAACAAAACTTAGTTAAAGAAACAATAGTAGAAAATTGAGACAAACAAATGAATGAACTGTTGGAATTTCAGGTGAAAGTGTTGCACAGCCTTAAAACAAAAGTAGAGCCAAATGCTACTAACATAGAGGTGCGAATCGAACTACTTACCGAAGCAAGAGTCATCAATGGTGCATACATGGAGCACACGCATAGGCTCAGTACCCTCATATGCCTGAAGATCTGGGATAAGCATTAGCTCAGCGAAAAACAACCGCTTGGTAGTGTGAGGTGCTTTGCTGGGGGGCGGCGGTGAAGTTCACGTGGGCAAATGTCGTGCCATATGCCTCAGAAAAGCACTTGGAAAGCAAGACCCTTGCCATCTCAAACTTATGCTGTGTTATTTCAGTAACAGTTGGTAAGCACAAGTTGTATTGCAGAAGCGGTTACAAGTAAAAACAAGTTAAGGAAGCTTGCAAATATACCATCTTCTTGGTGGAGTTATACTGCTCCAAGGCAAGCATGGCAAAATGGCATGCCTGGGGGCAAATCGGCCATCCAGAACGATCTGCTTCCATTTCCATCTCCTCTGCAGTCAAGTGCTCCTCGCTGCGAGTGGCGTATTTGGTTAATTCAGTTGCATCTAAATGCGCTCAAAATGTTTCAAGGCTGGGCATGCTAGAATCCAAGACTGCATTCTTATGCAATACACATGTGAAGGTTCTGATTTTGTTGTTATCATCAAACATTATTATTAGGTCCCAACTCCCAAACATAACCCAGCTCTTCCACACACATCAGGAGATCAAAGAACACACTAGACTCGACTCGAAGGAGATATTGCCACTGCAGATCGAGCAGCAGATATGGAAAATTTTTGAAGTATTGCGCTAATTTTTCATGCAAAAAGACATGACGGAGTGGTGCTTACTGTGTGTCGCTGGGTGGTTGGACCTTGAAGACAACGTCCTCGGGCTTGGTGGTGGCAAGCTTGCGGTAGACAGCGACGAACTTGGCCTTGAAGGCACGGAAGGCGACCTTGTCCTCCTCGGTGTCGCATAGATCCTCGTCCGCCTCCTCCAGCCGCTTCGCCTCTTCCAGCATCTCCCGATTGCCCTGCTCCATCGCTTCCAGCACCTCCTTGGACCCTTCCAGCCCAAATACCACTTCCAGAGGCTTGGACGGCAACTGCTCCCGCTGCCGCTCGTCGTCTGACCGTCGAGGCAGACGGGCCGGCGCAGGGGACCAAATCGCCGGCACGAACGGCAACTGACTTAACCCTGTCGGTACCAAAGTAACCTTCACGGGCTGCGTGACGCGTGGGATCCTCCTCCACCGCCCGGGCTTCCTCTACCTCCCTCCCTGCCGACCCGCTCCCTGAGAATTCTTCTGAGCCTGAGGCCGCCAGGCGCCGCCGCCGAGCCCGGCGGCGCAGCGACGTTGCCTCCTTCCACGGGACGGGATCGGCTAGGGTATGGTTTTCCATGTCTAGGTCGGGCTGATCGATCTACCAGAGCTGGAGGCGGGGGCGCCCTCGGCGTCGCGGAGATGGTGGGAAGCGCGGCGGAGGCGCGGTGAGCGTGGGCGGCGACGATCTGGGAGCGACTTCCCCTGTTTTCTTGTCTTCACGGCCACGAGGAAACGGCACGTCGATTCGGTGGGGCCGTGTGGGCTGCAGGCGTCCGAATCCGAATCGGATCGGCGGCCTGAAAAAGGCCCAGCAAGCATAGACGGGGGCCCAAAATTGGCCAGCGCGGAGTGTTCGACCTAGCACGTCGGCCCAATGTACAAAAACTCTGCCAGATTTGCTTCGTTCCCGGTTTGGTTTCCCCCGTTTTCTTCTCTTCTGGTTCGACAAATTTTTTTGAACTGAGCATTTTATTACTCATAAACTCCAGCCAAATCGCTGGTTACCACACCCTACCTGAAAATGTTTTACTGTTTTTGTCCGAAAACATTGAAATAGAACCTCATTGATTGTACCATAAAAATCTGCAAGCAGACAGAATACCTTTCTTCACCCTTTGTCTTCTCGAGCAATGCTGAAATCATTTTGTCTTCTTTTCTACGAAAGAATGCTAGTCATTATGCTTTGAGGTTTACTAATGAAAACTATCGCATCCACACTTGTCTCGGGTAAGTATCGCACAGCGTTCTCTCACTCGAGGAAAAATTGGAATCGACACAGCGTTCTCTCACTCGAGGGAAAATTGGAATCGAGAACAAAGTGCTGCTGTAAATCTGATGTAACACCTAAAATGAATGGTAACCTCCAACACAACACCCAAAAAAAAAACCGACAAACAAGCTACGGGCAACTTTGAGGTCATGCAGGGAAAGTGAATTGGTGCTTTACTGATCAACAGGTGGATTTGGCTGAATACATACAGAATTTTATGATTTATTATAACAGAAGTTAACAAGTGTCAAACATAAGCCAAGATAAACTCTGTTCTGTATTACTCCCCATGCCAATAATATACACACGGGGCACATTTATCCTTTAGAGTTTCTGAACTCCTATATCTCAGATTATGTGCTAATACCATAATAAGATAGTGTCTAAGCATTAGGATCACATATGCATTATGTATAGGTGTCACCGAAAATAGTTTAAGTCGCAAAGGCATTGTTCCTTCCCAAGTCCATCAAAGGTCTATTCGTGTCTAACCAACATTTGATGACCCGATGATGGTGACATCTGCCTTCAGCACACAGTTTGATCCCACAACATAGCATCTAGATGGATCCATGAGTGTCTTGAGCAGAATGAAGTTGGACCATCCCCAGCCATTCTTTGCTGCAACTGCAAACACGAAGCCACCTGCAAGCGACCAGCGTTTGTGTCACAGTAAGGCGATATCCAAACAAAAGTACCTACTCAATATTTTTTCTATAATGTGTTAGCAACCCACTACTAACAGCTCGATTCAAGGTAGAGGTAGCAGGGAGGAGGAAGAAGGGGCTCGCCGTGGCGAGAGCAATTGGGAGGAAGTTGAGCTGGGGAAGATGAACAGTACTAAGGGAAAGGTAAAGGTAAATTGGGTTCTGATAATTCTTCCATGCCTCTCTCCTGCTCCCTTGGTGCTTTCTTGTAGTATTGTTCCCCAAGTGCTAATCGACATGACCCAGTAAGCCACTCGGCCCATGCCTGATTCTGGCCCACGCCATGGATGATTCCTGACATTCCCCTCTCCTTGAAAGGCGGCTTGCCCCCAAGCCGCTGATATTGTAGACACTGATCGGCTCATCTGATTCAGAAAACCATAGCAGCAAGCATGTCGACCTTCCACGAGCTTGGGAATAGAGTTGAAGCCATGATTTGAACCCCAGAATAGCAGTAATGTGCACTGCTTGTCATCAGCACCATAGCAATAGAAGAATGGCCATTGTATAGGCATTACTGAAACCAAGCAGATGGTGCTTCTTTTATCTGACCACATACTGCTCAGCAGAAAGGAATCAAACTGTGTGAGCCCACCACACTTCAGCTGTACAGAATATGTTGAGAGCACAAGTGCAGGTAGCAGCCCAATGACCTTGAACCAGAAAAGCCCTGTAACAGTATACTGTGAATTGCAGAAAAGCAACTGGACAGGATCTGTCACTAGCCATTGGCCACCCAACTTGAAGGAGTAGTGGTTGCTAAGTAAATTAGTGGTTGCCAAATGTAGTGCAATCAGGCTGCAAGAACATCTAACTATTAGAACCTGAATAATTCCAGTTCTGACCAGATTCTCACTCCAGGATCCACAAGATAGATTGAGAAGCACACTTGCCATTGCACTTGGACAACACTGAAATAATGATTCAACATCAGCTGTTACTTGAGCTGCTGCATTCTTCATATTTAGTTCAGCATGGATAATAGCTTCTGCTTCATGTTCATGGTCATCGACATCATCATCAACCATATTATCATGGCCATCATCCATGAATGCAACCCAAGCAGGTAGCCGCCATGGTGGCTTCCAGAGAAAATGGAAACAAAGCCAATGAGGAAGCCAAGCCACTACTGGGGAGAACGAAAGTGCTGCTGCAATTCCAACACTGACATCATCTATGAGATTTGTAGTGCTACTGCATCCATTGCGATTCATCATCTTTTGCTCTTGAATTAGCTCACTAGCTAGAAATAGAACTGACACATTGATATCACTAGACATAAAGTCACAACCTATCAGAACCACACAACACAGAATGGCAATGAAACATCCAAATGGGAAGCAATCGATAGTGACAAAAAGATGTGTTGGCTCCAAGCAAATAACATACTGCCAATTCTCCATGAGCTTGAGCAATTCTACCATGAGCTTGAGCAATTCTACCAATAGCAGCACAGTAGTGGTTGTACAACAGAGAAGACCAAACTATTGTTGCATTTCTTCCTGAATGAGCACCTGGAGATTGCATACTGTTATCACCATCTTGTGTTTCCAGCTTTTCACAATTTCAGCATACACAATTCTGAGATATTGATGAGCTGGGGGGTGGCCATGGAGGCTTCCTGGACAGATTGTAGCACTTCCCAAATGCAAGATCATGAACTACTGTAGTGAACGATGGCCATGGAATTGGATGTATATAATCATTGCCACATTCAAACTCAACTAGCATGTGTGGCGATGGCCCAGGGGGCTTTGAACATCTGACATTTAGCTTAGCATCAGGAAGAGTAACAACCACTACTTTGTCCATACCTTGTTCCCTGAACACTGCAGGTTGAGATGGTGGTGGCCACGGTCGCTTGTCAAAGCTGTTGACGACCTCAACAAATGCCCAAGTTGGAGTAGAAATGCTCAGTGTTCTGGGCAGCATGGAAGTGAAACCATTCGTGGCGCCCATGAGCTTGGCGTAGGTGGAGATGTTGCAGAGCTCGAGCTTGGCCACGTAGGACACCGGGACCAGCCCATGGTTGCCTTCGTTCCAGCAGAGCGTCTCCCCCGCCCAGAGCGTGCCGACGAGCATGTCAGTGAAGTTGCGGTTGCCGGCAAGGCAAACCATCGAACAGGTGCCCTGCGCTGACTCCGCAGCCACCATCCAAGCGAGCAGCCCACCACCCGCTGCGCCTACGGCATCGGCGCGGAGCGCAGCAGCTGCTTCGAGCGCCTGGCCCACGCGCCCGACGGCTCGATTGAGCGGCGCGTCGAGGTGGACGAACCCGAACTCCGGGTCGTCGTCGAGGGAGCCGTCGTAGCCGCCGAGCAGGGTGGCGCAGAGCGCGCACTGGACAGGGCCGAGACGGAAGGTGAGGCGAACGCAGCGCCGGAGGTCGGGGTCGTGCTGGATGTTCACACCGACGAAGACGTGGCCGCTGGCGCATAGCCCCTCTGCGTGGGCGATGGCGGCGCGCCTCTTCGGCTTGGCGCGCGCGACGAGGAAGAAGGGCCGCGCCTCCATTTGCTCCCGCGACACGGATGGGGAAGCACGCCAGAGAGGCCTCCAGCGGCGGGAGAGCACCACCGTACGCGCGGCGTCCTTGATGGGGAGGCGGGAGACGATGTCACGAAGGAGCACGTCAGGGAGGAGGCTGAGGCGGTCAAGCGACAGGTTGTTGCCGTCGGTCCTCACGCATGGGCCCGAATCCCCGACGAAGACGCGCGTCGACGAAGGCGAGCGGCGGGCAGCGCCGGCAGGAGCGTGCGGAGCATGGCCGAGGCACGCGCGTAGCCCGCGGCGAGGATGGAGGAGAGCTCCGCAAAGGGCTCTAAGCGCACGCCTCCGACGTCGGCGAGGTGGTGCGCATACTTGACGGGATACCGCGCCAGGATGCGGCGGCCGCGCTTAGGCTCGATGTCGTGGACGGAGGCGTTGTCGGCGAAGCCGAGGCGGGCGTGGTGGTGCGCGCCGTGGTCGGCGACACGGAGGAGCTCCCCATGGTCGGCGACTCCCAGGCGGACGTGGACGCGCTCGCCGGCGAAGCCGACACGCGAGCAGAGCCTTCCCTCCTTGGTGGTGAGGCGAGGGAGCTCGGCGGAGTCCCTGTGACGCATCGAGATGGGTACGCCCTCGGGGAAGACCGTGGTCTTGCCCTCGTCCGAAGCCTCGCTCCCGTCGGCGTGCTGCTCCTCCAGGAAGAGGGTGGGCGGCATGGTGAGGTCGGCGGAGGGGATCTCGTCTTCACCGTCGGAGAGGAGGGGTTTGTCGACGAGCGCGCGGTTTGGCACGGAGGGGTGGCCCTCGGAGTCGGAGCCGATGGAGGTGGTGTCGGCTGCGGGGATGGGCTCGGGGACGGCCACGATATGCGGGAAGCAACGCGCCATCCGAGTGTTGAACTCGTCGAATAGGCGGTCGGACTGGTCGAATCGGCGGTTGAGCTGCGCCAATTTGTCGAGGATGAGCTTGGCAGAGAGGGGATCCATGTCTTCGATACCAATTGTTAGCAACCCACTACTAACAACTTGATTCAAGGTAGCACAGAGTACAATCAGAGGTAGCAGGGAGGAGGAAGAAGGGGCTCGCCGCGGCGAGAGCAATTGGGAGGAAGTTGAGCTGGAGAAGATGAACAGTACTAAGGGAAAGGTAAAGGTAAAGGTAAATTGGGTTCTGATAATTCTTCCATGCCTCTCTCCTAGTGTTTTCTTGTAGTATTGTTCCCCAAGTGCTAACTATCGACGTGACCCAGCAAGCCACTCGGCCCATGGCCTGATTCTGGCCCATGGCATGGATGATTCCTGACATAATGTCGATAGATATTACGGAGAGTTGAACCTGTAACTGTGTAGTGTTCCTCATGCTTCTGGTCCAAGATGAAGAGAGTCAGTTCAATCACCATCCCAGTCTCAAGAGGGTGTAGGTAGACGGAAAGTGAACTGGTGCTGTATAGGTCACCAAGTGGGTACATGTTGATTTACCTGAGAAGGAATAAAAACAATCTGTTATTACCATTAATGCTTAACAGGTAAGAAAAGAAAAGAAGTACGATGCTAGGCTCTTTGGAAGGTGATGATATTGGCAGACTTGCGCCCAAGCCAAGTGACAGTTAAACAAGATTAAGCTTCAAAAACAGACTGGAAATGAATATAAATGGCTGTTCGAAACATACTAGTACTAGTGTTTGGCTCCATACATAGAGAAAATACTAAACTTTAATTAAAATACAAAAAGACCATGTCTATCCCAAAATATGACTTGGTACGACCATTACGATCATAGTTTTGTCATTATTTTTTATAGTATATCATTTGTGGCAACAAAAGGTTAATCATTAGAAAGTACTAGCAACTATACACGTGCTTTGTAACGGAATGTTCTGCTTGTTTCAGGGTCACCTAGACCACTTACGATTAGGAGATTTATGCAACTATCGCATCAACTATTCCAAAACATCTTAGGATCAGAGTCCATACCATGGCTAGACGCATGTAGTTCTTACTCATATGAGCACATCTCATAACTCTAGGTCATGCGCAGAAAATTGAGGTGCACGAGGGCATTGTAGAAAGTAAAATATGGACCAAAGAATCCACTTTGAATTCAAAATTAATTATGATTAATAGATTTCTAAATATGAATGCAATGTAACCACTTTTGCAGTACACTTTTTCACATGCTTGACTAATTTTTAGTCAAAGATAACTAAGTTCGAGCCTTGAAATATGTGCACGCCAACAAGAAACCCACACGTATATTGTCAAGAGCCTGGATACCGAGCTCTGGAGGCCCCTGAATGCGTAAGTTGTGCTAGAGGTAGACGACGGCGCCAGGGTGTGCCTGGCGCCTATAAGCAGGGAAGTGAGATTGAAGACAACAGGAGGTGAGAGATTAGACTGATAACTTCTTGCTTAATTGATAATGGGGTCTCATGGTTACATTTATAGGAGTAAAGCTCCTTGATCTACAGCCTGGCATTAATCGTCGGGTGCTAAACTCTTTCCTCTTCTTCTTGATCTGCGCGGGCCTTAAACCTCAGTCGCCCTGGCCTCTTCGTGCTGCGTGCCGTCACGAGCTGTGCCTCGTGCTCTGGCCCGACAGCTGTCGTGTCGGCCCCACATCACATCTCTCCCCCTCGACGAGCAGCTCGTCCTCGAGCTGGAAGGTGGGGTAGCGATCCTGGAAGCTCTCCAGGTCTTCCCAGATAGCCGACGCAGCGGGCTCTCCTTGCCAGTGTATCAGGATCTGGCGAATGCCACGGCCCAGACGTGTGTGCGTGGCGCGTTCCGGCACTGGCTGGGTGGCGCCGTGGTGAGTCGGAGGTAGCGCCGGTAGAGAAGCAGATGGGGTGCCGACGAACTTCTTTAGGAGGCCGACACAGAAGATGTGGTGGAGCTTGGTGACAGGGGCAGCTCGAGGCGATAGGCCACCGTATTGATGACGGCAGCCACCTAGTACGGCCCGTAGAAGCGGGGGCGGAGCTTGCCCTTGGTGACACCCTGCAGAGAGGCAGGGGCGCGGTGGCAAAGGCGGAGCCAAACCCAGTCACCCACTGAGTAGTGGACGTCGTAGTGATGCTTGTCATAGAACCGCTTGTAAACGTCCTAGGCGAGCTCCAGGCGGGCGCGTGCGTCAGCCAGCAGCTCATCGCGCTCCGCCATGCTCTTGGCCATTGCGGCGACCCGGGTTTCACCCGGCTCATAAGACCGGATGGTCGGCGGATCGCGCCCGTAGACGATCGCGAATGGGGTGGTCTTCAACGTTGTCTGAAAAGCGGTGTTGTAGATGAATTCCGCCCACGGCAGCCAGCAGAGCCATTGCCGGGGGCGATCGTCGGTCATGCAGCACAGATACATCACAATCACTTTGTTGGCAGCCTCAGTTTGGCCGTCTGACTGGGGTGGAATGCCATCGTCATGTGGAGCTTCACCCCGGCCAGGCGCATGAGCTCCTTCTAGAAGATGGAGGTAAACACCGGGTCCCTGTCCGAGACAATGGACTGGGGAACACTGTAAAGCCTCACGATCTCGGAGTAGAAGGCCTGCACCACTGATTCAACCGAGTAGGGGTGAGCGAGTGGTATGAAGTGACAATACTTACTGAAGCGATCCATGATCGTCAGGATCACCGATTTGCCTCCCACCCACGCCAAATCACAAGTCCATCCACAATGGCCCATGGTGCGGTGCGCTGGTGGCCCACGATCTCATCGCGTAGGGCAACCAGGGCCGACTCCCGATCATTGGCTTATCGAAGGTGGTCGACGAAGTTAAAGCGGGGTCCGGACAGGACCATGACCATGGTAGTCTCTGTGTCACACCGCGAGAGGGCATCGACCACCGTGTTGGTGCTGCTAGCCTTGTATTCCACAATGAAGTCGAATACCAGCAGCTTGCCCACCCAGTAGTGTTGTGGGATCGTGGCGAGGCGCTGATCCAGTAGGAATTTGAGGCTGAAGTGACCGGTGTGGACCAGGAAGTGACGGCCCCAAAGGTAGGGCCGCCAATGGCGGATGGCCAGCACCAACCCGATCAGCTCCCTTTCGTACGCCGCCAATGACTGATGTCGTGGAGCCACCGCACGGCTGAAGAATGTGATGGGATGTTGTCCCTGGAGGAGCACGGCGCCGAACCCATGCGTGGAGGCGTCGGGCAGCGCCAACACCGGCACCGTGGCGATCACCTGCTTGAGGGCGGTGAACGCTGCGTCGACCTGCTCGGACCAGGCGAAGACCTCCTTGAGCAGGGCCGTGAGTGGCGCGGCGACGGTGCTGAAGTCTTGGACGAATTTGCAGTAATAACCCCCGAGGCCGAGGAAACCACGGACCGCGCGGGCAGAGCGGGGCACCAGCCAATCTTCGACTGCGCACCTTCTCGGGGTCCATGGCTATGCCCTCGGCCGAGATGGTGTGGCCAAGGTACACGACGGACGAGGCCTCGAAGGCGCACTTGGACTTCTTAACGAAGAGCCGATGCTGATGAAGGAGCATGAGGATAGTGCGGACATGGCGGAGGTGCTCCGCCATGGAGCTGCTGTAGATCAGTATATCATCAAAGAAGATGAGCATGAACTGGCAAAGGTACGGGCGCAAGATGTCATTCATCAGGGCTTGAAATGTGGCCGACGTGTTGTAGCGGCCGAACAGCATCACGAGGAACTCATAGAGTCCGTCGTGCGTTCGGAACACTGTCTTCTCGATGTCAGCCGGGTTCATGCAGACTTGGTGATACCCGGTGTGTAGATCAAGCTTGGAGAAGAAACATGCACCGTTGAGCTCATCGAGCAGCTCGTCGACCACAGGAATGGGGTGGGCATCCTTGACGGTGATGGCGTTGAGGGCTCTGTAGTTGATGCAGAAGTGCCAGGAGCCGTAGGCCTTCTTGACAAGCAAGACCAGCATCGAGAAGGCGGAGGAGCTACGCCTGATCAGCCCTTGCTGCATCATGACGGCACATTGGCATTCCAGCTCATCCTTGTGGGCGGCCGCATAGCGGTAGGGCCGGACGGCAATGGGAACCGCGCAAGGGAGCAGGGTGATGTAGTGGTCCCGGGTGCACGGTGGGGGCATGCCGGAGGGCTCGGTGAAGACAATCCCAAACTCCTCCAGGAGTGCCGGCATCAGGTCGTTGGAGGCGCAGGTGCGGAGGCCCGGGCTGGCCATGCCTTGCAAGCGCACCTGGTGGTCCGCATACCAGAAGGCCACGGTGCACGTGCAGAAGTCCCAGAGGATTGGCCCCAGTGTTGTGAGCCATTGGGTACTGAGCACCACATCGTAGCCTGCCAAGGGAAGGACAAAGAAATTGGAGGTGAAGGAGACGCCCTCGACGGAGAAGGACGCGTCGTGAAAGACGCCCGGGCACGACACGCATTCGTCGTTCGCCATCGTCACGCGCATGCCGCTCCGAAGCTGGAGGCGGAGCTTGGTCCGTGCGGTGGCTTCCTCGGCAACGAAATTATGCATCGAGCCAGAGTCGAGGAGGGCCAGGAGGGGTTCCCCGCCAAGCATAATGCGGACTTGAATTGTGTCACCCACTCGAACGCCCGCGATCGTGTGAAGCGAGATGAGCAGGTCATCCAGGTCGGTGGTGGCCGCGGTGTCCTCGATGTCGTCTTCTTCTGTCATCTCAAGGAAGAACAAACATTAGCAGACACGGTTATGACCATGGGAAAACTTTTCATTACACTTAAAACAAAGGCCTTGACTGCAGCGCTCATCCATATCTGTGTTGGTGAGACGGCGCACGTGACAGCCGTTAAAGGTTACCGGCGGCGCCGAAGGCCAGGGCGCCAGTGGTGGTGCTGGCAGGGCTAGGGGTTGGTGCAGCCCAGCCAGGAGTCCCCGACCCGCAAGGCGGTGGAGGGCCGGCCACGGCGACGGCCGCGGCGACGCTCTGCTCCCTCTGTTCCAGCTTGTGCGCTAGGCTAATAGCGACGAGCAGGGTCTGTGGGTTCTGCACCTCGATGTCGTGGCTGAGATGCGGCCCCAGACCCGCCGTGAACGCCTAGACGCGCTGGCTCTCCTCCAACGGGCCCATACGCGGCAGCAGTGCCTTGAACCGGTCCAGGTACTCCTCCACCATCCCGGTGCGACAGCAAGCCATCAGCTCGCCCATGGGATTGGAACGGAGGGGTGGCCCGTACCTGAGGTTGAGGAGCTCGGCGAAGCGGTGCCAGGATGGCGTCCCCTCGGTGCGCTGCAGCTGGATGAACCAGAGCTACGCGCCGTCAACGAGGTTGTACGAAGCCATCCACACCTATTCTTCGGCGATGATGCACTGCTAGAAAAAGAAGCTCTCGCACCGGTTGATGAAGGCGAGCGGGTCCGATTTCCCGTCAAAGAGGGGGAAATCCAGCTTCTGGTGCCACGGTGATCGGTCACCGTGGTAGTCGCTGAAGCCGGACCCACGGAAGCCGGACGAAGCCGACGGTGGTGGCTGGGCCTGCTGTAGCATCACGAGCTGCTGCTGCATCATTGCCATGTTCTTAATGAGGTCAGCTATCATCTTGGCTAGGTCAGAGTTGGATGGTTCGGCCATGGTTGGTGCAGCAGAAGTGGAGGATTGGGTCGGAGTGTGGTTCAGGGAAGGTGGGTGGGATGCAGCAGCGGAGGAGGAAGAAGACTGGCGGCCGGAGGATCGCCGGAATCCTGATACCAAGTCGTCAAGAGCCTGGATACCGAGCTCTGGAGGCCCCTGACGGCGTAAGTTGTAGCTGGTGGTAGATGACGGCGCCAGGGTGTGCCTGGCGCCTGTAAGCAGGGAGGTGAGATTGAAGACAACAAGAGGTGAGAGATTAGACTGATAACTTCTTGCTTAATTGATAATGGGGTCTCATGGTTACATTTATAGGAGTAAAGCTCCCTGATCTACGGCATGGCATTAATCGCCGGCTGCTAAACTCTTTCTTCTTCTTCTTGATCTGCGCGGGCCTTAAACCTCAGCCGTCCTGGCCTCTTCGTGCTGCGCGCCGTCGCGAGCTGTGCCTCATGCTCTGGCCCGGCGGCTGTAGTGTGGGCCCCACATCACATATATAATACATCATTCACTAGTACTCCTTCCATTCCATATTATAAGCCATTCTGGCTTTTCTAGGTACAATATTTTGCTATATGGACCTAGATATAGGATATGTCTATATACACTTATAATTTGGAATGTAGAGAGTAAGTAATAAGCACTAATGTTGGTGGCATGAATAGTGACTACAACCGAGTTGAAGGCTACTTGCACACTGAATGATTAATGCCATATGCATATTATATATGAACCAATTACAATAGAATAAAAATAGATGCATACCATTTATGCCCACCAACTTCAAATGCAGGAGAACAAACAGGGACCTTCATGTCAAGGAAGTTGTTCATGGTCAAGGTGTAGGTTCCTTTGATAAACCCCTTTTTCTGGAGGAAGATATTCTGAACTGTGATAGGCTTGTTTGAAATCACAGTAGGCTTATTCTGAGAAGAGACATGTGCCTTTAATATCCTCACACCAAAGACACAGCTATCATCAACCAGAAAATCAGATGATGTCAGTAGTTCTTCAAGAGGAATCAAGCATTGTTTCTCTGATCGCTTCTTCTTAATATTGAAATGGTAGCTAGCTGCTCATAGATAAAGGAAATATAACAATATTAGAAATACATAGTGAAGATTAGGTACTCATATGAATCTGTAATCAACAAATTACCCAAGCCACAACCCAATCTATTTCCACCCCTAGTTAATTATTTTAATTATTTTAAAAAGTAAATAAATAGCTATGAAGGGCTAGAGTTTTGCGAACTCCTAGTTAATTAGCATGTCTTACTCTGAAATATTGATCAAGTAAGAAGACAACATGATGCGTGTGAAATAGTGAGAAATCTAAAAGATAACGTGGGGAGCATTTGACCATATACCAAATTCCATACCAATTGAATTGCAAGGGTAAATTTTCATGTGATGCTCAGTAGTTTCAATTTCAGGAGCTATGGCCGAGGCTAGGAATGTTAGATGTTTTGGACCATGGGCCAAATAATTCCAAATAAATCCCAAAGGCCCGCTCACACATACATGTATATATATAGAAAGGTGGGGGACTTTAGTCCCACCTTGCTACTTCAAGAGGAGTGAGGCCAACTTAAATAGCTGAGCTATCTCTATCTTGTTGGAGCTATTGGGGAGAGAAAAAGGAAGAACCACACGCTCGCCCCGCCTCGCAGGGCGGGGCGGGGCTAATGGGCGCGCATGCAAGACATGCACGTGAATAGTCCACCGATTTCCTGCTCCGACCCTTGCGGGTGCGCGGCCTCCTTTTGCCACTCCGAATTTTTGCATACATGGAGAAAATTGCGCTGGCCTATTTGATAAGCAATTATTCTCGTATTATGGTAAGTGCACAAACGGCAGGTCAATTACCATAATACTGTGATTGAGCGGCTAATTACTTTTCTATTTGCTGCGACGCGTGTATAAATATGATGTGAGACGTCGTCCTCAGTACCGTGAGATTCATCTCTTCCTCGCCACAGTGATGCGCTGCCGCCGTCTTTCCCATCCCGTCGCCGACGTGCCATCGGTGTCGGGAGAGCAGGCTCCGAAGCCTACGTCTCCTCGCGTCCCTGCACGGGGTAGGGGGCGTATCAGGTTTTTGGGAAGCGCCGTCACGACTGCTCGCTGGACGTCTTCTTCCCTCTACACCGCTGATCCGGACTTCAGTCGACGGTCTGCTACGTCTTCCTTCGCCGGCAATTCCATTATAAGAATGTCGATTCTCTCTCCGTTGTTTGTTCTCACATTATCTCTGTTGCTAGTATCAAATCACATACCTGTGGTACATGATGTTGGTCTTTTCCTTATTGTCGGAGTTAATTTATACATCGCTAAATTGCTCTTATTTCCAACAAGGAACCCATTTGTAATATCTTTGGGCTAGACATAATAGGTTCAGAAACTACCTTTGCATCCATGATATGTCCCTTTTGAATGGTTGTATATTGACAACTCAAACACAGAACTCAAGTTGTCACCTTCCTTTAAGCTCTTTTTGCTCACCAAAAGCGAAAGAGCAATGTGTGGAATCTCATCAGCAGATTTTTTATGCATTGGGCTCACTTTGAGGAACCTATTAAATGAATTAAAGAGCAGATGTGTTACTCAGATTAGTAATCAATGCTCAAGAAAACAAAAGGCTTTTCTTGAAGAATGTATCATTTCCTATTTTACTGAAACATGGGGGTGTGGAGAGGATCCCCCACCCAAGAATTTCATTCATGGAGGCCCTAGTATGACCTGATGGAGTTTCAAATTTTGCAGCCATACACATGTGAGCATTTAAATTTACTAAAACATCATTTGCGACTACCTGGTAGTCTAATTAAAACTTTTTGACAGAGAACTTTGTTACTTCCCAAACAAACTAGAAAAGATTTTGAGTGTGTGCATGGTGCCTACTTGATATGGATTCATTTCGAGTATGATACATACCCATCATATCCACAATAGCGGAAAATGGCAGAGTTGGCTGGTACAGCCCCTCTATCAAGTAAAGCTGAGAAGCCATAGAACTTCCTTTTGAAAGCGGGATCATGGATCTTTCCCGGCAGTGCAGGAGCTGATATTGTTACAAGAACAATTACACACAGTTTGAGAAAGGAAAAAGGAAAATGTAGAGTTTACATGCTATGAGGTGATTTGGGTGCATGCTAGTTAAAAAAAACTTCCAAATAGAAACTTTATGAAAGGAAATGACAGACAAAAGAATAGTTCTGTAATCAGTATTGAAAATAATATTGCATTCAAGTTCCAACTTTAAGGATAAAAATATATAACACAGGTTACTTGTGATAGATGACTCAGCTTACTGTGATAACTGATAACTTGACCAAACAGAAGTAATGCTCTATGTGCTTTTTCATAGGTTACCACATAATACACAATACTCTTTCTGCGCTCCATAGAAAGTGGATATCTTAGAAAGTAACTTTCATAGATTTCCAAAAATAAATCTTCAAGGAAATAACACATGTGCATGCCATTATTCATAGTATTATGCATATTGTAACATTGATAACAAAAAACCATAGAGGTGCTAGGTGGCAGCAGTGTCATTAAGACCCTGGAGTATCTGTTACATTTTTTTTCTGTGCATCAATAAAAAAAAGAAACTTTGAAAAGCGAGGATTCTAGTTTTGCCCAACTATATATTCAAGGGATTCTCTCTTCTTCTTCCTTTTTTTTAAGAAGGATTATCTCAATTTCATCAAAAACAAGTTCATATGAGGGATGAGTCTAAAAAACAAATCAACCAAAAGAACTATGATGAAGTATTGATCATCGTTCTAGCAAAATAATTCAATCGACAAGCAAAGGAAGCTCAATTGGACCCTTCCAGGCACCAGTGACGCAAGAATTCCCCATGGCCGTTCCAGCTCCTCTGCTCAGAAATCCTCTGCAGATGAAATCAATCGTAAGAAAAAAGTGCACAGTTAAGAATCAAGAGCAAACAGTGGTTATAGCCTTAAGGCAGCCTTAAAACCCCATTCTACAAACAAACGGGTAGATCAAAACTCAATAAGAAACAAACTTTACTATGGAGAACGAACAAACCCTCCCCTACTATTGCCACGGAAGGTGGAAGCTACGAACTTGCGTTGCCAAGAACTCAAACAACCCGCGGAGACTAGATCAGGTTACTCTAGAGTCCCTTCCTTCCAATTTCCCTCAATGTACTCTACGAAGAATAACCAAAGAGCGACGGATCGGCCCCTCAATGTACTTTACGAACATTAAACCACGGGAGACGAGTCGAAGCGAGGAAGAGGATCGGGTAGAGACTGCACCTCCCATGTTTTCCGCGGCGGGTGAAGCCCTTGCCGGCGAGTGGGTTTTGGAGGCGTGCAGGGGCAAGTGAGAGGGCTTTTTGCCTATTTATTTTTAACACCAAGTAGAGGAATGAACAGAGAAGGGGCAAAACTGAACAAAGGGGGCAAAATTGAATGAACAGAGAAGGGGCAAAACTAGATTTTCCCAGTGGCAAAACTGGCATTTCCCGTGTACTCAAGGGCAGGTGGCTAAGTTTGATTGAATGTATGCATGTACATGGCTAAGTTTGGTAATTTTTTAGGGAAATATTAATCTCCATTACTCATACAAAGCTGAATCATCAGCCACAAGCCCGTATAGAGACCATAATAGGTTTCTCATTCGGATCACAACCACACTACCGAGGGATGCTAATTCATGTGCTACCCTATTACATAGTCTTGAAGTGTTGTTGAACTTTCCATGTTATAAAATTCCAGACTAGAGTTCCTCGACCAGAAAAAAAATGCACTAAGATTATAGTCACCGGAGTACATCGTTTGCACCACCATAGTAGTTGATTTAGCCTACAAAATAGTACCTCCTCATATAAAAGGCGTAATGATCATGTTTATAGAGTATACATTAATGAACAACTAAGGTTGTATGTCTATTCTTCCATCATGTAAACTAGTTTGCAAAAGTTTATTATTAAAATGTTATTATCTATGAAATATGTGTTCATGATGTTTGGATCCCTAGTAGATAGTAAAGCTTGAATGAGCTGCTTTTCAAAGCAAAATGTCCAGAGCACCCTCGCTATTTACATGTAGGAGTGCAATAGGCAGAAAGCAGATGGACTTGTTGATTTTTTTTTCTCGGTCTAGCTAAGATTCTCTCAAGTTCGACATTTTGGCATTGTCTGAAAACTTCTCTTTTTATCTGAAAACATTGAAATAGAACCTCAATAAACTAGCAGATGGAATACCATCCTTCTCAAGCAATGCTGAATTCATTTTGTGTCCTCTTTTCACGAAAGAATGCTGGTCATTACTCTAGGCATATACACACATTAATGAAATGTAAGTATCGATCCACAATTGTTTCCAGGTAAGGTCTTAATGCTCATTGTTTACAGAAGTATCGCACAACATTCTCACTCGGGGAAAAAAAATTGGATTCGACAACAAAAACAAACTGCCGCTGTAAATCTGATATAACACCAACAAAAAATGGAATCCACAAACAAATCTACGGGCAGCTGCCGCTCAGCCCGTAGCCGTCGGCGCGAACGGGTCCGGCCGTGTGCCGTAGCCTATGCACAGCTTTGAGGTCATGCAGGGAAAGTGAATTGGTGTTTTACTGATCAACAAGTGCATTTGGCCGAATACATGCAGAATTTTATGATTTATAACAGAAGTTAATAAGTGGCAAACATAAGCCAAGATAAACTATGTTCTGTGTTACTCCCCACGCCAACAATATAGACACGGGGCACATTTTCCTTTTAGAGTTTCAGAACCCCTATAGCTCAGATTACTTGCTAATACCATAATAAGATAGTGTCTAAGCATTAGGATCACATATGCATTATATATAGGTGTCACCACAAATAGTTTAAGTCGCAAAGGCATCGTTCCTTCCCATGTCCATCAATCTATCCGTGTCTAACCATCATTTGATGACCCGATGATGGTGACAGCTGCCTTCAGCATACAGTTTGATCCCACAATATAGCATCTAGATGGATCCATGAGTGTCTTGAGCGGAATGAAGTTGGACCATCCCCAGCCATCCTTTGCTGCAGCTGCAAACACGAAGCGATCTGCGTTCATAGCAAAGTAAAGTAAGGTGACATCCAAACAAAAGTACTCACTACTTAATATTTTCTATAATGTCGATAGATATTATGGAGAGTTGAACCTGTAACTATGTAGTGTTTCTCATGCTTCTGGTCCAAGATGGAGAGAGTCAATTCAATCACCATCCCAGTCTCAAGAGGGATCTTGTTCAGATCATGCAGGTGTAAGTGGAGGGAAAGTGAATTGGTACTGGATTCGTTGCCAAGTGGGTACATGTTGATGTACCTGAGAAGGAATGAAAACAATCTATCATTACCATTAATGCTTGGCAGGTAAGAAAAGAAAACAAGAAAGTATGATGCTAGACTCCTTGGAAGGTGATGCTGTTGGCAGACTTGTGCCCAAGCCAAGTGTCAGATAAACAAGATTAAGCTTCCAGAAACAATAGATGTAACAAAATGGAAATGAAATGGCTGTTCAAAACATTCTAGTACTAGTGCCATTCAAAACATACTAGTACTAGTGTTTGGCTCCATACATAGAGATAACACTGCAATTTAACTAGAATACAAAGGACTCCCACTTGGTAGGAGATCACACTTTTGCCGCTATTTTTTTATAGTATGGAATTTGCGGCAACAAAAGCTTAACCATTAGAAAGTACTACCAAACATACCCCTTGCTTTGTAACGGAACATTCAGCTTTTTCAGGGTTACCTAAACTTACGACTAGGAGATTTATGCAACTATTGCATCATGTGTTCTAATACATCTTGGGATCGGATTCCATACCATGGCTAGACATGTGTAGTTCTAATTCAAATGAGCACAAAAAAGAGAGGTGCATGAGGGCATTGTAGAAAGTAAAATATGATGGACCTAAGAATCTACTGACTTTAAATTTAATTATGATTAGTAGATTTGCAAATATGAATGCAATGTAACCACTTTTGCAGTACACACTTTTTGACATGCTTGGCTAATTTTTGGTCAAAGATAACAATGTTCGAGCCTCTGAAATATGTGCACGCCTTATATTTCGGGATAAAGGAGTAGTGAATATATCTGAAGGAGCAAGAGAGATTCTGATGTACCCCACCCCCACCCCCATCCCCAAAACACACACACAATATGATTATAGTGAAATACCACATTCACTAATACTCCCTCCATTCCATATTAGCCATTCTGACTTCTCTAGGTATATTATTTTTGCAAACTGAGTCGAAGGCTACTTGCACACTGAATGATTAATGTCATATGCATATTATATGAATCAATTATACTGGAACAAAAATTAGTGCATACCATTTATGCCCGCCAACTTCAAATGCAGGAGAACATACTGGGACCTTCATGTCAAGGAACTTGTTTATGGTCCAGGTGTAGGTTCCTTTGATGAACCCCTTTTTCTGGAGGAAGATGTTCTGAACTGTGATAGGCTTCTTTGGAATCACAATAGGCTTATCCTGAGAAGAGACATGTGCCTTTAATATCCTCACACCAAAGACACAGCTATCATCTACCAGAAAATGAGATGATTTCAGTAGTTCTTCAAGAGGAATCAAGCATTGTTTCTCTGACCACTTCTTCTTGATCTCAAAGTCGTAGCTAGCTGCTCACAGATAAAGGAAATATAACAGTATTACAAATACATGTTGAAGATCAGGTACTCGTATGAATCTGTAATCTACATATCACCCAAGCACAACGCAATCTGTTTCAACTCCTACTTAATTATTTTAATTAATTTAAAAAGTTGATAAACAGCTATGCAGGCTAGCTTTTTGTGAACTGCAACTACAGAATGACCAAAACAGTAACAGCAGCATGTCTATTTGCTCTGAAATATTGATCAAATAAGAAGACAATATGGAGTGAACAAAACAGTGAGAAAATATAAAAGATAATGTGGTGAGTATTTGACCATATATCAAATTCCATACCAATTGAGTTGCAAGGGTAAATTACAATATGATGCTCAATAGTTTCAGTTTCAGTGAAGCTATGGCTGAAGCTTATAGAGCAAGGATAAGGACCCCCCATTTGTAATAATAATATGTTTGGGCTTAACATGATAAGTTCAGAAATTACCTTTGCATCCATGATATGTCCCTTTTGAATGATTGTACATTGACAATTCGAACACAGCGCTCAGGATGTCACCTGCCTTTAAGTCGCTTGGGTCCAACGAGAGCGAAAGAGCAATATGTGGAATCTTGTCACCCGAGTTTTTATGCATTGGGCTAACTTGCAGGAACCTGTTAAATGAATTAATGAGCAGAAATGTTACTCAGATTAGTAATCAATACTGAAGAAAACAAAAGGCTTTCCTTGAGGACTGTGATGGAGTTTGGAAATTTACAGCCATGAGCATTTACATACATTTACTAAAACATCATTGTGACTACCTCACAGTCTAATTAATAATTTTGACAGACAACTCTGTTATCTTCCCAAACAAACTATATAAGATTTTGAGTGTGTGCATGGTGCCTGCTTAATATGTACTCATTTTGAGTATAGTACTATAGTACATACCAATCATATCCACAACAGCGAAAAATGGCAGAATTGGCTGTAACAGCCTCCCTATCAAGTAGAGCTGAGAAGCCATTGAGCTTCCATTTGAAAGCTGGATCACCGGTTTTTCCCAGCAGTGCAGGAGCTGAAACTGTTACAAGAACAATCACACAAGTTTGAGAAAGTCAGAGGAAAAATGTAGAGATTACATGCTATGAGGAGATTAGGGAGCGTGCTAATTCAAAATAACAAAGTCCAAAATAGAAACTTTATGGAAGGAAATGGCAGACAGAAGAATAGTTCTTTATATAGTCTGTGTAGAAAACAATATTGTATTCAACTTCGAACTGTCTGGATCAAAATATATATAACACAGGTTACTTTTGATAGATGACTCAGCTTACCGTGATAATTGGTTACTTGGCCAAACAGAACTAATGATCTATGTGCTTTTGCATAGCTTACCACATAATACACCACTACTCTTTCTGCACATGTAACAAGTGCAATGCGCGGCCCACAAATTGGCAAGAAATTAGGCCAATTGGAGGACCCAACAAGGGAGGAACGTCACCGCCGCCACAACAAGACGCGTCTCGCGGGCCGAAGGGCCGCACGCGCGCGCGAGGAGGGTTGGGCACAGCCCTGCTGCTGCTGCCACCGTCTACGGAGATCGCTACATCATCTAGACAAATTAGGAAAATAAAAATAATAAAATAGAAAGCGGACGATCCGCAGGATCTCCGGTTGCTTAGGGGCTAAGTCTTGCAAACACTATTAAATGTAAAACCCACATGTACTCGTTTCAATCAAGAAAGGAATAGGGAAAACCTTTCCTCTTGGCTCTCTCGCCCCAACCCTAGCCGCCGCCCCCACCCTACACACCCCGCCGTATGAGCCGCCGCAGCCGCGCGACACCCAACGCTGCCGCCACCGCCCCTCGGTTCTCGGATCGCCCCCGTGTCACCGGTGTGACCGACCTCTTATAGCACACTTTATAGATAAGTACATATCTTAGAAATTTAAGCATTTTCATATATTTTTAAAATAAACCTTCTAAGCAATAGCACACGTACATGCCATTGTTCATAAAATTCTACGCATTGTAACATGTTTTTTTTCTGTGCATCAATCAAACAAAAAAACGAAATTTTTGGAGAGCGAGGTTCCACTTTTGCCCAACTTATCTCAATTTCTTTTTTTTCATGAAAGAACGATTATCTCAATTTCATCGAAAACAGGTCATATGGGGAGAGATCTGAATCTAAAACACAAATCAACCAGAAAAAATATGATGAAGTATTGAACTAGCAGAATAATTCAATCGGAAAGCAAAGGAAGCTCAATAAGATCCTTACATGCACCACTGACGCAAGAGTTACCCATGACCGCTCCAACTCCTCTGCTCAGAAATTCACCAACTCCTCTGCTCAGAAATTCTGTAGGTGAAATCTGTAAGCAAGAAGTGAGAGTTAAAAATCTGGTTATAGGTAAAATCCCATCCTTCAAAACAGGTAGATCAAAACTCAAACAAACAGGTAGATTAAAACTCAATAAGAAATAACCGGTTAAAGATAAAAACCCATTCTTCAAACAAACAGGTAGATCAAAACTCGATAAGAAACAAACTATACTCAATAAGAAACAAACTGTACCCGCGAGGGGGTTCGGCGGCGTGTAGGGAAGGGAGAGGTCAGAGGAGGCATTTGCCTTTTATAGACAGAGAAGGGGGGTAAAACCGACATTTTCTCGTGTCTAGGTTTCATCATTGTATCTAGGTAATTGGCTAGGTCTGGCAGTTAATTTGGCTTATACTACAATCGACGTACTCACCCCTATACCAAAATAAACGTCACTGTGTTGTTGGCGTCGGTCATTTTTTTTAGTTTGACTATTTTTTAAAAAAATAGTGACCACAATTATATCTCTAAGTAAGTTTATTATGCAAATAGATTAAATGATTTATCTAATTATAATAATCATGTACTATATATATTAACATTTTATTTTATATATTTGATTAAAATTAAAAATGTTAACTCTTCAGGAAGCAAAAACGAAACTTACTCAGGGAGTAATTATCATGTTTAGAGAATAAATTAGTGAACAATTAAGGTGGTGTCTATTTATTTTCTATTATGTAAACTGTTTGCAAAACTTATTATTAAAAATTAAAAAGTTATTATCGAATCTAGGTCCATGGATGTTTGAGCTATAGTTTACAAAATCTTGGACGAGTTGCTTTTGAATGTAAAAATGTCCAAAGTATCCTTACTCTGTAGCCATGGGAGCACAACTGAGAAAAACAGAAGGGTTTTGGTTCGAGATGGAATTCTATTAGCTTGTGGGAGTGTGGAAGTTTGTTGTAATTGAATTATTTTTTTTAGAACAAACATATATATTATGATGTCACAGCAACCAGATTACAGATAGGTCCTCAAGAGAAGACCGATTTACAAATAAGTCTTGGATCCGAAGAGGAGCGAGGCAGCGCTGTTCATGGCGACGGAGACGACAGAGCCGCCGGCGGAGGGTCGCAGGGGCATCGAGGACGCGTACACCCGGGTGGTAATACCGCGCAAGGCGTCGGTTGAAGGTGGGCCGGTGGAGCCGACGATGAAGGAACACACCGGCGACCGAAAGATACGGTTGAAGCTGTCGCCGGAGATTGTTGGAACGGCTTGGACCGGGATCCCAGGAGGAGGAGGCGCCGTCGAACAAACACCAGGAGGGGAGCCACCACCAGGACCGGAGGCTGCTGTGGCGGAGAGGCGGAGTTGAAGACGACGGATGACGTGACCATGAGGGGGAGGACCAGTTGAGGGACAGTACCAGGACAAGATCCACCCAAGAGAGGATCCGAACCATAGGCACGGCTCTCGAATCGGCCTCCACTCCAACCAGATCGGGGACGGCGACATGGAGACCCAAGCGGCAGAGGATGGAATTGGGCGGAGGTGGAGCTGCCGGAGGGGGCGATTTTATTTATTTGTACTAACTTGAAGAGCGAGGACGATGGCGACGAGGAAGCTGAAGAAGACTCCAACGACGACGAAGACGACGGCGGCGTTCTCCAGGCAGAGATTACCACGACGGGCTCTAGCCATGAAGGCACTGCAGGAAGGTAAATACAAACTACTACTAGCTAGCTACGGATGGCAGGGGCCCCTCTCCCGGCGCCCTCCGGCGAGCTCGCCGGAGGCGGACGGGAGGGGGCCGAGCGGGAGGCATCACGGGCTACAGTTGGCTTTTGCTTCGTAGCGAAGGAACCCAGGGCAAGGAAAAGAGTTGGTTATTGTAATTGAATTATTAAAGCTAAGGTAAAAGCTAGGCTGTTTGGAGTATCTCCTACAATGTAAAAGCCAAATTTTGAAATCTTGTGGCATCCAGATTATAAATTGACACATATATTTCTACTTTTTTTGCAATATATTGCTCGGATCAAGATAAATCATTGCATCAGCAAACACAATACTCTGTTTTGAAAAAAAATAAACACAATACTTTTTACGTAATAATTCAACTTTTACAGTAGCCCTAAGTACACTATTAAAGTATATTTTATAGTGTCTTTGATCAATTTATTGTGTAATAAAATATTAAAGGGTTCCAATAAATTTGGTCAAATTTATAAAAGTTTTATGTATTCCAATTATAAAAAGGCTTTTGCTGCGGTACACCCAAATGATTGTGAGTTGTTTATTTATTTTGATCGGACAGTTAACATCAACTATTACCTTCTATGAGGTAATAGTTGAATTATGTATCGTTATAATAAATTAATTTGTAATATATGATAGATAAGAAAATTTTTAGATATAAATAATCTCTTTGTAGATTTGATTGATGCAAGTGCGATATGGTATATTTTCATTACCACCACATGTATTTTTGCATGTAACCTATACACGACCGTGTATATGATTGTACTTCCTCTATCCCAAATTGTAAGTCATTTGATTTTTTGGACGTAAAGTTTGACCACTCGTTTTATTCAAAAATTTATGTAAAATACCATTTCGTTTGTTGTGGTTTGCTTTATTAATCAAATCTCTTCAAGAATGTCTTAAATTTGACTATATTTGTATAAATTTTTTAAATAAGACAAACGGTCAAACTTAGAATTAAAAAAATCAAATGATTTATAATTTGGGATGGAGTAAGTATTTGATTATGTGTTTCGATGCGGACCTGAGTAGCGTGTCTATACATGTGAGTGAACGGCAACGTGAGTACGTGACTACATGTACGCGACTTACATGTGTGTATGTGGCGTGTGTATATTTATATGATATATATATAACGAGTGGCCAGTAAATGTGTGTGTTACCATGTGTGTATACGAGTACTATGCTTCAAACAAAAAATGTATACGAGTACTATACGTGTAACATGAGTGGCCTGTACGCGATCTAGCTAGTAAAAGAAAACCATCAGTGGAGACCCTATTTTTTGAAAGGTCAGTTGTTCATTCATACGTACCATTAGTGCACCTGAATGAGCAAAGGCTTCATACACATTGGCAACAAAAGGTGTTCGCAAAGTTGCTAGGCTTCAACTATAGAATCTGCCACAACAAAAAAATAAGATTACTTTTCCGTGCGTAATTTTTTCAGGTCGTCTCGGTCTGCTTCGGTGCGATATCGTGACTTTGGCAAAGTGCCGGCAGGTGGAACCGTGGATGTGCCTACAAGGAAACCGCGATGTGCGATCCTTCCCAGAAGGAAACAGCGACGTCAATCATGCCCCCAAATCCCCCAGCCCCTCGATACAATTGGAAGCTGGCGTCACACATTACCTATATGACAAATTTGGAAGCCTTCTGCGAATGTGCGTCGTCTCCATCGTGACAGCCGACCTTGCCTCCCCCTGATCCGCCGTCCGCAGCCACGTCCGCCTCGGCGGCATGCGCCAGGCCGACGCCGGCTCGCTCTGGTCAGTGGTGCGGCGAGTTATCCATGAGTTTGTTTGCGTCGTCGAACACCGTCGAGGCTTCGAGGGTAGACGATCGATTGATGCCGCCGTGGACATAGCTGCGAGGTACGTTTTGCCATGGGCTAGCTACGCCGCCGCCGCCATCATGGTTTTCTGCCGGCCACCGCCGCCGCTAGGTTTGCCTTTTCCGTATCCGCTAGAAGCCTAGAACTGTCTTGGCCGTCGTTTGGTTTTGCTACGTTTACTGGTTGTTGCCACTCGCAATGCAATTCGATGTTATCCACCTAGCTACTTGAGTTCAGTACGTATACGAGCACACATACAAGGACGCGATCGACTAACGCTCTGCTCACCGCCGTCGTCGACGACGGAGCATTCAGCCGCGGCAGGTCCAGATCAGCGACGCGACGTTCGAGTGGATCGAGAGAACATCGAGCACCACGGTGGGAGCGGCCGTACGTGCACCGGGTGCGCCGGCCTCGACGACATCAAGCATCAGCCCTGCCTTTCGGTGTTCTCTTATGCACCGGGTGAACTTTGACTCCTTTTGTAATGCTCCGTTAGAGAAGCTTGAAGGTCCTATTTGCAGTTCAATTCGCCTGACACAAAAAGCAATGGTAGTTGACTGGAGCACATTATTATTCAGTTTTTTTTTTGTACATTTTATTAGTTTGAACCGTGCCTGGTTCTTTTTGTGCAGGCTGTTTCTTTAGCTGCTTGTAAGAAGCTATATGAGATGGGCGCCTTCACAGATATTTTGCACTGACAGAGGAAGTGGGGGAAGGAGAGATCTTTCGAAAAAAGAAGTGGGGAAGGAGAAAAGACTGAACAAACTGATGAAGGTGATCCACTGCCAGGAACAGCACGCCAGAAAGAGTTCTTTCCTGAAGGGGTTGCTGAAATTAAAGGGGTTGCTGAAATTCTGCCGGTTAGTGTTTCTTTCTCACATTACCTGAGCTTGAACATAACTTAGTCTTGATGGTGCTTTGTGAGTTGCGATCTGCTGAACATTGTTTTCAAAAGGGTGAATGGATTTAATCTGGAAGAGATGGTCCCAAAGTAGATGGTTACCAAAGTTTAGAGTTTATTAAGTTATATTTGTATTCTGTAAACTGCATAAATATTGGGACTTCGAAGGACCCTTTGTTACAGGACTTTCAAATTTTGCTCTCATTTTTGGCAACGAGCTGGATGCAGGAGGTAACTTTTCCTGGTGATGGTACGCAGCTTGAGAAAGTGAATGTTTAAAAGTCTAGAATGTTTCGATATTTTAGGTTTTATCGATGGCAATCGATCTCTTTGTTGCTAGGACAACAATGTTTGCTGCACATTTAGAAGTGTGCCCGGTACCCTTGCACAAAACCATCAGATATATATGGTAGGAATATATTGTGCCCAGTGTGCCAATTTATTTGCTGATTTTGTAGTTTTTGATATTGCAACCTGTTCAAGACCTTGTAATCTTTTGAAGGGTTTGTGCTTGTGAGAATCTGTTGATTAAATTGACCATACACCCAAAAAGGAAAAATGGTGCCATTTTAAAAATTTTGTTTTACTGAACAATAAAATCAGCTATCAAATTTAATTAATTAGAACATGGACTCATGTTATAATTTTTATATGCTTATTTAGATACATGACAAGACTTTATGGCTTCTAGCATTCTACATAACCATGCTCCAAAATCTACAGGATGGTAATCAAAATAATAGACTGGTGATTGAACTTATAGTAGATTTTTGATATTAGTTATGCTATTAATCCTTATTACATTTGCTAATTGGCAATCTACAATTGTAGAGATTTTGGTCTAGCTTTACCATATAGTACAACCTAAATCCTCTACTTTCTAAATGATCACTAGCATCCCATTTTAATTGAGGTCGTTCAATTAGTTCTGGTGCCTCAGATGTGTTAGTGTGTGATCTGTTGTTGTTGTCATGTACTTACATTTTGTTCATGAATTTTGCACTGCTTCCATTCAAAATATTTAATCCTGCAACATCTAGGAGGAATTTCCTGACCTTTCCTCAAACAAACTGTCTCGGGGATCAAGGACACTGCACAACAAGCTAGAGGTTGAAGCTCGGCAGAATGTTAAATGATTAGGAGGTGCCATTCTATGTTTTTTTTTGTGAGATGAAGGTGCCATTCTATGTTTGGGCTGCCAATTCTGTGAACTAGGAGTATTCAAGTCTTTTTTTTTAGTTTCACAAGAACTAGGTATTATTATTTAGCTATGAAATATTGTTTGTCAATAATAACCAACAGGGTATTCGGTGTATATGCAATAGGTCAGAGATTTCTTTCTATCAATCTTAGCCGCATCACGTTGCGAACTATGTGTTTTTAGTACAAAATTTAATTGTCCCGTAGGAACGCACGGGCATGATATTAGTCATTTACAAGAAGGGAAGTGAAAATATTGCAGCTGATATCATGTCCAGGAAACCTCATGGGGAGCTGTTATCAACAGTCACATCTATTACACCACAATGGTTGGAAGATGTGTGTAATGCTATCCTCACTTTAGCATTGTGGTTGGGGTCTAATTAAGAACTTCAGCAAAGAGTCTTTCAGGCTCTCCATTCCAGTGCATTAGGAGGTCACTCTAGAGCTCCTGCTACATTTTATAGAATCAAGCAGATGTTCTATTGGCCCCATATGAAATCTGATATAGTGCAATGGGTACAAGGTTGTCACATTTGCCAGCAAGCAAAACCTGACAACACTAAGTACCCATGACTTCTACAACCATTGTCAGTGCCTAACTTTGCTTGGTCTATTATCTCTATGGATTTTGCAGAAGGCCTTCCCTGGTACGACAAATGCCATCTTAGTGGTCATTGATAAATTTTTCAAATATGGGCATTTTATCCCTTTGAAGCATCCATACAATGCTCAGTTTGTGGCCAAGATCTTTCTGGACAATATATACAAGCTCCATGGATTCCCCAAGGCTATAATCTCTGACCAAGACAAGATCTTTACAAGTCATCTTTGGCAGAACCTATTCAGATATGCCAAAGTGTAATTGCGTCTAAGCACTGCTTATCATCCATAGTCTTATGGCTAGACTAAGGGTCTGAACCAATGCTTGGAGACTTACTTGCGTTGTTCCGTAAGCACTTGTCCATCCAAATGGAGTCAATGGCTATCTCTTGTCGAATTTTGGTACAACTCCAGCTTTCATTTAGCTTTGGGCAAGACTCCTTTTGTTGTCATGTATAGCCAAGAGCCAAGGCATTTTGGCCTCACCATGGACTCTATTGATGCTCTAGTCACTGATGTTACTGAATGACTGTCAAACTGCGCCTTGATGCAGGAGTCTGTGCGTTTGACAGTCATTCAGTAACATCAGTGACTGGAGCATGTTCAATGTTGGTGATTGGGTCTACCTTAAACTACAACCCTATGTGCAATCTTCATTGAGCTACCGATCCAACAAGAAGCTATCATTCAAGTTTTTTGGGCCATGCAAGATCACAGAAAGAGTGGGTTTTGTGGCTTATCGGTTGGCGCTTCCGGAGACAGCAGCAATCCAATCAGTATTTCATGTTTCTCAGCTGAAAGTTTCTCATGGCACTGAACTTGTCATGACATCACCTCCTTCTACCATTGTTGAGTTGCAGGTGCCTTCTCGGGTCACCTCCTTCTGTCACGGCATCACCTCCTTCAGCATCGTTGGATCCAAGGTGATCATCCTATTGAACAAGTCTTAAACCAGTGGTCACACACCGGCTTCTTTGGCAACATGGGAGAACTTCGAACAGCTTTGTCAGCAGTTTCCCTCCACTTCGGCATGGGGCCATGCCGGCTCCCAAAAGGGAGGGCGATTGTTACAAGAGATGCTCCCACCATTGATCATGATGAAGACGATGGGCCGAAAGAAAACTGAAGCCCGACCTGCTCGATAGAAGAAGCCCAACCCGCACGTCATTGGTCCAACCTGGGCTCATTAGCTGTTAAGTGTAGAAAGTACTTAAGGAGAGGGGGAGGATTGAGAGGCTGATCAGAACATTTTTGTAAACCGATAACTTGAATTCTAAGATTCCTCTGCAAGCAAACTTTTCCCCTGTTCTTCTTTTACCTCGATTCCCTTCTCCTCTGCTAACACATGCATTGTGTTGCATTCAGCAATTCTAAAATGTAACTGAGCGGATTTGAAAATGTTCTACTGAAGATGGAAAATAGAGCTTTCTGACAAAATAGCTCCGTAAAACTGAGGCACATATAGGCACAGTATAGAAGATTACCATTTAAGATTATTGATCTCAAAATATCCAGAGTTGGTCCATCTTTTTTGCAATCATATGATTGCATGTTATTATAAGTATAACTCTCTGTAAGTGTCTTTCAGAATTTCCAGGCAATTGAGGTGTGGTTTCTTCTTTTTGGCCCCTAGGACCAACACAAAAGGACAGAACCCATAGGTCTACGCCACAAGAAATTTCTAGCATTGGACGCAATTACAGGTCTATGGGGTCTAAATTTTATTCAGCTTCATGAACCAGAAAAAAATTCTCTCTGTAACTAAACAAACTGTTAGAATTTATATGGATAATATCCCTAATTTTATATGAAGAAGTTCTATTAAATCTCAAAGGCCCAATACATGTGTTCCCTAATGGGCTTTAATATTTAAGTCTATGAGTAGAGATGGGAGGTACAACATCAATTAGTACTATATTGCTAGTTGATTTAGAGATAGGGGGTTTTTCTCCATATATATACGTACTGATCCTCCTGGGAAAGATGCACCAAAAACTATAATTGAGAATTTTAATTAGAAAATCCTAACGTAGTAAAATAGTATTTTTCTCTTCTCGCTATTGCGTTATTGCTGTAGTCTCTCCATCCCGATCGTCAGCGTACATCGGCAACCGGGAGAGCAGGTCTCCGAAACCCTAGTCTTTGCGATCCTGCAATGGAAGAAGACGAATAAGGTTTTTAGGAAGCGTTCTTCGCGCGACTGCTCCCAACCTTCACAATGGGTCGTCTTCCATCAAAGTCAGGCGGCGCTACGTCTCGGCGTGTTCATCGTCAACTCAAGCGAAGTCTTCCATCACCGCTCATCGATGTCAACGATCTCGACCACGCCTTCGATGACTACGACATCGAGCTCGCCTTCGACGACCTTAATCTTGTGCCATCTTCATCTGCATCTCCACCACCAAGTACTTCTACAGCTAGCAGGTATAATACTCTTGATCTAATCTTCATGTTCATACTATCCAATCTATCTACTGTATTAGTTATGTTTACACTAGATATCATGTTCATGCTATGTGATATTAGTCATATTAGTATATACGATATACTATTCCATCATGCTAGTAATTTAAACATGTTTAATTTAGTTCATCTATTTGTCATGATCTATATTCTGAGTTTAATCTGGAAATTGTCTAATTATTTAATAATCCAAAAACCTTATTATAGGTTTTCAAAATTACCCATGGCTAGTTTCGTTGATGCGTCGAAGCCAAAAAAGTTTTCTGGTGCACACTTTAAGAGGTGGTCTGTAAAGGTCATAGATCGGCTTACTGTCATGAAAGTGTGCTGGCTCAAAGATGGCTTGCCTGAGGGAAATATATCTGATGAACATAAGATAAAATTCCAGGAAGCCGAAGCAATCTTTGTGGGATCTATGCGTAATGCATTGGCGGATCATATATATGATGCCACAATGCACATGAGAGACGCAAAGGTTCTCTGGGATTATCTGAACACTACCTATGGTGCTTCAGATACAGGCAAGGAGTTGTATCTCATGGAGAATTTTCATGACTATAAGATGGTTGAAAACAAATCTATAGTCGAGCAAGCTCATGAGGTGCAACGCATGGCTAAGGAACTTGAACTCCTTAATTGTGTTATACCTGATAAATTTGTGGTAGGGTGCATAATTGGAAAGTTTCCTTCTTCATGGAGGAACTTCGCCACAAGCCTTAAACACAAGAGACAGAAAATAACAGTTGAAAACCTGTTAGCATCTCTTGATGTTGAAGAGAAGGCTCGGGCTAAAGATAACACTATGAAGGGGAGCGAGGAAAGAGCTAGTGCCAACTTTGTCTGCCAAAGATAGTTCGAATATTTGGCATTAGTTCGAGTATTTGGCATTCTCGTTTATGTCATGTAAACTTTGGTTTGATGTCACGATTGTCTAGCTTGAGTTTAATTCTAGATTTCACTATTGCCAAAGGTTCTAAGTGCCATGTTGTGTGCAATCTAAGCAACCTCAAAAGCCTCACAAGGCAGCGGAGGAGAGACACTTGGCATCTCTAGAACTCATACATTCTGATCTCTCTGAGATGAATGGTGTGTTGACAAAAGGTGAAAAGAGATATTTCATGACTTTAATTGATGATGCAACTAGATTTTGCTATGTTTACTTGTAGAAAACTAAAGATGAAGTGCTAGACTACTTTAAAATCTATAAGGCTGAAGTTGAAAATCAACTAGAGAGAAAAATTAAACATCTAAGGTCAGACCGCGGTGGTGAATATTTTCCTACATCATTTGATGATTTTTGTGCGGAACATGGTATTATTCATGAGAGGACACCTCCTTATTCACTCTAATCAAATAGGATTGCCGAGAGGAAAAGCCGCACGTTAACTGACTTGGTGAACGCCATGTTAGACACAGCTGGTCCATCTGGGGGAAAGCTTTATTGACTGTGAGTCATGTCCTGAATAGAATTCCAAACAAAAATAAAGAGACAACTCCATATGAGCATTGGGTTGAAGGAAACCATCACTTTCATACTTGCGCACGTGGGGATGTTTGGCGAAAGTCAATGTTCCAATTTCTAAGAAGCGTAAGCTCGAGCCAAAGATAGTGGATTGTGTCTTTCTAGGATATGCTCACCATAGCATCGCCTATAGGTTTTTAGTAGTAAAATCTAAAGTTTCTGATATGCATGTGGATACAATCTTTGAATCGCGTGATGCTATATTTTTTGAGAACATATTCCCTATGAAAGATATGCATAACACTGTTAAATTTTCTACTGAATTAGCTCCTGATTTTACTATACCTATCGAGCATCCTATTGAATCATTTGGACAACCACTTGAAGAAATACTTGAGGAGGATGACAATGAAGTTCTTGTGAGGAACAAGAGACGAAGGATTGAAAAAAGCTGTTCGTAGTGAGATGGAAAAAACTGGTGATGATTTCATTGTGTACCTTGTGGATAATACTCCCACTTCTATCACAGAGGCATATGCATCTCCAAATGCAGATGATTGGAAAGAAGTTGTTCGTAGTGAGATGGACTCGATTCTTTCTAATGGAACTTGAGAGTTATGTGAACTATCATTTGGGTGTAAACCTATTGGGTGCAAGTGGGTGTTCAAGAAGAAGCTTAGACCTGATGGTATTATTGACAAACAAGGCTCGGCTTGTGGCTAAGGGTTATACCCAGAAGGAAGGCGAGGATTTCTTTGGTACTTATTCACCTGTTGCTAGAATAGGCACTATTCGAGTGCTATTTTCCTTGGCTGCCTCATATGGCCTTCTCATTCATCAAATGGACATAAAGACCGCTTTCCTTAATGGAGAGTTGGATGAGGAGATTTAAGTGGATCAGCCTGATGGATTTGTAGTAAAAGGTGAAGAGCAGAAAGTGTGTAAGTTATTGAAATCTTTGTATGGCTTGAAACAAGCACCTAAATAATGGCATGAGAAGTTTGACTTCACTTTAACTAGTGTGTGCTTTGCTATTAATGAGGCTAATAGGTGTGTATTATCGACATGGTGGGGGCCAATCTATTATTTTGTGCTTATATGTTGATGATATTCTAATTTTTGGATCAAACATTGATGTGATCAATGAAGTCAAGTCTTTATTGTCTAAGAGTTTTGACATGAAAGATCTAGGAGAGGCTGATGTGATTCTAAACATTAAGCTAATTAAGGAAGAGAGCGGGACTACTTTGTTGTAATCTCATTATGTTGAGAAGCTTTTGAGCCGATTTGACTTTATGGATTGCAAGTCTTCTCCAACACCTTATGATCCTAGTGTGACTTTGAGAAAGAACAAGAGAATTGCTAGAGATCAATTGAGATATTCTTAGATCATTGGTTCACTCATGTATTTATCTAGCACAACCAGACCAGATATCTCTTTTGCTATGAGCAAGTTGAGTAGGTACATGAATCGAGTGATGATCATTGGCATGCACTTGAAAGGGTCTTGCGTTATCTTAAGGGTACAATGAGTTTTGGAATTCACTATTCTGGGCACCCAGCTGTGCTAGAGGGATATAGTGATGCGAACTGGATTTCTGATATTGATCAAATCTATGTCATTAGTGGGTATGTATTTACTCTTGGAGGTGGCGCAGTGTCATGGAGGTCTTGTAAACAAACTATTTTGACTAAATCAACCATGGAAGCAGAACTTACTGCTTTGGATACAGCATCTGCAGAGGCAGAGTGGTTGCATGAGCTATTGTCTGACTTGCCGGTGGAAGAGAATCCAATACTGGCTATCCTTATGAACTGTGATAATCAAACAGTGATCACTAAAGTGAATAATGCTAAGGATAATGCGAAGTCGACAAGACATGTTAAAAGACATTTGAAGACTATCAGGAAGTTGAGAAACTCCAGAGCAATAACTGTGGCATATGTCCAAACAGATAAAAACCTGGCAGATCCCTTTACTAAAGGGCTATCATGGAATGTGATAGAAAACACATCAAGGGAGATGGGTATGAGACCCATGTGAGTTTACAGTAGTAACCCAACCTTTTTGATCGGAGATGTCATATCTTATTTTTAAGGGAAAAAATAAGATATATATAAAAGCCTTATGTGCACCCTAGGATGTCGCACACATAAGTTGACAAATCTTAAATAGTACCAAATCAGAGTTTATTACATAGCGCATGGAATAGAACACATAGTCTGTAACAAAAATAAGACATAACTAAGATAACTCTTCAGAAGAAGCTCCACCACAGGGACACGTCAACTGGTTGACAAAAACTAGTAGTCGTGTCGATAACTCTCACTCCAATCTTGATTTGTTACCCATCCGGGATTTTCCAAGAATTGAAATAAAACAAATGTAAGTACATACGTACTTTGCAAGCATAGAAGGGGTTAATGAAGCTCAATAAAGGTTGGCACGGTTTAACTGCAAGTAGCTTTTTAGTGTATGTCACATTTTAGCAATTAGCATCAAGGTAGTAAACCCATAACCACATGATCAGGTAAACATGATTAAGAATATGATAAAAACAATATTAACATATAGCACAATTTAGATTGATAATCCATTCCATAAGAACCCCTTGGCCGCTCTAACCGTGGGCACGGACGATATATCGGTTTAACTCTGCGCAAAGGTGTATACTTTCACTACGGGTCATGTCTTACAATTGAGTGGGTTAATTACTCCCAAACCACTGTAAAACATATAAAGCCACTCATAGGTTTGTCTGACAAGTTAGGGCCGCAGGGTCATCGGATGTAGGAAATCCCCCCTTCCAATATGACACATGGCCTACCCGGTTATACACATACTGCAGAGTCATATAAAGAACTAGCATTAACTAACCATATGAACAACTCACAGATCCTTTAACTCGCTAGAAAAGGTCCTATGAACAACTAGAGCCAGAGCCATGTAGCCCCCACATTTGTATGTTATGTCCCGGATGATCACTTATAGTTTGGATCTTATTGAAAACCATCTTTAATCATTAGTTGCATAGTCATTAATCAAGTTATAGGATCATGGTTATAAAGCACTAGCATTAACTACTTATATGCAACATCCCCAGTTATCAAGGTAAACAAGTGTTCAAAGCTAGGTAATCCTAACAGGGTAGCAAATAGACACATGCATATGATTTTTAAGTGTATATAGTGAATAGGTAACAAGGATGGTCCCAACTATACTTGTCTTGTTCAAAGCTTTCCTGATGAACCTGCTGATCCTGGTTGTCGAAGTACTCTTGTTCTCCAACAAACGGCTCACTCTCTAAACTCGATCAACAATCAGCAACACGCAACCATCAAGCAATCATACACGAGCAAACAAATAGATTCAATTAGAGTAGTACACCATGTCAACAAAATAGAATGAAAAGAGTTTATAAAACCAATCTACTCATCACTACGATCACACAGACGTAAAGACACCGAAAACGAAGTTATAACGAGAAAGTTATGAATTTTACAAGATTACATAATATAAAATAATAGATTAAAATAAATCTCGGTTTTCAACAACTGAAAATAAATATAACAGTGATACTAACATATAGATCATGAAATTATGAATCTAACGCAATTTGAACGGATCGATTTGGAACAAAAACGAAGAAGTTATAAGCTTTTGAAATCAGGGGCAAAACTGTAAATAGACTGAAACTACTTTCGGAATTAAAATAAAAAATGGGAATTTCAGAGCTGGCGGAGGACTCTTAACGGAATAGGTGAAACAGAGAGGGGTTTTCTGCAAAAGGACAAAACGAAAGGGTCTGTTTGGATCTGAGCCGTTGGATCAGGATTTGACGGCTCCGATTAGATCGGGGAGAGAGGCTAGCGGTGCTGTCGTCGGAGAAGGAGGCAGACGCGGCGGACGGCCATGGCCGGCGACAGCAGAGCTCACCGGCGCAAATGAAACTGGCCATAGAGACCTAGGATCAACTCGGGACCTAGACTAATCGAGAGAGGAGCTTTGCGCGAACTCACCGAACACGAAGATGAAGGCGGATTCGAACTGTGGACGGCGTACGGCTCGGGATGGCCACGGCGGACTTCCTGCAAGTTCTGGCGACTCGGAATCAGTCAAACAGAGCAAGAAGAAGAGATAAAAGAAACTCAACAGATTCACGAACTTGAAGACAAACTCGGAGACTAGTCAATGTAGTCGGTACGGCAGCGGAATCACGAACTCGAGCTCGGGCGGCGGCTTAGGATTTGGCGGCGCCGTGAGCTCGATATGAGACGAGGGAGCTGCGCTAGGGTTCGGAGAAAGGCGGTACGTCACAGGGGCTCGGTATTTGAGGGCTGGTCGTGTGGAGCGCACGCCAAAGAGACGCAGCGTCGGGGCGCCGGCGGATTCCAAGATGGAGCAGAGTCCGGCTTCAGAACAGGAGGTGGAAGACGGCGCTGATAGGGCGGGTCCACATATCGACGACACAGGGCGTGGGACCGGCTCGTCAGTCAGACCAAGAGAGAGGGAGGAGTGGGCGCTGGCGGGCCTTGGCCTTTCGGCCCAAGAAGGAAGGCGAGCAGGCCGGTTGAGAGGCAGACGCGCCGCTGATGGAGGAAATGGCCTTCGGGCCTGCGGGTTGGGAAGAGGGGAGGCAAGGCCGAACGGCCCAAAAGAAGGGAAAGTGGCACCAGGCCGGTTGGGTCAGCTCAGGCCGAAAACAGAGAAAGGAAAGAGGATTTTCCTTTTCTTCTTATTTTCAAATGAAGTTTCAAACAGATTTTGAAATCCTTTTCAAAGGTGGTCAAAACCCATCATCACAAAATAAATAATACATCAGAATAAATTCATAAAGATGCTTTTTGACCTATGATTAATTTTATTTTTATAAAAATTATTATTTTCTATGTTTTATGCTCACACAAATGCATAAATTAAATCAATTTGGCTATTTTAAAATCATGTAAATTTTAGGGTGTTACGGGAGATCCCGTGACTAAGGATTTAGGAAGAACAAGCTATTGGTAAACTGAGGAGAGTATAATAATAATCCTCTCTTAGTGAAGATGTAATACTCTCAAAAGTGTCGAGGCATTGTACGGCAGGTTGGCTAATGTTATAATATGTTCTGTTGGCTTTAACAAGCGAAGATGTTGTCCTACAGAGCACTCTTGAAAGAACGTAGCTATATGAGTTTTGACGGTTAAACGTCGCAGTCTATGAGACTTGGGTGGTCGCTAGTAAGCTCATGAAGAGATCACGGAGTATGACGTATATGCTTCACCCATGGGGAAGGCTACTAGCAGCCAGGTACTAGTTTGACTTTTAGTAAAACTCATTCGTACAAAACTTGTAATTCAAGACGTAGTCCATTGTTTAAGTTATGAATGGGTGTAACTTAAAGCTCTAGGCGGATGTTCAACTTAACAGTCTCTGCTGAAATAATAGTATATAAACAGTAGTGAGAGAGAAGAAAAATATCTATAATGGGTACTTGAGATCTGGTGGGGGATTGTTAGAATTTATATGGATAATACCCCTAATTCTATATGAAGAAATTATATTATCTCAAAGGCTCAATCCATGTGTTCTCTAGTGGGCTTTAATATTTAAGTCCATGAGTAGATGTGGGAGGTATAACATCAATTAGTACTATATTGCTAGTTAATTTAGAGATTGGGGGTTTTTCTCCACATATATACGTACTGATCTTCCTGGGAAAAGACACACCAAAAACTATAATTGAGAATTTTAATTAGAAAATCCTAACGTAGTAAAATAGTATTTTTTTTTCCTTCTCGTTATTGCGCTACCGTTGTAGTCTCTCCATCCCGATCGTCAGCGTACACCGGTCACCGGGAGAGTAGGTCTCCGAAACCCTCGTCTTTGCGATCTTGCAATGGGAGAAGGCGAATAAGATTTTTGGGAAGCGTTCTTCGCGCGACTGCTCCCAACCTTCACAACGGGTTGTCTTCCATCAAAGTCAGGCGGCGCTACGTCCCGGCGTATTCGTCGTCAACTCAAGCGAAGTCTTCCATCACCCCGCTCATCGACATCAACGATCTTGACCACGCCTTCGACGACTACGACATCGAGCTCACCTTCGACGATCTTAATCTTGCGCCATCTTCGTCTATATCTCCACCACCAAGTACTTCTACAGCTAGCAGTTATAGTACTCTTGATCTAATCTTCATGTTCATGCTATCCAATTTATCTAGTGTATTAATTATGTTTACACCAGATATCATGTTCATGCTATGTGATATTAGTCATATTAGTATATGCGATATACTATTATGTCATGTTAGTAATTTAAACATGCTTAATCTAATTCATCTATTTATCATGATTTATATTCTGGTTTTAATATGAATACCTAATTATTTAACACAAATTTGAACATATAAAATCTTTTATACCATTAGCAAATATCCCTAAAAGTCCAGCCGCAATATAAAATCTATGATTATCTATCTTGCGTGCGAATGTGTCATCTAGTCATCTGACAGTCACCGTTGTGTTGATGCCATCATCAGTTGCCGGGTGTAATTTTATTACAGATTAAAATTTCACTGGAAAACGAAGGGTGGCTATGCTAAAAATTGGAATCTTTGAAAAATGAAGCCTGACGGTTGACGATCGCGACATTATTTGTTCTGCTTCAAGGCCTTGTTTAGATACTCAATTTTAGGTCTAAAATTTATTATGCAAAATTTTTATTCCTCGTCATATCAAAATACCGGTACATATATAGAGTATTAAATATAGATAAAATAAAAAACTAATTACATAGTTTTGTTATACTTTACGAGATAAACATTTTAAGCCTAATTAATTAATATTTGGACAATTATTACCAAATAAAAACAAAATTACTATAGTGTGATAGGACATTTACTATACAGATTTTGAACCCAAAATTAAGTATCTAAACAAGGCCCAAACTTCTGCACAACCAGATGCCGTTCCAAATTCAGTTTCCCATGGTGGCAGGGAATCCTAGCTCACATCTCGTCAGAACGAATACGTTTAGCCAGCAAGCTACCTTGTGCGGGCTACATGTACAAACTCCGAAACTTTGGCAACTACACCAAATATGTCATCACGGCTGCCGGAAGTAAAAAGGTGAAAATTCTAAACTATGACTTGTTTAGATTGTGAAAAAAAAAGAACCTGATGAATAGTACTACTTTCATCTTATTTAACAAATATTGTCCGATCGTAGACCAATTAGGCTCAAAAGATTCATCTCGTGATTTTCAACTAAACTGTATAATTAGTTAATTTTTACCTATATTTAATGCTCTATGTAAGCAGCTAAATATTGATGTAATGGAGAGAGTGAAAAAATTATAACTTTTAGGATGAACTAAACAAGGCCCTACTTTTGGTGATCACTACTGGAAGTGTCTGCCTTAAATCCAACAGGGAAAGACAGCTGTCGGAAGTATTCTTTTACTGACACAGAAAAACGGTCAAGGTTTAAAGGATACTCGACAGGGACTACAATTTGCTAGTCGATTGCCCATCAAAAAAACTATTCGTTACAGCAATTATTGACGGTTAGATTACAGGAAAAATCTGTATTTCTCAGGTTTTGGCTTTTTTTATTCTTGTTATAAAACCTAGACATGGTAAAACGTTGGTAACATCAGGAAAGTGCATGCCAATGCTGTGCTGTAAATAAATCTATTTAATTTTTTAAATATGACGGTTAGGGGCCTATTTGATCACAGTTGAATTATTATAATATGTACTATGCATATGTGGTTATTATAAAAACAGTAGTTTGACCATGCTACTCCGTCCGTACGTAACTGCCCCATCCATACATAACAACATCATTATCCATGTAAGAAACTGAACCGCTCCTTAAACATGTGCTTTATGGTGAAACCAATAAAGGGATTTGTTCAATCCCATTCTAACGTCCGCTCTCCCACGATCCTGTGAAATGCCACTATAGAGCTTATATATCTAATCAACCCGTTGGAGAGCTGATCTTATTTGGCACTCTACACTTTCAAGTATCTTCGGCACCAACAAAACAACACACAATACAAACAGGTGGGTCGTCGAAACCTCTGTGCCTTCGCGATTCAGCCCACACATATAGACACAGATAGAGGAGACACTACTTCATCGTTTACTTTGAGGAACCAACGATTGCAACCTGAGCTTCGATGCAACACTTGGTTTTCACAAGATAGCCATTTGAGGAGTCCTTGAAATCCTCCAGCGAGATGAACTTTAGCCATCCCCAGCGACGAGAGTTGTTTGTAAACTGGGTCCGGTCTGTATTTTTCCCAACAAAACAAGTCAACAATATGTTATGATAGCTTAGCATGTGCAAAATATACTGTCCATTGAGCAGACCTGTTCGTTTCAAGTGATTGCCGGCTTCCTGCTGGTCTTTGATGGATAAGGTGAATTCTACCAGGTTCGCAGTGTCATTAGGGAGATCATTTGCCCTTTTCATGCACAGGTCCAAGGTGAGGTGGTTCCCGTCGCAAGACGTGTAGATACCGATATACCTGCAAATTGGACAGCATGTAAACAATTGGGTTCATGATGCATATATAAAACAGCTATAAGCATTGAGGCCAATTTTAATTTTCATGGTCAGAAGATGTAGGCGAAATTAGCATCAATCAGTAGTGTCAAGCAGTGTGAGCTGGACAGGGCGGCCGGTTATCACCATTTGTATCCTCCGACTTCAAACTGCTTGACACAAATTTCTTCAGTGCAAAGAAGTCTACGATGTCCCAAGTGTAAGTTTTGGCCTCGCTGAAGATGCTCGGCTTCTGGACAAATAGCGGCGTTTCAGACGTCGTGCTCACTTTGGAGGTGGTGACTTTGATGAACTCGACACCAAAGGTGCAGTTGTTATTGAC
>CM041628.1:43777420-43815333 GCA_023333625.1 Bothriochloa decipiens | reverse complement strand
ATTGACAATAAACTTAGAGGGCCGTTCTTTCAGTTTTTCAAGGGAAATCATGCATGAGGCTCCGGAGCATATGCTTGCAGTCTGAAAACTGTGCCTAACTGCAGGGACAAATCATGGCAAAAGATGAAACTTCTCGTGTATAGAAAAAGTATTCTTTTTTTTTTTTGCGAAACGTGGAAAAAGGTATTCTAGTGTACAAAACGAAAAAAAACATGGAACTATATATTAGAGATGTGAATATGCTGTTAACTTGATGCTAAACAAAATTGCTACTACAATTTACCTTGATGCTCGCTGTGCTGTCCGTACGACTGGTCATATATCAGCAACTTGAAAGAGGCCTCCACTACAGTATCTGGCTTCACTGAGCTGTTATCCAGCTGAAGCATAAGAGAGAGGTAGTCCTTATCGTCACCGCTCTTCTTGTCCCTTAGATTTAATATCAGGTTCCTACAAATAGAGCACTGAGAATATGCAAACGTAGCTAGTTGCAGGAACTTTGTGATGCAACAAAACTGTTGAAAAGAGAGCATACCAGTTATGTCCCATGATCTCAAACACTCTAGAGTGGGTCCATCCTTCGCCCTTGTCAAGGAGTGAGGAGAACCCATCGACGCTCCACTTCATGGTCGTCTGCTGGCCCTGCCCTGGCTTTGATCGGCCTGAAACAGCGATTAGGAAAAAATACTAGCTAGGTTTCTAGAGATAACAAACGGTACGAAAGATCACAACAACAGTTAAAATTAGCATCACATACAGAAGAATTATCCAAGTGCATACCGCGAGATGAAGAGTTGCCCATGACGTTCTGTCCATTAAGCCTGGTATTGAGGATTTTGGTTTGTGCTGCACATGGTACGGTGTTCCTTTTCACTATATAGATAGAAGGAGATTAGATGTCCGAATAATTTCTTGGCAAATAGGATGAGGTTTCTGTCTCTCATTGGAGACTTTGGAATTTGGACAAGTCAATCAGTGCAAAATAATGCAAGTAGAGGTAGAGGGGATGCGGAAGTCACGCTAGCAATTTCCAAGCACTGGACGAACTGAAACCATGCATGTAGCAGTTTTAGTGTACGGTGTACCCTGCACGCCTGCACAGCACTGTTTCCTCGCGAAAAAAAGGTCTCAAAGTCAACTGAATAGGAAGGTAAGCCACACAAATAACGAGTTATTACCGAAAAAAAAGCACAACTAAGCAAAGAATTAGAAATTATATAATCTCCTTTATTTTGAAAGAATAAATATACAATGTTATTAGAGGTACCATTTTTAGTAAAATTATTTTGAAACATAAATGCATAAACTTGTTAGTTGCTGCAAACAAACAAATAGATCATCCCCGTCGTCATCTATTCGTAGCGAGCTGGTTTTCCCTGATCTAGCTATTTGGCTCCTGCAATGCGCAGTAGCTCTCCAATTTTGAAAGAGCATTGCTGAGTACTTCCTCCGTCCTAAAATAAGTGTTATTCTCGTTTTCTGAGAAACAACTGTCGGTAATTATATATTAAAATATATAAATATTTATACTAAGTAATTAATTTTATCAGAAAAAAGATTTTGTCTAGTTTTTTAACAAAATTATTTAAAGATATAAATATCATATATATTTTCTACAAATCGAGTCAAACTTATGACACAAAAACCCAAAACGACACTTATTTTGGGACGAAGGAGTATGACACAAGCTTGCACCATATAAAACGATGTAGAGAGTATCATAGCGGTACGACGCAAACGCCCACAACATGCATACACACTTACCCCTATGAACACACATACACAAACCCTACCCTTATGAATATCTTCGAAGGACTGAGCACCCGGCAGATCTGGAGATTTCTGAAGTGACTGTTGGCGCCTCGTTATCCAGGAGAACATCGCTTACCACTTAACACATAATGCCAGTAAATCCTAGAAAAATCCTAGAAAAAAGTGCGAGCATCAGAATTTGAACTCTGATGGATAGCATCCCACTAGACCGTCATACCATTAGACTATAAGCCAATTTGCTGAAAACTCTCTACCGCTTGGATGGTGGTGACACAACCATGACAAGATATTAGGATTTAGTGAAGGCACCCACAAATTCTATAAGCACAACTCAAAAAAGAGTACAAGTGTTAGTTGCTCTCTCACAATCCTTCTTTGCACTCTAGGATCCATTGATTCTTGCCCTATGCAAGAATCTAGTGCTATAGAACCGTCTAGTCTAGTCATCTTGAGCGCTCTCACTCCTTAAAAGCCTTGGATGAGACCGCTATGTTGGCGGCCGTTGATGGTATAGCCTCTACGTTTTGTTTATGTAGTCTCCTCAAGACCCTATACATACAAGTAGGAGTCACAATAGCACACCTAATAGGATATACTCAAGTCCTAATAGAAGTCACAATATATAGCACACCTCTCATGTATTACAAGTAGGATTTAAGTCATACATCATATTAACAGTCTCTAGAGATTGACTACAATCATTTGGATGACTCACCATGCTCCTCAAAGAATTCGGTCCAAGTTGGATCCTTATACTTCCTTACCTTGAGAGTGCCCCCACCACAGTGGCTCATGCACGTACATCACCGTAATGTGTGTGTCAGTGTTCAGGCTTAAGCGCCTTAACCTTCCACTTGAGAGCTCATTCATTGTCTATTTTGTTAACCACACTACCTTTTTCTATGGCCTTCCATGAGTCCATGCCATAAGTTTGTACTAAAAAAACATTTCTATTAATAATAGATTTATAACATCTTTTTTCTTTTATAAAAGAAAGGGAGGGAAAATGCAAGGCATTCGTAGTGTTGAAACGCTTAGAGTTAAATGCACCGTAGGTCCATGAACTTGTGCAGCTGTGTCAAATAGGTCCATCAACTAGAAAACCAGCTATTTGGCCCTTCAAACTTACGAATCTGTTCACTCTAGGTCCATCTACCAAAACCAGCCTGGGATTAATTTGCAATTAGACCCTAAAAAACTTTAATTTGAGGCACAAGTCCCTGATCACGAATTGGAAAAGAGCACACGTATGGGGTGGCCGCAGAACTCGCTGAGAAAGGCTGCTGCCAACATGATGAAGGACACAGATCGGGAGAGCTCAGAAGTACCCTAGATTGCAGCGGCAGTAGTAGTAGTAGGTTCCAAATCGATGAAACCAAGAGGAAGCTAATTAGCTAGCATTGCAAGGTCGTCGGCGTCGTCCTAGCTAGCTACCCGCCGGCTGGCCGGAAGCGGACCGGAGCACCGCCGCGCTGGAGACGCGTAAAGGTAATAAATATATATCCTTATATACTAGTAACCATGGACGAGCTAATAAAAACAAGAAGGTCGTTGCAGCTAGCTAGTCTTGTAGACAATAGACGACGGAGAGGTTGGTGTTGTATACTCTACTAGACTACTACTCCTCTACCTACCTGCTGCTGCTGAACTCACTGCATGCGTTGGTGCCTGGTGAGTAGTTGCTGCTAGCTGCATGCCGGCCGGTTTGATGTGAAAACCGAACTGGTTTTGACAGATGGACCTAGAGTGAACGGATTTGTAAGTTTGAGCGGAAAAATACTTGATTTTTTAGTTGATAGGCTTATTTGACACAGCTACGTAAGTTCATGAACCTACGATGCATTTAACGCTTATATATATGCAGTGGATGACGATATGACATCCAGTAGATATGGCGGGCAAACTGAACAGTATCTTCAGCGTAGAACCTTTATTTGGCATTTTACACTTTCGGTATGTTGAGCACGAACAAAACAAACACACAAATACAAGACACATTATTACAGGCGCGTCGAAACATCGATCTGTACCATCGCGATTCAGCGCACAAAACCAGGAGAGGACTTGTTTTTCACTTTCGGTATCTTTGAGGAACCGACGATTGCAACCTCAGATTCGATGCAGCACTTGTATTTCACCAGATAGCCATTTGAGGAGTCCTTGAATTTCTCCAGCGAGATGAACTTTGCCCGTCCCCAGCGAGGATTTATGTTTGTAAACTGGGTCCGGTCTGTATTTTTCCCAACGAAACAAGTCAAGAATATGTTATGATAATTTGGCATGTGCAATACATACTGTCCATTGAGCAGATTTTTCATTCTCTAGATCGGCAGACCTGTTCGTTTCCAGTGATTGCCGGCTTCCTGCTGGTCTTTGATGGATAAGGTGAATTCTACCAGGTTCGCAAAGTCATTAGGGAGATCATTATTTGTCCTTTTCATGCACAGGTACAATTCGAGGTGGTTCCCATCGCAAGACGTGTAGACACAGATATACCTGCAAATTGGACAGCATATGTGAACAATGATGGATAAGTCTCTGTGTATGTGCTGCAAGAGCACATGGTCCTTGTGTCCTTTGTAAAAGCATCCTTGACTGTTTTTAGGACAGCAGTTAACATCTTAAGGACAGCATCTTGACTAGCACTTAGGACAGCATCTAGGACAACAACTTAGACTAGCATCTTAGCATATGCTTGGCTGGTTAGTAGCATATAAATATGTATCCCCAACCCTTAAGGTTGGCATAGCATGGTGTGATAAATAAACCCAAAAAATTGTCTCAACTCTAAGATCTCTGTGTGATATCCTCTCGATGAGAGTAAGCATTCTATTCACACCTAGAGCAAGGATCCAGAGACTAACAAACAATTGGGTTCATGATGTATAAAACAGCTATAATAGCATTGACTCCAATTTCAATTTTCACGGTCAGAAGATTTAGACGAAATTAACATCAATCAGTAGTGTAAAGCATTGCCAGCTGGACAGGGCGGCCGGCTATTACCATTTGTATCCTCCGACTTCAAACTTTGAGGAGTAGCCGGTGTTCTTCAGTGCAAAGAAGTCATCGATGTCCCAGATGTAAGTTTTGGCCTCGTTGAAGATGGCTCGGCTTCTGGACAAACAGTGTTTCTGACGTCGTACTCACTTTGGAAGTGGTGACTTTGATGAACTCGACACCAAAGGTGCAGTTGTTATTGACAATAAACTTAGAGGGCCGTTCTTTCAGTTTTTCAAGGGAAACCATGTATGAGGCTCCGGAGCTTATGCTTGCAGTCTGAAAACTGTGCCTAACTGCAAAGATAAATCATGGCAAAAGATGAAATTTCTCGTGTATGGAAAAGAAATTATATTCAGTGTACGAAACAGAAACAGAAACAGAAACATGGAAATATGATATGAATAAGTTATTAACTAGATGCGTGCTTAGATTATCGATCGCTACAATTACCTTGATGCTCGCTGTGCATTCCATACAATTGGTCATATATCAGCAACTTGAAAGAGGCCTCCATGATAGTATCTGGCTTCAGTGAGCTGTTAACCAGCTGAAGCATAAGAGAGAGGTAGTCCTTGTCGTCACCGCTCTTCTTGTCCCTTAGATTCAATATCAGGTTCCTACAAATAGATCACTGAGAATCTGCAAACGCTACTGTAGTTACAGGAACCTTGCAATGCCGCGAAACTGTTGAAAAGAGCATACCAGTTATGTCCCATGATCTCAAACACTCTGGAGTGGGTCCATCCTTCGCCCTTGTCAAGGAGTGAGGAGAATCCATCGACGCTCCACTTCATGATCGTCTGCTGGGCCTGCCCCGGCTTTGATCGGCCTGAAACAGCAATTAGAAGATAAGCAAACGGTACGTAAGATCGTAACAACAGCTAAAATCAGAAGCAAATACAGAAGAATCATTTTTTTTTAAAGAAATACAGAAGAATCATCCCGAGTGCATACCGCGAGATGAAGAGTTACCCATGATGTTCAGCCCCTCAATCCTGGTTAAGGCTCTTGTGGTTTGTGGACAGGGGTACTGTGTTCCCGGTGTTCCTTTTCACTTTTTATATATGCAGAAGGAGATTAGGTGTGCCAAAAAAAATTCTTGGCAAATAGGGTGAAGTTTCTGTCTCTCATTGGATACTTTGGAATTTCGACAAGTCAACTAGTGCAAAATAATGCAAGTAGAGGGGGTGTAAATCATTAGCAATTTCCAAGCACTGGACGGACTGAAACCATGTAGGTGTACCCTGCAGGCCTGCAAAGTTCATCGCTCATGCAAAAGAAGTGTAAAGTCAATTGAACAGGAAGGAAACCATTTTTGTCAAAAATAAGGAAGGAAACCATGAATCGCAAAAAAAAAGTTAGGAAACCATGACAAGGATATTAGAATTTGGCATCCAATCGCAAATTCTTTAAACACAACTCAAAAAAATAATATAGCTTTGATTTATAATAAGAATCGGAGAAGAAAACAAACAACTATTACATATACAATGGGCACTTACAACCACAGCCTAGGTTTTAGAGGTTTGAAGTTTTACATGAGCTTATTATATACTTGAAAGTTGCACCACCATCAGCAACCCTACCTGAAACGCATCCCCTACTTCTCTGTTTAGGGTGCCCCCTATTCTTATACTACCTATATTTTGTGGTTTACTCCAATAACACCGTCTAAATTGGGAAAACCCACACCCCCCCCCCCCCCCACCCCCCAATTCTGTCCTAGTAGAGAATGACATGTGGGGCCCGATTGTCATCCTCTCTCTGCTTCTTCTTTTTCCTTGCAGCACACACGGACATAGACGTCGGGATCCAAAGGATGGGGATTGGGAGGGGCAGCCTCGCCTGGAAGGGGACGACGCGTGTGGAGGAGAGGGGCAGCCTCGCCGGGGAGGGGTGGCCTCGCTGGGGATCAGCAGCCTCGCCGGGGAGCCGCGGTCGCCGCCGCATCGTGGAAGGGAGGGACGGACTCGTCAGGGAGAGGCGGCCTCGCCGCGCTGATTCGACGGGGAGGGGACGGCAGGCCTCGCCGAGGAGGGTGCGGCCTCGACGCGCCGACTCGCCGGGGAGGGGCGGCCTCGCTGCACGGACTCGCCAGGGAAAGGACGACCGTCCTTGCTGCGCCGCGCGGACTCGTCGGGGAGGGACGGCCGGCCTCGCCGCGCGCGGACGTCGCGGAGGAGAGGGGCAGCCTCGCCGGGGAGCTCGGCGTGTGGATGCGGTCACGAGAGGAGAGAGAAGAAGTAGAGGGAGGAGTAGAGGGCCAAACGGGAATATGGGGAATTAGGGGAAAAGTAGGGTGCCAACGGGAACAGGGGGTCGAATAGGGTGTGTGCTGGAGTAATGTTTTTAACCTTCGCCGTCTAAATCCCAACTGAGGGGCCAAGTAAGGGCCCATGCTGAAAATGCTCTTAGAGGGTTAAAAACTGTCCCTCCCACTAGAGACTAGTAGCACGTATCTTTTATCTCTAAGAACATAGCCTGTTTTGTTTTCATATTGTCCACAAAGATAACCATATTCCCTGCTTTCAAATACACCAGAAGATCAAAATCACCATGCTGTAATTAAGTTTGTTTTTGATGCTCACAGCTTGTGAGAACCAAGATTCTAATTCAGTTTTCTCCTTTCACGGTGCAAGCTCTGGCAACCACTCCAAAGTGCAACAAATCCCTAGACCTTATGGGAGTAGGAACACTCGAAGAACAGGTGTTGAGTTGTCTCTAGATTTCTTTCGCACAATACATAAAAATAGTTATTTTTATAATTGTGTATTGCAGACGTACCGCTGTACATAATCTGTCAGCCAGAGAAAGAGAATTTGCATCTCGGAGGTGCCCACACTTTCGAGACAAGTTTTGGGAAGTTAGACTAAGTTTGCCATTCGAATTGAATATTGTAGGCTGACTTAGCCGTGTACTCGCAGCTCTCTAGGGTCCAAACTATATGGTCTTTCCCTTATATCGTCCAAGTCTGGATGAACTGCCTGTATTTCTCTCTTGAGCATGAAATATTCGCCCAGCAGCTTAGCTCTGGGGTGAGGTATATGACAAATGATTGTTGCTCTCACACAAACCCACTTGACTATCTACTGAGGGTGGCTGTGGTGTGGCAACGGTGGGTAAGATGTGAAACCTAGTAGTCTAGCATGTGAACGAGGACCAACCTTAGCGTCAAAAATCTCCAAATGGGCTTGTTTTTTTTATTTTTATTGAAGCGAATTATTGAAGCTCCCTACATGGAACGTCTACAGGAAATATCGATCTTAAATTTTGTCCTTCTCTAATGATCTCTTATAATAATTTCCTAAATAATTTTTATAATGGGAAACCCCATACTAATTCTAACAAGCCGAACTTTTTTAATAGTTCTCTTATTGCTTTCTCATCTGGAGTCCTTTATTTTAAAAAATTTATGCATGCGTCCAATTTACTCCGATATCTCGAGAAATATGTCACGTGAGGAGCTAATACAGAGTTCCTATCGACAGAGAAAACTTACTAGCTAGAGAAGATTTTTGACAACCTTTTACTTTTAATTTAAGAATCTATTTTACTAAATTGTTGGAGGATATTTTTTTTCCTTTTTGCTAAAATATTAAAATGGGAGTTGTTTTTACAATATAACTGATGGAGATGCACTTATTTTGGCCTCTCGTAATATCCACTCATTTACCAAGTGTTTTTTGAACTCTTGAAGGTGAGGTATAACATGGTACTACTATATTTAATATATTTAATTTCGATCAGTTACGCATGGAGACGAAACTGAAAAAAAATTCTGGATTGAGTCTCTTCATTGGAGATGGGATCAAGAATTTCACACAATACAAACAGATGGCGATTGCAGTAGATGAAACTAAACCAACAAGCATGACGGGCAATTGGGCAAACTGATCGAGATGTTCATTGCTGAACTATTATCTGGCATTTTACACACTTTTCAGTATCTGTGGCACGAGCAAGCAAACACACGCACAGATGGGCACCTTTGCACAACTGCGATTCAGGCAGATTCCATCGTGGAGGACCCGACGATTGCAACCTCCGCTTCAACGCAGCACTTGGTTTTGACGAGATAACCATTTGACGAGTCCTTGAAATCCTCCAGCGAAATGAACTTACTCCATCCCCAGCAACGAGCCTTCCGTGAGAACTGGCACCGACCTAGATTTTCCCCACAAAATAAGTCATTACATAGGCAATGATAATTTGGCATCTAGATTCTTTCACATTAGAAAATCCTGGTAGGTAGACGAACCTATTCCTTTCCGGCGATTGCCAGCTTCCTTGTTTTTGATTGATATAGTGAGTTCTACAAGGTTTGCAGTGTTGTTGGGAAGATCATTGGTCTTTTTCAGGTTCAGATACAAGGAGAGATGGTTCCCTTCACGAGATGGATACATACTGATATACCTGCGAATAGGATAGCATGTAAAATTCAGTTCATGATGTATAAAACAACTATAATAATAGTACTGAATGGCCTAATTTTTCTGGTAAGACAGTTCAGATAAAATGAACAATATTCAGTCATATCAAGCGTTATTCCAAGATGAAGATGGCATCACCATTTGTATCCGCCGACTTCGAACTCTGGAGAATAGTCGGGGTTCTTCAGTGCAAAGAAGTCCTCGATGTCCCAAGTATAAGTTTTGGCCTCGTTGAAGATGCTCGTCTTTTGGACAAACAGCGTTTCTAACGTTGTGTTGGCTATCGAAGTGGTGACTTTGATGAACTCGACACCAAAGACGCAGTTGTTGTTGACGAGAAACCCAGAGGACTGTTTCTTCAGTTTCCTTAGGGAGGTCATGCACGAGGCGCCAGAGCTTTTGCTTGCAGTTTGGAAACTATGGCTAACTGCACATACAATATCTCAAAGCTTAATGTGTTTCCTTTCTTGATGACCAGAAACTTTTATACGAAATCATGAATACTCTTGGAGAAGAACAGAAACTCGGAAACACAGAAACATCAGAGAACCTAGCAGAACTAATTAATTGGCCATTTTACCTAGATGCTTGCTGTGCTTTCCGTGCGACTGGTCATATATCATGAGTTTGAAAGATGCATCTACAACAGTGTTGAGTTTCACTGAGCTACTCGCAAGTTCAAGCTGAAGAGAGATATACTCCTTGTCGTGACCACTCTTCTTGTCCCTTGGATTCAACTTCAGGTACCTGCAAACACGTGAAAGTGGTGGGATCATTAAGAATGTACCATTCCCTCCGTCCTAGAGAAAATACAATTCTATCTTGTTGTTAAGTCAAACTATTTTAAATTTTACTATAAAATATACTAATATTAGCATACTAAATATGTATTATTAGATAATTATATTAGTCATGTCGTGTAATTTTCATAATATATCTATTTGCAGTCGTTGATATTATTTTATATAAACTTAGTCAAATTTATTTAAAATAGTTTGATTTAGAGTTTAGACCACAAACATAGAACTGCATCCTTTCTGAGACGACGAAAGAAGTAAAATTCTAGACATAGGGACTATGTGAAGCAATAAAACAATTAGTAATTGGTCTGATTCTATCTTTTGATAGATAAACCTGGATTCTACATCCTTTATTAAAAAAAGATGGAACTGTTACTCTGTTAGTCTGTTAATACCAGTTATGACCCATGATCTCAAACACTCGTGAGTAGGTCCATCCTTCACCCTTGTCAAGGAGTGAGTAGAATCCATCGATGCTCCACTTGAAAGTAGTCTGCTGGCTCTGCTCAGATGAAGAAGGCGCCACCTTGGATCCTCGCTGGCCCTGCCCCAGCTTTGATCGGCCTGAAACACAGCAATCAGACGACAGAGCGCAAGTATGAAAGATCACCGCAACATGCCAACAACTAAACTCAGAACTGTACTACAGAAGACAAATCCAAGTACCGCTAGACGAAGAGTTGCCCATGATGTTCGTTCAGAGTCTGTGCAGCCTGGTACTGCTGATCCTTGAACAAGAATGTACACTATACTATATATGTAGTAGCCGGAGAACGATATTAGATGGGGCCAAAATTACTCGGCAAATGAGATGAGGTTTCTTCCTTCCACGGAGACTTTGGAGTTTGGATAAGCCTCAAGTACACACAAATAATGCAAGCAGATGGGTGCGTAGGTCACTGGGAATTTCCAAGAAAAGTGGCCAGGTCAGGTCGTCTCGAGCCGCAATGCGATAAAAGAATTTGTGTTTGTTTATATCAGTATATGTATTCAATTCATCTAGTTGTCATACTGTGTCGCCGTCTGAAGAGTCACCCTGATGATGCTAGCGATCAATGAAGTCAAACTGTTATAAAATTTATCTAAATAAATCTATAAAAGAGAACAATATACTGTCGGAGCAGCATAGGGAATAAAAGCTCCCTCGGGTGCACATCTCAGCGAAGTTGACGTCTGCGGGCGTTATCTTCTTTCTAAAGGCTTCGTTGATGCACTCTCGACGCTCCCATCCGACGTCGCACCCCACCCTTTCTGGTCATGTTGTGCCGCGTTGTGTGAGCCTATGCTCCGTTGTTGCATTCATCCTCCAGCTTGGTTGACGGTGTTGCTGTCGTTGCTTGGCCGCCCCCGGTCACCGACGTCGTGCTTGGCTCCTCTTCGGGCAGTCGCCGCCGAGAGTGTGAAGCCCAATCATGGACGTTGCGTGGGCTCTGGCGACCGTGTCGTCTATCGGTGGACTCCTATGCCACCGCGGTTACATCTCTGAGTTGAGGATCATTGTGACGATGCGCCTTGCCTCACGAGGTTGCGTTGTTGGGTGTGGTGGAGGACCCTTTTCTTTCCTTTCTGTTGTCGTGTTTGTTTTAGCCACAATCTTTGTGGTTCTGTGTCGAGTCGTGTTGTATTATATTTGCCGTGCTTTCGGTCACTTCTTCTTTATAAAAAAGACACATGAAGTCGAGAAAAAAAAGTATTATAAAAATGAAATGCATGTATTTTTCATAATTTAACAAAATATGAGTGACCGGCCCATACAGTTTCAAGCCCATCAACCTCGAGGCCCCTAAGCGCACACGCCCATCACTTTTTTTGGCCCATAGCTTCCGAAGGTTGGGGCTGAGCCGATCCAGCACTATTCAAAAATTTTGGACGGCCAGACTATTTTCTCGAGATTTTTTAGATTTTTGCACGGCACGCTTTTTGACGGGGGCGAGAGCGGCGGCGGACGGGGCGTGACGGGACCGATCCGCGCGCCCTGGGCCCGTGCCGTGCGGCCCGGTTTAGGTGCACCAGAAGACAGCGGCACCGCACCCAACCCAACCACCGCGTCCGTGCCGTGCGTGATCCCATTGCCCCCGAGCGATCGGCGCAGAAACGCAGGCAGCCCAGCCCACGCCGCGAGGAAAGCCTGAGACCGAGCCGAGAGAGAGAGTGAGCAAGCAAGCGTCACGCGGATGGGCTCGGGCGACCCGGCGGCCGACCCCCTCTCGTCCTTCCTCCGCCACCCCGGCGCGTCCTTCTCGCTCTCCCGCCGCGTCGCCATGGCGCGCGACGCCACCGCCACCGCCGTGCCCGCGCTCCGCCCCTGGCTCGTCGACTTCGTACCGCTCCTCGTCGTCCTCCTCATCGCCGCCCACGTCCTCGCCCTCGTGCGTCCTCCTCCGTCCTCCCCCAGCTCTCCTGTTATTGCTTGCCACCTGCTGGATGAGACTGGGGTGTGAGTTTGGCTTCCCGTCGCAGGGTTACTGGATCTACAGGCTCGCCACGGACGGGTCCAGGCAGCCCGCGCGGAGCAAGAAGCACTAAGGAGGTGGCGCCCGCGGCTGGATGTAAGGCTATTCACATCTTCTCTCTCATGAGCTCTGTATGCTGCGATGAATGTTAGTTATCGGAGGGCGAGGAATTCCTGATCTGCCTGCTGCCTGCTACCTGCTACCTGCTACCCGCTAGGCTCAGGTGCCGAAATGCTACGTCGAGAACAGGGAATCTGGTTGTTCATAGCAATTGGCATGTTGGGTGCTAATTCTGTTCCACGCATTTTTTTTGATCTTTGCAAAATTTTACCAGTTTTCTCAAGTTCCTTTTGATGGCAACTGGTTTGGGGCTTTAGTCCAATTTAACTTCCTTCTTTATTAGGGATGATTCAATTTAGGTTTGGTGCCTTGCTTGTTGAGCACTTATTGAATAAAAATGTAAGACTGAAGATATCTGATAGATATTTGGGGGTCCCTCAGATTTGGATATAGATTCAGTGTAGGATATTGGATGGTGATACTTTTGGGATGGTACGGTCGGTGGATTAGGATTGCTTTCTTCGGTGCCACTTCAGTATGCAATTATTGAACCTTTTTTATGAGAATAATTATTGAACCCCGCTCATTTTTGTATTTTCTTTTTATCAGTAACTGATTTGTTAAGCTTTTTATCTAGTTATCCTGGTGGAAATGGGGTTTTTTTGTCTAAATTGTGAGGCATAGAGATGTTTCTGTTGGATTCATGTTTTGGAGAGAAGTAGTTGATCTGAGTGCTTCATATGCTCCCGCACATTATTCTTGCATTTGGTACATTATGCTGTTGCAAGAGAAGTTAATTTTCTTCTCTCCTCAAATTTTGTCTGTTTCTAATCAAATTTTGAACTGGTCTTGAGTGCATTGACTTTGTTTGTTGGATCATGGACTTGTGGTAAAAATAATTTCCAAATGTTTTTATCTTCACATTTCAATGTTTATTTTATTTTCTGAACCATCTATCGTGCTGTGCTTACCGTATACTATATGTGCTTTGACTGAAGAGAAACGAACATATATGAAAGAGAGAGAAAGAAAGAAAAATTACTCTAGTATGTTATCTGAAAAAAAAAAAGTAAATAGCCCTGTCCTTTGAAAAGCCTCTCTCAAAAAACAATGATTTCAGCAACTTGTATTTTGACCTAGACAAAACCTAATCTTTCAAACAATATGGCATGCCTCCGAAATTGATAATTTGCTAGTTCACTCTAAGCTACAATAAGGGATACGGATACCGTCTTTTCCGTTGTACATTAACTTTGAAAACGGTTGATGAGTCAAGTTTTAATGTATTTGTATGATGTGTCTATTTGTGAGCCTTCTGTATGAGGATTTGGACAAAAAGTCTCCTCTGCAGAGTTTAATGTTTGGTCTGTTGCTTTCTAGGCTTGATGACAGGCAACATCTATTTTAACTTTCTTACTTCTATAAGGAGTCATGTTGGTATTTCAAATAACCTAAAAGCACAAATCCCTGTTGTTTCCGACATTGTTACATTACTTGACTGAATACAACATCATTCGAGCAGTAACCAGGAGCACGCCCCATTGCTCATTTTCACCTTAATGCTAAAGTCACTGTGGTCACTGTGTTTTGTCTTTAGAAGGGGCTGACAAAACACTCTGCTTTTTTGTATTTATTAAGTATGTAGTTCATTTGTCCATAAAACAGGAAATCAGCGTTTTGGTTTTCTCCAAATCTGCTTAGTGCTTGAGAAATATGCAACATCAGGCAGCCTCTCATACACGACATTATACTATATATTTACTGGGCTGAAGCGAAACAAACATATAAAAGGAAGAAAGAAACATCCTCTAGATGTATGTTGTGAAAAAGGGGCAAAGAGTCCTGTCCTTTGAACGGCCTCTCTCAAAACATAATGATTTTGCAGCTCAGATGGAGATAGCAACTTGTATTTTGACCTAGACAAAACCTAATCTTTTCAAAACAATATGGTGTATCCCCAACATTGGTAATGTGCTAGTTCACTTTGAGGTACCATGAGGGATGCAGAACATTAACTTTCAAAAATATTTTTTCTGATGAATCAACATGTAACGTATTTGTAGCGTCTGTTTGTGAGCCTTCTGTATGAGGATTTGGACAAAAATCTCCTCTGCAGTGTTTAATGTTTGTTCTGTTGCATTGTTAGGTTTGATGACAGGCAGAACCCATTATTAACATCTATTTAAACTTTTGTTACTTCTATGATGGAGTCGTGTTGGTATTTAAATAATCAAACAGCACAAATCCCTATTGTTTCCAACATTCTTCTGTTACTTGAATGAGTATAACATCAGTCGTGCAGTAACCGAGAGCACATCCCATTGCCTGTTTCCGCCTTTCTGCTGAAGTCACTATGTTCTGTTTTTTCTGCATTTTATCTCCTTTATTAGAAGCAAGGTTTTAAAAAACGCTAGACGCTAGGTGAACGCTAGCCTATGGTTTAGAGTTTTTTGTGATTAAACGTAGTCTTAGATTAAACGTCTTTTGTGATTAAACGACACTGTGATTAAACGCAACGCTAGGCCACCGTTCAGCGTTTAATCAAGATTAAACGACGTTTAAAAACGCTTTTCAATACACTGATTAGAAGAGGTCAACAGGATTGGCTGAGAAAACTGTCTCCGCTTTTTTGTTTGTATTAAACTTGTAGTCCATTTAACCATAGAAGAGCAAATCTGTGTTTTAGTTTGCTCCAAATCTGCTCAGTGCTTGAGTAATATGCAACATCAGACAGCCTCTCAAAACACCACTGGTAACCTTTTTGGATTGACTGATTCCATCCTTTTTATTACAGGCTTGCAACCAGTGTTTGCTATTTCAGTCCTGCATCCTTTGCTTGTTGATCTCCAAGGCTTCCAACATCAGGTGATGGCGTGGCAAAGTTCCTGAAAGAACTTGGACAGGGAACCAATCTCATCCAGTGGTTTGTTCAGATGTTGGTATCAAAAGTGATAGCTGATATGTGAAAGGAAGCCCTTTTGGGCATAAATAGTTTTCGGTTGCTAGATAGGTCGTCATCTGTCGATGTCTCCGTGTAAAGAACAGTAGCTAGACAGGTGTGTTGTTTCATATGTTGTGGGCTTTTGTAAACCATGAGCAGCATTTTATTTTTTTGGGATCCAAGTAACTGGAAATTTCAGGTTCCAAGCTCTTGGGGCCCTGTTTGTACCCTGCTAAGCTTAGCATCCTAACTCTTAGCACTTGTTAGCAATCTTTACCTGAACAATACTCGTTCTGTTTCAAATTATAATTCATTTTGGTTTTATCCTAAGTTAACCTTTTTTAGCTTTGATTAAGTTTGTACAAAAACGCGCAAACAACTAGAATATCAAATTAGTTTCGTTCAATTCTTCATGAAACATATTTTAATACAGCATTTGTTTGAATTTGACCATGTTGGTTTGGTTAAAATTAGAGAGTTTAACTTCAGACAAAGACAAAGTGAACTATAGTTTGGGACATGTAATAGTTAGTACACCTTTTTAGCAGGTGATATATTTGGGTCTAATTCTATGTGCTAATTTCAGGTGCTCGCTTTTAGCACATTGGATCCGGAAGCCTAGTGCCTTGTCTGAATCTAACATGGATAGTCATGGGTATTCCTCCGTTTATCCGCAGTTCCAGAAATTGCTACAAAAGTGTCGGCAACGCGTTGTTGGATGACTGGATCATCGGTTCATCACACTCACAGAGAAGGTGCGAGGACAAGGCGGCGGCTTCTCTTTGCGTTTCTTGCTCAAACAAATTTACAAATAGAGGATTCTTGTTCCGGCGTTGCGCCTTTCCGCTTTCCTCGTGAGGCGGCACGACAAGGGCACAAAAGCAAGCGCGGCAGCGCACGTCGCGGATTCGCAAAGCGTGTCGAGTCTGCCACATTACCCTGAAAAATTTCTCGGGTCTCGAAGGATGCAGAATAACGGAAAGACATGAGCAAAGCGTCAAGTATGCCCAGAATCCAATCTGACACGCGGAATCGAAGCCTTTTTTGCAAAAGAGGGGAACAATGTACAGAGCTAAAGCCGATTAATCACATGGGCTGTGTTTAGTTCCTCCAAAATTACCCCAAAATTCACTATGTAGAATTCCTATCACCCGTCACATCAAAATGCCGACACATGCATGGAGTACTAAATGTAGATAAAATCAAAAACTAATTACACAGTTTTGTTATACTTTACGAGACGAACATTTTGAGTCTAGTTACGTAAAGTTTGGACAATTTTTACCAAATACAAACGAAATACTACAGTGCGCTGAGGTGACATGATGTGACGTTTTCATTCGAAATTCGCGGGAACTAAACACACCCCGTAATGCAGAGAAAAGTTTTATCAGGTCATGTTGTACAAAGTCAATTTAACACTTAACACATGATATGATACGATCACATCAGAGACGGGGCTGAACATTTCTCTCTGTCGACGTTCAGCTAACGGCAGACGATGCAGAGGACGACGGCGACGATGATGATCAGGATGAGCAGCGGCAGTGAAATGATGAGCACGAACTCCATCTGATCTGACCTCCCAGGCCCTGCAAAATGAGATGGAACCTTACAATTTCACGACTGGCAAATAGCAAAAAAATGCTATCATCTGTATACGGCGTCTTAGTACAGACTGGCCAGATTCTATAATGCGCAAGGCTGGCCATTGTATTGTAGCACAATGAATTACTTCAGAATGGCATCCGTATATTTTTCATTATCAACCACTACATTTGATCTGAGTGTCTGTTGCAAAAACAGTCGTGGACTCTCAGAAATTCAGGCGCGCATATTGGACCTCTGAACTGGAGGAACCTGTCCACCGCCTCGATCTTTGCTATTCAATTCAATACATGATCTAGCTTTTTGCTTAGACAAAGGCACACAACAGTGCTTATTGTTGGCAAGGAATTGGATCCGATTCCCCAATGGAAACGGCGCACCTTGCCTGGCCGGCCGGTACGAATCGATTCTTGATCAGTGCGGCGATTTGGGTCAAATTAACCACCTGCATTTGCATTTTTAGAAGAGAACACATACACATCACAGCAGAAGGCTGTAGGAGTTTTTGGTCCACTAGTGGACCCATCTAGGACTTGGCTGAGATGAGATTAGAAGGTATCATCTTCTTTCTCTCCCTCAGCCAGGCGCACTAGAAGAAATAGGTTCTTTAATTTCTGCCCCTCCTATAAGAAAGAGCTTATGAATCACTGTTTCGGCTTCGCTAATTGCTAGTTGTTGGACGCGGTCAAACTTGGACACCAAAGTCTCGAGTCTCGCCTAGATCACTCACCTAGTCACCTTAGTCTGTCACCTTAGTCAACACATGACTCTGCGTGTGGATCTTTGTCCAGAATAATAAATAGTAAGGCACATGCAGTTCTTGCTCCCTCAACTACTCCATTTCCTAACCTAATTAAATTAAACCGGTATAAAATATGCTGCTGCTGCAGGGTGCAGCTAGCTATCTGCAAACAACCTGTTTTGGTTTCTGCTGAAAGCTACACAAATCGATGTAAAATTCGTGAAAACACGTAGTAACGTTGATCTAATAAGGACGTCGTAGGCGTAAGCGTATCCCACTCGCAGGACTACAAACTAGAGTCACCAAGGCTTGGACGGAAGCAACCAGGATCGAAGGCTGATTTTGCCGAGAACAAAAGAATGTGAGAAGGAACAAGGAAGAAGCCACAGCCCACAGCTAAAACTCAAGATTCCATGCGGGGGAACCAGATCGTGAACAACCCTGAAACCTGAACCTACAGGATCGAGCTCGGAGCCCCTGAAACTGCTGAGCTCATAATATCTGCGACGGCGCGCGGAATCCCCGAAACGAAGTGGGGAGAAAAACTAAAGGGCAAGCGGACACAGTCGAGGTCGAGGGACCAGTACCTGCGCGGATGGAGCTGTACTTCCTGCTCTCGCTGGAACGGTGGGAGGGAGGCGAAAGAGCGCAGTAATGGGGACTGGGACGGAGGAAGAACTAGAAGAGCCGGGCAAGATGCTGCTAGAGCCGAGAAAAGGCAGGGGAGAAGGCGATGCCAACGGGTGCTGTGGTGGGAGCCCGTTAAATTATAATCCGCCGGGCAAGCAAGCGAAAACGCGTGCCACGTGCCACGTGCCACGGTGGCCGGTGGCGACGCGCCGGGCGCCTGAATCTAGCTGGACTGGACGGTGCTGCTGCTTTGCTTCACAGTTCACAGTGAGGGTGAAGCCAAACCAGCGTGGCTATAGCTGGTCGTCTATCTTAACCGGCCATTGGCCATTTCGTCACTCATCAGTGAACTAATACAGGGTTACCCACATCTGTGGCTAGATCAAGTCAAGACTCAAAGGCTTGAGAAACCTCTAGTTGCTTAGTTACGAAGACAAACAAGCTAAGCTAGTGCAGACACAGAATGCACACATAATGGTTTGTGAGGGGAAAAAAAAAGAAGAAAAAGGACATGGAAGGACCAAATTAAAACCAATCAATACCCAAATCGTAATACACACCGAAGTGGAGACACGCGCACGCTATTTATGTCGTTGTGACGATTACAAAACAATCAGGCACTGATGATGAGCAGCCGACGGCGACGTCGCAACGCAATCATGTGTGGTTGTGCTGCGGCCTGCCGGCCCCGGCGCCGAAGAAGGGCGATCGGCCGATCAGCGGCAGATGATGCAGAGGACGACGGCGACGATGATGACGAGGGCCACCAGCGGCAGCGAGATCACCAGCACCAGCTGCATCTCGAACGCGAGCTGCTCCCTGCTTCCTGCCTCTGCTACTACCGACCGACGGCGTTCTTGCTCTCGAGCGGGACCGTGGCGTGCAGAGCTGATCGATCGCCTGCCTGCCTGGTTAAATGGCGCGATAGGGTGGCGCAACGCGATCTCGGTCCAGAACTTTTGTGTTGGTCTGGCCGGAGCGTCTGCCGTCGGTGAAGTTAAATACTGCTACCACCACCGAGAGTTGGAAGAGAATCGAAGCAGCGAAAGGGGGTAAAGGCGTGCGACGTGCCGAATGTTTGGGTACACCCCCTCATGTTACCACCACCGAGTCGCGTGCGACGTGTTGAGCTTTTGGGCCTTGGTGCTTTACATATGTCATTCCACGATTCCATCTCCATGCATGTCAGCTGTCACGAAGCATCTGAGCCTCGCTGGATACATTTGTCAAACACACCGAAAAGATGTTTACTGCTAGTAGATACTGTAACCATATCCTCGCCGGATTCAATGTATGTGAACAAGAGTGATCGCGCTCGATTTTGACAAGTACGTGTCGTAGTACATTTCATTGGTCCTACTACACGTACACGTACTACTAGCCCATTTTTCCTCGTTATCCAGAAATACAGTCGAGAGGTCTCTCGATTGGTATTGATAATTAAGTGATAATTTTAGATTAGACTAATGTATTTATGTTAAGATACACAGGATTAGTCTCTATAAATATGTGTGTAAGCAACATATGTCATGTTGAGTAAATGGCTTAGAGATGTTGCGAGGCTCAACACATGTGATTATGAAGAAGCTTATTGCACATGAGACATGATATGGAGTCATGTGACCAAGATGGTAAAGATCAAGATGAGGTTTGGCTCGATGGATAGGCTATAAGTGTGAAGGGTAAGTCAAGGCTTCTTTGAAGCTTGGGCAAGCCAATGCAACGGAGAAGAGCAAGTGAGGTCAAGATCGATGGGCCAAGACGGTCATGTGTTGATATGAAGTGAATTATATCATTTGTTGATCGTGCCGGTGCATACGTTGCATTGGCACATTAAAGATGACGGTGGAAATGAAGATGCGCAAGGCAAAGGTATAATCTATTACATTTCATTTCACTGGTCGTGAGATGTGTAGAGAAGTTGATGACCGAATTTAGGATTGATAGGCCGTACTATCAAGAGGGGCAAATTTGTTTGCATATCGGTCATCAAGTGCCACATTATGTGATCTAACATTGCAGCATACTAGGATTGAGTGGTGTTGTGAGAACAAGAGAAAATCCTTTGAAAATAATTATGAAAATGCTAACACATGAGCACATAGTGATGTACACTTGGTGGTGTTGACATATTTATAAAGGTGGTGAAGTTTACAGGGTAGAGATGGGTTTGGGTACCTCTCTCTCTCCCGCCGAACTTACGAGAGGCGGGATTTGGCGCTTTCAAGAAAATGAGGTGTTTACTTTTATTGCGCTGGAGGCAAAATTGTTGGTGAAAAGGAAGTGAAGTCGGCTAAGTGTTTCATGCTGAAACACGAGCGTCGAAAACCGGGCCAGCGTCCGACGTAGTGTCGTCTGAGCAGCATTGGTTGGGGCTGCATCGAACGCGTCCAAAGTTCAAGCGTCGGATGCTGACGCGTGACGTCAACATCCGACGGTGCCGCGGTTGGAAGCATGCGCATGAAGTGAACGCGTCGGACGCTGGGCAGTGCGTCTGACGGTCGGGCGTTTGGCGTGTTCGACAGTGGCATGACTTCATGACTTTGCAGCCTCTCTGGACTACGTCCAGCGGTGCGGAGCAGCGTCAGGAGGGGGCGTCGGACACGTTCGACGCATGTGGACTGAGTGCATTTGGGATTTAGCTGTTAACGGCAATGATCGAATTCAAACGTCTAGGACACATGACAGTTTGTGGAGCATCGGGCACTGGCGTAGAGCGTCCGACGGTGGGCGTCAGGCGTGTCCAACACACGTGTTTTGCCCAGTGAAGGGGCAATGGCTATATCAGCCCATGGGGCTATAAATAGATGTTGTGACCGGCCTTGGCTGGTGGTTGAGCACACCAAGGCCTTGGTGGCTTGTGTGTAGTGCTTGGGAGTTCTCTAACTCACATACGCTTGATAGAGATCATTCGATAGTGTGAGCGAGTGATTCTAGTGCGATTGCATTGAGAGATTGCATCGTGTGGTACTAGGTGTTCGTGTTGTAAACTCGTGGGCTTGTTACTCTTGCAGGTTGCCAACTCCTAGACGGCTTGGCGGCAAGGGACTTCATGAGGCGCACAAAGAAGATTGTGCAGTGCTCCGAAGGAGAATTTGTAAGAGGTTTTGTACTCACCTCGTGAGGTTCGCGAAAAGTAGCTCTATTGGATTGCTCGTGTCATTGAGTTACCACACTTGCGCGTGTGGGTTCATTTGTGGTGCCTTTGTGGAGGCGTGCCTTGAGGGCCAAATACCGGAGGAACCACCCAAGAGGACATAGCTTGGTGGCAACCAAGTGAACCTCGTGAAAAATCGCCGTGTCATCTTGTGTCTACACACTTCGCGGTGGTTTGCAATCTTCTTCATAAGCATTGTATTTACATTCTTATATATCTAGCTTGTGTTGTTGCTCTAGCGATCAGTTTGCTTGTGTAGCTTGCTAATCATCTTCTTGCTTGTGTAGCTAGAAGTAGAGTGTCTTACTTTTCTTATCTTGTTTAGCTAAGTAAAGTTGAGCTCTTAGGTTCGGCTTGTGTAGCCTTGTCCTTTAGAATCTAATGAGCTTAGGTTGGGTTTGTTCTTTTACTCATTAGAATTGTGTAGGTGCTCCCTTGTTTGATAAAGTACTGGTTGCTTATGTTTATGTGACCTTACAAGTTAGAATTGATTAGGAGAGCACTAGCTAGATTGACACCTTACTTCTTGCTAGAGGGGTGAAGTCTTAGCTAGACCGTTTAGTTTAATTTCATATTTAATTCGGTTAGCCGGTGCAATAAATTTTAGAAAGGACTATTCACCCCTCCCCTCTCTAGTCCGCCATCTCGACCTTACAACAGTCTAAGCACTTATCTTAGGTCCACCAACTAAACTTTAGCTAGCTAAAACGTCATCTAAGCATAAATAAGTTTAACTACTACAACCTAGCTAAATTGTAGTTGAGTCCATTAGCCAGAGGATCTAAACATCTCATTTAAAACTTTAGTTGGAACAACTTTAGCTGACTAAGAGTCGCAAAAAACCTTTAGTTGGCTAAGCTTTAGTTTTGTCGGCTTATCAGTTATGATATAATATTTTTCTCTCACAATAAATCATTATCAGCCAGTTTATCAATCGCAAAAACAAACGCTAAGCCCGCTAATATCATGATGAGATTTATTTCCATGTCTCTAAAGCCTGTCCTTCCTCAATCCTCACTTCTTTTACTTAATCTCTTTTATATATAGCGTAGGCCATAGGGTAAATGATAGAATTAGTTATATATATTGCATGCCTCTTTTATGGTGGGTAAATAGACGCGCTAGCTAGGTAAAAGAGTAAGCATGCAGTAACCACTACACAAGTATATTAAGTATCTAAAATCATCACAAAGCTCATCAATTCTAGTGTTTTTAAACTCACTACGATTGTCACTTCTTACTTTCTTCATTCTTATTTCAAACTCATTTTGCCATCTCTTAACAAATGAATTGAATATATTTAATATTTCACTTTTGTCAACAAGAAACAAGACACATATGTACCTAGTATAGTCATCCAATATCACAAACCCATATATTTGCAATACTATTGTATGATGTTGGTCCAAATAAATCTATGTACAACAACTCAAATTCCTTGCTACACATCTAGCGAAAAATCCTATCTTTCATGCAAGGACCAAGCATATAGAAGTTCACTACCACTAAATAAGAGAAAAGTTTCTCGAGGGAGAGACTAAAATGGCGCCCACCAAGATAGATGAGCAAATTATCGATAATACTCACGAAAGGAAGCCAAGTTTCAAAAACTTTGAGAGGCTCAACATGGTTTACGGCCTGCGAGACTACAATAGAAGGAAGTTTGCATTGAGGAGTGTTGAAAGCTATATTGAAAACTTCTAGAAGCTTCTATATCTATCTTGATGCCAGATATCTAGCATGAAGTTACTAGATATTATCACCATGAAAAAATTTGAATAATGCATAACATAGATTTATCTTAGAACTATCTAGGAGACACATGTAATCCTCTTGTGATCTCCAGAGCCTATAAATAGAGCCACCCCTCCTTGCGATACCATACCTAAACACTACCAATACGGTGAGCAGAACATGTACATACATGTCTAAATTCTTAACATGATTGTTACTATGTAGATACATAAGAAAAGACTAAAGACCTATATGTTCTCCACCATCATGTATATAAGATGGTTAAACTTCTATTTCTTCATAGGGGTGCATCAGTAATGTCAGACTCCTCATAGTCAGTATTAGGCCTCTTTCTCTTTATTAGGTTTGCTACTGTCATAGACTATCCTACTACCTAAAGCTATATACTGCTTGTTCTGCAGCAATCACCACACCATGAGGTGTAGTAAGGTAGTACGATTATGAGGCAATAGATGATCTAAACATTTTATTAAACCAAGTGTGCTATCAGAATTTATGAACTTCCAACAAAATACCATCATACCCCGTGGCACAGGCTGCACAGATTAACATATGTCCTTTGTACTTTTCATAAGTTAAAATCGGTCTCTAGTGGAATTTCAAAACATAGTTATTGTAATTTCAACCATTATGAAACACTATAAGTAGTGGATCTTCTTTTTTATAACTTTTATGTTAGTTTCCTCATTTCAGTCAAAAAACTATATTCTATTCAGTTTGTATCTTGAGAGATTTGGATTCTAAAAAAGAAACAACAATATTAGCTAAAAAATATCATCTAAAAATACACCTTTAAATTCATAGATAATAAAACTAAAAAAGTAACCCTATATTAAAAATAAAACAATTCATAATTGTAAATATTTAACTAGTAGTGAATATTAACTTTCGGGGTAACTCGTACTAGGATGGACAAGATGTTCTCCAACATTTGTGTGTCAAAGTTGGTAGATGCTTCGCCATTTAGGAGGAGTGCCTAGTAAAAAACTCCCCCAACATATAATGTGTATTAGAACGTGAACAACAATCATGTTGCTGCTTGTGACTATGATTAGTTTACTTGGGGATTTAACTCAAACAATTATAGGATACGCGATAGAAAAGGACACAATAGTAGTGTGCCATCTTTGCAATAAGGTGATGAGGGCATGACACCTTTGCATACAACCATTGATTATGTGGGAAATTGGCCATAGGACATGTAAAATGACCTCGATTTGCCAGTGGACATTGAAAATAATCAGATAGCTGAAAGACACTTTGATTCTCAACAAATTTGCTGGTGGACACCGCGCGAATTAAAATATTATTTTCATGCCTAGGAGGAGAGAGAACGGCCACAAAATGTCCTTTTAACCCTGGGTCTTTCTTCTCCCCCATCTCCTCTACATCAGGCCCAAGCTTGCCCCTCCATGGCGACCTCATCCGAGCTACCGGTGGTGGAACAACTCATCTTCCCTCAGCTCCGCCCCTATGCCTCGTGCCTGTGACTCCTCCCTCCGCCCTGTTCTCCCGCTGATGTGGGTCCTGGCTGATGTGTCGGCTGCTCTCAGCGTGCACTCATGCGCCCTCCGACGAGCTCGTGGTGGTGCACAGGTGGACCTTGGCGTGCGTGGCGGTGCCCAACAGGCAAGTGACGACGCGCGTGGCTCCTGACGCACGCACGTGGCTGCGGACAGCATGCACCACCGCCCTCCAAGCCACTCGCCATGACCTCATCGGGATTCTTATTCCTCTCTCCCTTTCCTTCACTCCCATGTCATGCGCCTACACGCTATTGCGCCACCGTGCTGGTCGCCGCACCGCAGAGGCATCCGGCGAGCTCATTTGGGCGTTGTTGTAGCGCAGATCTGACGAGGTTGCTTCTACTCCTGCTGGTGGTGGCCCTACTCAGAGGGAGGACATGACGCCGCCACCATGGCTTCTGTGGCTCGGGGCACTTGGGCTGAAGTTTTGGCCTGTCACAGGGCCTGGGGGTGAGGGCCGGCGACGGCGCCTGTCCGCCGGGTTCGTGGTGCACCGGCCTGGCCGCGGCACCCGGCACTTTGTGTGGCAGAACCTCCTAAATCATATGGCCCACATGCATGATTATTGTCTAAACAGACTCCAAATAACCATGACTGTGTTCCATACGACTTAAAAAGTCTGTCGGGTAAATCCCGAATCATCCACAATTCTCCAAGCAGGATCAATCGTTATAAAGAGACATTGCAATATTACAACAGTTTGATATAAATAATATACATCAGAGTAAAATAGCGGAAGACTTATAACAACTTAAGTTTACAAACCTTTGAGTTTCAAATATTTACACCCATAAGTTTAAATTGTACAAACCATAATAGTAGTGGAGTAGCAGTAGATAACTTTATTACAAAACCAAACGATAAGCTCTGCCTAAGAGCGAAACATCTTACTCATCGTCACTTTCCTCGATGACTGTCATGCAGCAGGATGCGAAGCATTCTTGCCCATGATGCTCACCTGCAACAAGGGTTCAACAAACCCTGAGTACAAAAGTACTCAACAAGACTGACCCGACGAAAAAGAGGGGTGGAGACTCAAGAAATGCAGGCTAGAGGGACAAGGTAAGGCTTGTAAGAGATAAGAAATTTTGCGGAAAAGCTTAACAGAAAGAAAAGTTTGCTTGGATCTAGCTCCAATTACCAACCAACTTTATTATTAAACCTTAATCATTGTTCAAGTTGTTACTACGATGATGAACACCGATCGAGTCTTCTTCTCCGAGTAGCAACGGCGATTCGAATCTATTTTCATACCCAGCTGGGACCTAGGTCACTGGGATACCGGAGACTTTAACTCCGATGCACCCCAGATGAACCGATATACCGGGATAACAACCACAGCCATATATCACCACATGATACACCTGAGCGCTTTGGCCCCGTGTACCGAAATACATGGGAACTTAAACCCACAGTATAACACTATGACATATGTGGGGACTCTGGCCCACTATATGTCACTCCATGATAAGCGTGGGAACTCTGGCCCACCGAATACCACTTCATGCATGTGGATTTATAAATTCTTGATATCACCAGTTCACCAACGGACGGGTCCTAGGACATCAACAGATGGAAACACTACAGAAGGACTCCATTCCTAGTGTAAGTTAGCCGTCCGGACTCGATTTATTAACTATTTTTAAGATTCCAACAAGAAAACCAAACTCATCTTTTTCATTCTTTTACCTTTGAACATTTAACTAATTAAGCAGGGCTAAGCGTTATTACTTATCTTCCAAAGCAGGTAACAAGGAATAGGGAAATAAGACAGGTAATGCAATTGGTGGGTTTTCACTCAACTCCTATTACTTAATGCAATATATCATAGCTGAAGCGATAAAACTTTTATAAATAGAATAGGGTTTGAATGCATCCGGGGCTTGCCTTGGTATTCGGGGTAGACGGTCTCAAACTCTGGATCAACTCCCGATTCCTGAATCTACTCGTCCTTGGGATCTGGTGTGACAACGTTAACTCTCCGTTAACGGAAACTATCCGATAATTGATATGCTTTAACATGATGGAATAGTAAACATGATGCTCGATGGATGCATGATCAGACTAAGGACTTGAATACAACTTTTCTTCACGATAAAGTTGCAAGCCAACAAAACTTCGCTTATTAAGCTCATTAGGGTTAACTACGCCATTTAAGAAATTAATTAAACACATGAAATAACATGGATTAAGCCCTAATGACATGATTAAGGTAAGCGTAAATAATTAATTAAAGTGCCAAAGGTCATTAGGGTTAATGACCCAAGGTCATCAATCAATCCCAAAGTCAAACAAATCCTATAATGATTAACTTTAACTAAAGGGGTTAATTAATTATTTAAAAGTATAACATAAAGGCATAAAATTAAAGTTATCAAATTAAGCCCAAAATTTAGAAAGCTCTTAGCCTAATTAGATGGCAAAACAAATTTCAGAATTAAAAGCCATTTATTTTATTTATTAAAAATCATTGAAGGTCTATTTTTCAATTAAAAGGGCTAATTTTAACATCTGCAAAAAGTACTCAAATTTGGTATTTCATATTTTTTTCTAGGTAGATGGCATCATAAAGAACACTCATAAAAATTTTCAGAATTTTTGGAGCTATATATGAATTACTATGATTTTTCAAAGAAAATAGTATTTAAATTATTTTCTGAAAATAGAAAAAGAAAATCGGCACAGTACTCCCGCGCTGACCGACGGCCCGCCGACGGTTGACCGGCGATTACTCACCGTCGGCGAGGTCTTCGGCGACCGGACTTGAACCGTTGGGCTCAGCTTGGCACGGGGAGTCGATCAGGGTAGCTAACGGCGAGGCGGAGCGGCGGCGGCACCCACAACGGCGGCCATGGCGGCGCGGCGGAGCTCGGGCGCGGCGGCGGAGCTCATCGGAGCTATTTCCGGCAACAACGACCACACGGACACATGCAGCGCACTCAGGTGAACTTGTTTGGCAACAAAATGAGGCCAAACTGGAACTCCAGCCACGACGGCTACGCGCGCGGCGGCGCTGGCAACACTGCGCTGGCGGCGAGCTACGGTGGCCGGCGGCTATGACACGGGAATGATGAAATTGATAGCGCCGACCGCTGCAGGAGCTCACCACGGTGCTGATGCGTACGTTGATGAAGGCTCGGAGCGGCTGGGTCGAACTGCGGACGGCGGCGGTGATGGTGGCGGCGGCGCTCCGATGGCAAGGACGGCGTCACCGGAGTTCCTGTGCACCATCCAGCCGGCCAAGAAGCGTATGAGGAGCAAGATAGCATGGAGAATACGATAGCAGGGTTAAGGATAATATATTTTCACCCTGTGCGGCGGTCGACGGCGAAAAAGCTTGCGGCGGGTCGGCGACCGGCCGTGGAGAAGACGACGGCGCGCGGGCAGCTCGGGCTCGGAGAGCAAGCACGATCTAGCTCAAATTGACCGTGAGGATGTGGCGGAGCTATTGGCAAGAGCAATTGGATAGTGATGAATCGACGATGGCGAAATCGAGCGGCGGAGCGAGGTCGTCGGCGATGGCAGCGGGGAGAAGAAGGAGAGGAAGTCGGCCACGGCTGAGCTATTTATAGGGCGGAGTCGATGTATGGACGGGCGACACGACGACGAAGAAGTTTCGGGTGTTCAGGAGCACGTTGGCGGCCGAGCAGGTGCGGCGGTGGACGGCGGCGCGGGTTGAGAAGCCAGCGATGGCGGCCGACGATAGGTTTCGGTACTGTTCGAGATAATTACAGAATTGCCATTCGTTTGAAAATACAAATTACTTAAAAATTTATATAAGAACTTAAAAATCTCCAAAAATATCATTTGTATAACTTTTCAAGAGCTACACTTTTCCTTTAACTATCATCCTAAAATTCTATCTGGATTTTGAAATTTGAATTCAAATTTAAAAAGGGGATAAAACCCTAAAAACAAACATTTGAAATTACTTTTGATTTTTCAAATAAACTTAAAAATATTCAAAACTATGAAATATTTAAATTTCCAAACCGAATCTTTTTCATATACAAAGTTTTCCAAAATTATGCATAATTTTTGAATTATGGTTTTAAAATCAAAAGGGGACAAATGCTGGAAAACTGTATTTTCAAATTCATTTGAAATTTCTTTTGGAAACTTGAAAAACTTTATATACCAACTTTGTAGCTCTTGTCAAGATCTACAAACTATCTTTTTAGAGTATCTCCAAATTCTTTATAGATTTTGAATTAGAGAAAAGGGGGTAAAACTAGGTTTTAGAATAAAGGGTTTTTAAAATAGAATTCAAAGTCGATTTGGTTTCTAACTTAATTGGTTGGTAATTAGTGATCACAAACATCATCCAAGGACATTTTTAGGTCATTGACTCAATGACACCCTTGGTTGACCAAGTTGACTTTTGAAAAACCTTTTTATAGCTTTCCAATTTGAATTTAAATTTGAATTGCAAGACTTGGGAATAAGCTTTAAAATCTAAATCAACTTCAAATATGGAAACAAATTTTTAAGGGTTGAACTTAGGTTTATACACTCTGCTTGACACTAGTGTAAACACGATTTACACCTCAAGTACATAGAATATAAATTAAGTATTTGCGATGACATTCAAAAATAGGGTTTTATTATTTCATGTGACAAAACATTCCAGAAACACAATCAACCTATGAAATGTAAACTTGTTTTAGTTAATGCACATTAAGGTTGACTTAAGCATGAATGCTTTGCAGTGCATATGATGACATGGCATGTTTTAGTTAACATAACACCGGAGGTGTTACACTTTGTGCGAACAAGGTTTGTGGGGCTCATCCGGCGATGCTAGTCTAGAGCCACGCATAGGGGAGGAAGGAAGAAGAATGGGCTGACTAGTGGGGCCAAGGGCAATTTGGATAATTTACCACCTTTCTCTCTCCTTATCAGCCAAATAATATTATTTTAATCAAGCCAATGTCTTCCAACAAATTGGCACAAAATGCAGTGTCTCTCAGCAAAACTGTTATGAACAATGTTGTTGGTGGTCCTTAATTCTAACCCCGCCAACATTAGTATAGAATACACCAAAAACAATATAGATAGGAGTTTTAGACTAATAAATTCTATAGTTTTGGTGTACACACTTGTTTTGCTGGGCATGCATGAAAATACAGAATATTGGGCCAACAATAGAAGAAAATAACAATAATTTACACATCTCATTTCTTGGCCCAAGGAAAGGCAAGGAGAAATAGCAGAGAAAGGCCAAACCGGGACGTGTCAGCCCAAAACAACATCGAAGGCCAGGTCCAAACGCAGCCCAGAGCCAACCGACCGAAGATGGGCACCAAAGCCACTGAGTGAGCCGGCTGGCGCACCTGGGCCGGCCGGCGCACCGACTGAGCGGCCTGGCCCCATCTTCGGTGAGGCAGTACATTCAATGCTGAGGACTAGCGGTGCGGGGGTGTTTTGGTCATTTGGGCTCCGAAACCGACCTGCTCACTCACTATTTAAGGAGAGGCTCTCCACCTTCATTAGATATAAAAAATCATTCATACACACATCCACCACACTCCTTTCTTCTTCCTCTTCACACACACTCTAGCATAATAAACAAGAGGGAGAGTAGAGCCACTACCTAGCTTCTAGCTAGCCCAAGTAGGGAGTGAATGAGATCAAGCTAGTGGAGCTTTCTTCGGAGGTTCCCAGAAGCATTGTCTTCCTAGTGGAGGGGTGCCGGAGTTGTCGGCTCCCTCCCCACTTGTACCTCAACGAGCGCCTTTCTACTTGAAGTAAGAAACCCATGTTTACCTTTTGGTTATATTTCTTTCAGCAAGGTTATTCTTGTTCGTTTCTATCTTACGGGTTTGTCGTCCACCCTTTCGACAGAAGCTCTAGTAGAGGACTCCTGATAAAGATGAAAGTTTATGGCCAATGCTAGAGTTGTAACGAATAGCATAGACGACGTGGTGTCTAAGCTAGGAGTTACCTTCGTTTGCCTCGTCCCCACGGTTGAGGGGTAGGCGGCAGGTGGTGACAGCCCTGTCCGTCCCTTGTAATCCCCCACGTTCGGGTTCGACGTAGAGTTATAGGCCGGTATCACCTGGCAGACCAGGTGCGCCCCGGTGCCCGAAGTAAGGTATTAACGACTTGGATATCCTTCTTTAGGAAATCAACTATTAGAAAACCTCACTACCCAAGTTATCTATCTCTCTCCTCTAGGCAACTAGCTTAGTAACCTTCTGCACTATATCGTTTCCTCGTGGAAATTACGATACCCTGTGGATCACGGGGTGAAGTGCTACAACGGTATTTCCGTGCGCTTGCAGATTTTGCTGCTTTCACTAATAAACACCAACAAATGTCCCTCAGCAAATGGACTCCACTTTGCTGTCCTGTAGCAAATTTCCCCATGATTATAAGGTGGGATCATTCCTATATTAACATGATAATAAAATTAAGATTGGTCGGTACCTAATGCAATGTAAATGAGCTTAGCAACAATGGTGGTGATGATAGAGAATTGATATGCCATGAGCGAGACCAATCTCAAAGTGCAAGCCCGTCAAAATGGAACTTTCTATTCATCATAAATATCATGTCAGCAAAGTCTCCAAATCACCAATCACCATGACATCTTATCATTGTTTCTGTCGAGAAGCTTCTTTGTCGTCATGGGCTTATTATTCACCCTTGGGCTCCAACCACGTGGAGAACACCTTAAAAGGTGCCCAAGGAGGCAAGGGTGTCCTTCTCTTGTCCTTCTCTTTGGCCACCAACTTACGAGGCAAGCAAGGGCGTCAAATCCAAGTTGGAGATCCAATCCATGTCAAGTTCGAGCCAATCTCGGACTACATAGACAGCGTACGGTAAAACAACGCTTTAGTGATAGCTAAGGCATGATGGACCTCTTCTTTCTCACTGGACCTAGGGAAATCTAGGTCTTGTTTGGTGCACATGTATCTACCTCAAACCACATGGGCTGTAGTGGAACTTAGTTTTTTTAAGAAATAGTGAAACTTAGTTCAAATAAACTCCGATCTGTTTTGACACATTCCCTCGTCCAAATCCAAAACAAACCCTAAGAGCAACTCCAACAATTTTGTATTTTTTGTTTGGCAAAACATGGAGTTTGCCAACTCTCAAATCAATATGGGAAGGAGAAAAAAAGGTTATCTCTAATGGTTTGGCAAAATTGACTTGCCAAATCCAAAAAAGGAAACCCGGCGACGCGGGAGTAGTGCGCGAGACGGAATGCCAAGCCGATCGTGAGCTTGCATATATGCCAATCCATCCTAAAATTTTGCCAAGTTAACAAAAATATAAAACTCATTTGCAAAACTGTTGGATAGGAGTTTTATAGACTTTTTTTTTTATAAAAATAAGAATACAAAACTCATTTGTAAAACTGTTAGAGATGCTATGAAGGAAGCTTAATTTGGATGAGCATCCAGCCCACTGACCCAATGCCGTCTGACGGAATGCCACTGAGCCCACTAACTTCAATCTGAAATTTTTTTTTGGCCCATAGTCATTTCCACACTTTTCCTCTCCAGACACAAGCAAAAACCCCGACCCCCACACGCGCCGCCGCCGCGACGCCGCCAAGCCTCCTCCACATGCCCGCCGCCATGGAGGGTCGGAGGCCCTTCCGCAAACCATAGGCTGCCGCCGCGCTACCACGCCATGAGACCCTGCCTCCCTTCGGATGCCCTTTCGACCACGTATCCCCCTCCGCTTCCTCCTGCCTCACCTCCAGCACCGCACTCCCCGCCCACCCAGACCTCCACGTAGACCGCTCTCCTACTCTCCCGCGGCGGCGTTGTCGGCGGCGGGAACAGAGTCCGAGGAGGAGGCGGTTGTAGGTAGGGACGCGCCGCTAGCCCCTCCCCGCGCAGGCGGGGCGGGAGGTGGACCGCCTGGGCGTGGCTGGGCACGGCAGGGGGCGCTCGGTGAGGACAGGGCGGAGCTCGAGCGGAATGCCTCTATCGCCGCACGGTTCAGGCACTGCCATGAGCTTCTGTGGCAGAATAGGTGGTGGGAGATGCGCGAAGGGTTGGCCCAGATGGTGGATGAACAAGGTGAGCTCGGTGTTAGTGCTTGACTGCTTGTGTCTGTATATCTAAAGTAGCTGTTGCTATTACCGGGAACATGAAAGCACAGTTATTCATCAATCGTAGCTGCAACTGTCATGCTCTTCCCTTAGTTTTGTCAGAAGGAAACAGTATTTGCCGAGACTGGGTTGCATTTTTTGTGCTGTTAATTATATTTTGATTAAATGTAGGGTCATCTGTTAATATACTGAAATTCCAATGCTGGTAATCGTATTTTTGAAATTTGTAATCACCTGTTACCAAGCTGCAACTTTCATGCATGCTGCTAGAGTGCTAGTTGTATATTTGGTGAAGTGTGAAGAGACAAAGTATGTATCTAGACATAGCATATATTGAGGAGCATAGCAAAAGCTGTGTATCTAAAAAGCCAAAATGATTTATAATTTAGAACGGAGGGAGTATTAGTTTTGTCTGAAGAAAGCAAACTCATAGCAGGATCACTGCTGTGGAAATTTTGCAGATTGTCACTTAGTGTATGCATAGATATTCTTTCACATGTCTTGGAAATGGTAGGATTTGTATCTCAATGCATGCAACCACAGAAAACATTTAAGCGTAACCTTTTTTGCATCCAATTTTACCATATCTTTTGTTGTAGGTTCTGATTCGGCTCCGACTCTATGTGATATTCTGTGGAGTGGATTCAGGGAGTGGGATTCAAGCAGCATTGTGTGGGATGCTCTAGCAAATAGTTATGCTAGAGCTCAGATGAATCATGATGCTCTTTATATTCTTAGTAAAATGAGCAGCCTAAACATGCGAATCTCAGTAACCACCTATGACAGTTTGTTGTACAGTCTAAGAAAGGCAGATGTGGCACTGGAGATTTTTAAAGAGATGGAGTCATGTGGGATTCCCCCCAGTGATTATTCCCATAGCATTCTCATAGATGGCCTCTGCAAGCAAGATAAAATTGGAGATGCTTTATCTTTCCTTCAAGAGATTAGGAAAGAGGGGAAATTCAAACCCTTGGGAATGACCTTTAACACCCTTATGTCTGCATTATGTAATTGGGGGTTCATTCAGGATGCAAAATCAGTATTCTGCCTGATGTTGAAGTATGGATTAAATCCGAGCAGGCACACATATTCAACCATTATACATGGTCTATGTAAAGTAGGTTCTGTACGTGAAGCATTCGATATTTTTCAGAGTGTGGCAGAAGAAGGAATGGAACTTGATATTGTCACTTGCAACAGCCTTATTAATGGCTTTCGCTTGCATGGTCATACAAGAGAAATTCCAAAAATGATTGAGATGATGAGGGGCCTTGGTGTCAAACCCGATCTTGTTACTTATACGATACTTATTGCTGGCCACTGTGAAGGTGGTGATGTTGAAGAAGGGATGAAGATAAGAAAGGACATCTTAGGCCAAGGTATGCGGTTGAATATTGTCACATATAGCATCCTTATCAATGCTCTCTTCAAGAAGGGCATGTTCTATGAGGTCGAAAACCTACTTGGTGAGATTTGCAGTATTGGTCTGGAATTGGATGTCATTGCATATTCCATCCTCATCCATGGGTACTCCAAGCTCGGAGAAATTGGAAGAGCACTTCAAGTCTGGAATATAATGTGCTGTTCTCAAAGGGTAATTCCAACTTCAGTAAACCATGTATCTATTCTTCTAGCCCTTTGCAAGAAAGGATTCCTTGATGAAGCGAGGTCGTATTTGGAAACTATAGCTAGCAAATATCAGCCATCTGATGTAGTCCTCTACAATGTAGTTATTGATGGTTATGCAAAAATAGGTGATATTGGTAATGCTGTTCATCTGTATTATGCGATTATTAAGGCTGGTATTTGTCCAACCATTATAACATGCAATTCTCTTCTATATGGATATTGCAAAATTGGGGATCTGCATTTGGCAGAGCGCTATTTTATGGTTATTCAGTTAAGTGATCTGCTGCCAACAACAGTTACATACACCACCTTGATGGATGCACTCTCTGAAGCTGGGAAAGTTCATTCAATGCTAAGTCTTTTTAAAGAAATGACTAGAAAAGGTATCAAACCAAATGCAATAACTTACAGTGTAGTTATTAAAGGACTTTGCAAGCAGTTCATGTTCCATGATGCCAAGAATGTTCTTGATGAGATGTGTAGAGAAGGTTTTGATGCTGATCCAATACCTTACAACACGCTTATACAAGGTTTTTGTGAATCGCAGGACGCTAAAAATGCTTTCGGTGTGTATGAACTAATGGTGTGTCGTGGAGTGATGCCCACACCTGTTACTTATAACTTGCTTGTAAATGTGCTTTGCTCAAAGGGACTAGTTATTCACGCTGAAATGAAACTGGAGTCCTTCAGAAAACAGGGTGCCAAGCTGAGAAAATTTGCATACACTACACTTATCAAAGCTCAATGTGCAAAAGGGATGCCTGACAAGGCCATTATGTGGTTTGGCAAGCTTCTAGATGCAGGGTTTGAGGCATCTATTGAAGACTTCAGTGCAGCAATCAACCGATTATGCAAAAGACAGTTCACCAAAGAAGCTTTGATGCTCGTACCGATCATGCTATCTGTTGGTGTTTATCCAGATATTCAAGTATACCGTGTATTGGGTACAGCTGTACAGAAGAAAAATGAGTTATTCTATTTATCCATATTGCAAGCCCTTGCTACCAAAACTGGTATTTAGTACTTTGAGCATGTAAGTGAAACTGCCTGGTCACTGTTCTTAACAAGCCACACCACACAGGCTGACTAACCCCCTCTTGTATTTTGTATCCATGTTTGTTGCTCTGCAGCTTGCGGTGTTCAGTTGCAATATCTGCCATGTTCGAAAAGATGGACATTTAGGACTGTTGCCCACTGTCAATGGGTCAGTTTGATTGTGCCAAACCACAAGATTAGCTAAAGTTTGACATCCATTTACATCATTACATGATGCCATCAGTATATTTTAACAAAAATGCTAAGATCCTAATATCATAGTTTGTATTTGGTCTTACCACATGTTCATGTGCAATTAGCACCAATGAAAACGTATTTAACTTAAGGTTACCATTTTGGTACTATCCCATTATCTTTCACTTACATGTTTATGATACTGATTCTTATCATGATTTCTGAATTCAGACTTTACTATTACTAGATTTCGCTAGCTTGCAAAACTATTGACCTTGTGCATGTAGATGTAAAGCACATAGTCATGCAGGCAAATGCATGCATCAGCTATGGGGTATTCAGCTACACCTCCACACAAGCAAATATTTTTCCTAGTTATATGTGTCATGAAATGACCTGTTTTATTTGAAAAGAAAAGGAATTGTTACTTTGCTAGTTTGCTTATTCTTTAATCTTTTACCAAGCAAGATATGCAAATGTGAACTTGTATTTACGGTCCAATGGTGACACATAGATGGTGCGGAAACTAACTTGTTTCTTTTGGTAGGTCAAAGATATCTTTTCTTTGGCTGAGTTTATCTTTTAGCCCTACTTGACTCTTTTCATGTTTTCATGTCGTGGACTGGTAATGGGCCGTCAAGTTCTAAAGGCTGAACTTGAATCCTAACTCATGGGTTGTTTCTTTTGGATCATGTATGGGCTCTTCAAAGAAAGGGTCTGGATTAGATCAGATTTATGTTAGAAGAAGGATTGGATTATCGACATGGCCCCACGTAGCCAGCTAGGGTTGAGCAGAGGCGGCGGTGCTGTGCATGGACCGGGGAACAAATCTAGCTGCCTATTCTTGACCCCTTCCCATCCAAGGAGGAGCAGGCAGGAACTCTGGCATAAGGTAGTCCTTGGCGGTACCTTCGAGCGCCTCCATGAAGGCCCACTGCTGCCTTCTCAGAGTTTACTTGGATGCAGAGCAAAGCAGGAGAGATGATTTAGAATCGGTTATGTTCTTATGTACCTTTTTAGGGGCAGGTTTGTTTTTTATCAATCTTTTCACCCGTCTGTTGTAAACATGTATTGGTTCCACACATGCTTCTGCACATGGATGTAACATTTCATTGGTCCTTTTGTTTTTGAACAGCCAAACCATGGCAGGGGCTGAAAGCAGGACCAAGAAGCAGAAATGTGGCAAAATCAGTTGGAAATAGATTATTCATTTTTTATGAGAACTGAAGTAGGATCGTATCCATCAGAGTTTATCACCTACTTTTACTACTGTCATTTATTGGGGTTTGAAGACAAGCCTGATTATTCACCTGAAGAGACTATTCTGTGATCTCTTTATTCGGGAAGGTGTGGTTTTAGTGTGCATGTTTATTATTCTTTTTTATTTTCTACTAGGACATCCTGTAATTCGTATTTCTGATTGTGTTACTAATGCATGATACCAGTTTGACTATGTATTTGCTGGACCATTTTGAAGTATCCTCAGGCTGCAACCCGCGGATGAGGGTATGTAGTCGTCTCGTGTTTTTGTTTGATGTACATTTTGTAGTTTGTTGGACTTATCCCATCTGTTTGCCATTGTCTAGGCAAGTGAAAGAACTAGTGGAAGTGTTGGACCGTCAATGGATAAAAGGCGTGTTTGGTTCCGAGAGCCAACTCGCCTGACCTCACCTTGCCCTGCCGGCACAAACAACAAGAGGCTCGCCCAGGTCAGTGAACCATTTTGGATCTCCAGCAAAAGCGAGAGAAATCTTTCCTAGCACAGACCCAGAGATACACAGGCAAGAAAACCAAATGGCTAGACTCCTAGAAATCTCGCTTGGCAAGGCAGCACAGTTTTGGTTGAAGAAACCAAACATGCCCAAGTTGAGAAGACCCCAGCGCCCAGGTTTGTGCTTCTGCTCTTGAAAATTTGTGTAACAAATCTATTATACAAATCGGACATACGTTTGAGCATGCATGCTCCTTTTTGTGCAGGAGAGGCATCTGTTAGAAGGAATCCTAGTGGTTCTGTGAATCCGAGTGGCAGTTATGCTCAACAACCACAAGAGACCATATCTATGTCATTAAAGGAAATTGTAAGTTAAAGTTCCCTCCGCCCCTTGTAT
>CM041628.1:43681912-43777410 GCA_023333625.1 Bothriochloa decipiens | reverse complement strand
TGTCATTAAAGGAAATTGTAAGTTAAAGTTCCCTCCGCCCCTTGTATGATCTATGAACATTCATCGCTGTTGTATCTTATTCTTTCCTCATGCAGTCCCCGCACATCTCATGAGCTTTTCTAGCACATCTTGTGTTACTTGCAGCTGTACCTGCATTCATGCTGTACATGATAACATGTAGCCGCACTCCTGTATAGTAGTTGAGGACAACCATGTTTTCTGATCGGACCTTCATTTCTAATCGCTCTAGGACCGATCAGGACGATTAATCGACCTCTGATTGGTGTAGTCGTCCATATAATCGTCCAACATATAGTGGGACTATATATATTATAGCATGCTATATATACCATATAATATATATTTGTATAGTAGACAATTTGCATCAAGGAAGGGCGGCCCTGGTGCAAGCGGTAGAGCTTTACCGACTGTGACCAAGAGGTCCAAGGTTCAAGCCCCAGCCTCTGCACATTTGTGCAGGGATGGCTGCTGGCTATTTTCCCTTCCCCAGACCCCGTAGTGCGGGAGCCTACGGCACTGGGTACGCCCCCAGACAATTTGCATCAAGACTCCATATTCTATATTTCTAGTGAGTTGGTTACTTACCTGAGAGATCTGACTCCATATTCTTGTCCCGGCCTCCATATGTGAGGCTGAGGACTGAGGAAAGAGAGGGTGGGGTGAGATATAAGAGAAACCCTAATGGACCTGGCCCAAATAAAAAGAGCCTAGTAACTGAAGTGGCCCATCTATTTCTCAAAAAAAAAAAACTGAAGTGGCCCATCTGTCTATTTGGTTCTGATCGACCAGATAGCTAATCGGACGATTAATCGTGCCTAATCGATGATTAATCGGATGATCAGGTTTTTGATCGGTCTGATCTGATCGAATTGCATAATCGAGTGCTGACTACCGATCAGGACGATTAATCGTGATTAATCGGACGATCAGAAAACATGGGAGGACAATATGATAAACATGGGAGAACAACACGATTAATCGAGTTGCTTCCAATTGTCTTATCTTCCTTATGTGTACAATGCTCTTTTGCTGAGGACCAAACCTTCTATTCTCAGTCAATAGTTGGGATGTCCTAGTGATAATGTACAAGTGTCTAATGAGCACATTTACTGATGTATTTGTCTAAGGGTTTTGTGGGCTTTCTATAAAGTTTGTTGGAAGCCATGTTGACTCCATTGATTGATCGGTAACCCCTTTGCTGCTGCAGTGCGATGTGTGAAAAAAAAAATGTTGTTCCTTGGTTCAATCCCCGGCAAAAGGAAGAAACATGGCAAGAGCTGTTGGCTGTTTAGATCCCTAATTAATTTGTTCATCGGTTCATTCTATAAGGTTTTGTGATGTATATTTGTAATAGTTAATGAACTTTGTATTTGTGGACTTCCTGTTTTTTAGAGAAAAAATATATATTATTTCTCGTGTACGGGTATTTTTTTGTGCAGCCATGCACTATTCCACAGTGTAATGACTCAGTGCGGCTGCTTGATTCACATGCGAGAGAACCCACGGATTCAGGTACCCATGTGGCTTGCTTGCTTGTACCCATCAGGTCCAGAATCGGATTGACCTGAATTGAATCAATACGGGCTGGGCTCAGTATTGTGCAATATAAAGCTCTTACTGATGGGAATGATGTTCCGTATATCCTGGTGCACAATCAAGTATTCAAGGAGGATTAATTACTAGTCATAGCAATTAAAGAATGGGAAATGAAGGGCCATATGTGATATGCCATCTCATAAATTTCTGTTTTGCTCCTATTCAAGAGTCAGAATGTATATCTGCTTTCGATTAGGTGACTTTAGGAGTCCTTTATCTGAGAAGAAATGTGTTCTGGAGTCCTTCATCTGAGAAGAAATGTGCTCTCTTCTTCATAAAACCATTAATAAGACAGCCTGCTGATGGCGCTAAGAATTTAATCTGAGTCATCAGCATCAACCACCACTTTGGCGTCGGTGGCTGGAGCTTGCAATTGCAATGGAGAAAGACAGCACAACGTTGGAGGAGCCTGCAGTGAGGCTGTGGAACAATACACCGGCGCTAGAAGCTCACCAGAGGTGCGATTCTATGAACTATTGCAGTCGTATTTGCAACATTGACATGTCATTTCAACACTGCAGGACGCGAAATGTGTTCCAGCTTTCAAACTTGGCAGCAGATGCCGACGAGCGAGCGAGATGCCAAACCGCTTCAATTCAATTGTTGTGGGATTCAGTGATGGACTGTGGGCATCATTGCTGAAAACCAAGTTGATCTGGGGGAATCCACGAAGCAGATCACGTACTTGTTGGATGTGGACGAGGAGGACAAAGGACGGACATGGCTAGGCGCCTTAGGCCTCCGGCCTCCCCACGGAGGGGCATATGGGCAGGGTGGCCCCGGACCGTCCAAGTCCCAGAGATCTCATCACCAAGCTAGCATCATGTCCGGAGATCTGCGTGAGCATCTGGCGCGTGGCCGAAAGCCAAAACTTCAGGGCTGGGCAGGGCCTGTGATTGTCGACTAGCTCTGAACAATCGCCTTCCTTTCTCTTCCGTTTGCTCTAGTCGTTTTCAGTCTTTTACTGGGTGAGATTCTTGTGTTTCCCTCGCTATCTTTGTATCTATTTTGTGTATGTAAATTGCATACTTGGTTGGCTGTTTATGATGTACATAGTTGCGTTCTGATGATATGGTGACTGCAGATCAGAGAGAAATAGTACATGTACAGAACAGAACAGAACAGAGAGGTGCTGAGCTGCCCGGCATTCTGTTTTCAATCAAGCAGTGACACTGCATGTTGTTTTCAATTCATCTATATATATTCTTTTTTTTAGAAAATTCATCTATATATTCCAGCAGAGTAAAATGTACTAAATCTTTGGCGTTTGCGTAGTTTGTCTTCTTGGCATGGAAGAACCAATTCAATTCAACGAGAGGTTGTCTTGCATTTCCATCAGGCCATCACCCTCAGTCACATGCATTTCCACCAGCATCTGCAGTCACCGGCAGGATTGTGAGGCTATAGATACGCTGAGGATAGGCATGCGGTGGCTCCAAAACGTCGAGGCGATGCCCAAAAGGCTCGATCGAGGACGTCGTGCTAGAGGACAGGCTCCCAAACTTGGTTTCGGAGGGACAGGCTCCCAAAGTTCGCTTGGCCACCTGGTGATTTTCCAGGTCAAAATTACACACGGACACGATCATTTCCCTCGCTCAGCTACCTGATACAGTTCGTGATCCATAGGACGCCAAACTTTTCGTCGACAGGGGCAGCGGCAGATCGATGGCGTTCACAGAGCTCTCTGCTGATCTCCTCTGATGCTCAGACTCACGCGGCTGCCGGCAGATGAGGACCGGATTTTGGGCCTCCGTCTTGGCAGGGCAGGGGTCGAGCAGAATGATGCTCCAGGTGCCGCGCCGGAATGACGGTGTTCCGACCGCCGTGTGCCGTGCGCGCACGCCCCAGGGAGCCCCAGGGCAAGGAGACACGACGTGCTGGTTCATCTTGGTGCCGGCCGGGCCGTCCAGGCTGCACAGAATGTTTGGTTTCAGCACAGACACAACTGTCTGGCACATGCTTGGACCCTCGGCAATGGACGCCTTCGCCTAGGGCTGAGATCAAGAGAAACAAACACTGGACATTGGAGCTGTTTGAAAGGGCTCCATCCAACAGAACAGGCCGGCAGTGGTGGACAGCGTGGCAGCTGGCCGGGCATCCCTGGCCCAGGGCTGGGCGCGAGAAAGCACGGGGCTCCGGGCACTGCTCTGACTGTACTTCGCACGCAAATGGTAAATTCAAGACTATTGACATCATGACTCTATTGACACCACGACTTTGCCTGTCAATCTTTCGACTCGAAACAGAGCGCGCCCACCATTCCCGTTGGGCCGGCGCCGGCGCGGCCGCGGGCGGTGGGGGCTGAGTTGGACCGCCGGTTCAGGTAGTGGCAAGGTAGTAAGCGCTAAGCTAGACGGCCCTTTGCGTACGTAGCTGCCTACTCGAGTGGCCGACGGGTTCGTGTCCGAAATGATGCGGCGGGGAGCCAGAGCGAGCAGATGCAGAGCCGGCACCGGCAGGAACGCAGCGCTGGACGCCTGGCGTTCCTGTCGCCGGGCTGCCGGGCGACCTGCCAGGCCCCGTCGAGGCTGTTCCCGGCTCGGCCTGCCCCCCTTATCTGCTCTGTCTCGTACTTTACCCCTGGCTGCCTCACGCGGCCACGCGCTCGAGTGTGGCCAGGCCAGCCAGCCGGCCACTGCTTGCTGCCGATCGTCGTCGTTGCCGTGCGGCTTTTGGCCACGCTACCTAGCTGGGTGCGGTAACAGACTGATACTACGGATCGGGAGTTACGTTCTTGCACCCATTGTGGAGTGGATAAATAAAGGGATAGGTAGGTGTTCAGAATTCCCCTTCTTTTCCTGGCGAACACGTTTTATCAGTGGGCGACACGCAAAACACACAGGCTCAGAGTAAATAATACGGTTGTTTTGCTATGGTTCGCCAGAGGAAGAGTGGTTGACTAAGATGCTTTAAGATGCTACCAACCCCAAGTAAGTATGCTAATGCGCCAGTGGCGTGGCGCAACGACGCAAGGACGTGCGTGGGAGACCACAGACGACCGCCGAACGCGCGCGCGCGCGGCCAGTGCCCGGCGGCGATCGGCGGGGCCAGCCAGCGCTGCACGGCGTCGTGTGTGTGATCCACGCGCGCGGTTGGGTCAGCCCAGCGCTCCGCCACTTTCGCCTGGGGCCGGCCGGGGGGCAAGGCAAGGCGACGTCGCTGTTTGACTCCGATCCGCTGCAGAAATGCCGAGCGAGGGCGACGGCACTGGACGACGTCTCGCTGTCGTAGAACGTGCCGTGCTTCGCTCCCGTTGCCGGCGCACTGGCCCCTGCCCCGGACGCGGGATAAGGATCAGCGCAGCAGCTAGGCATCATCCGTGCTCAATCTCCTCATTTCCCTCGATCTCTCCACGCGCGTTGGTGTGCCACTTCCACCGCGACTCGTGTTCATTCATGTCTGCTTCCGTCTCGCGTCGCCGTCGCCGTCGCCGTCGCGGGCGCTTTAGCTTTTCACCGTGCGCGCCCCAACTCATGGTGTCGTCTTGATGCGGTTTATGTTGGCACGCACGCACGTTTCTGTCCCGGGTAGGTTTGGGATGGAAACGCGCCAGGTTAGCAAGTATAGCATGAGTGTCCGCACACATGCAGTGGGGTCTCCATTTCGCAGCACGTACCCACCTCTACTTGCGTTGCACCTACACGTAGATGATGCCATTAATTGGGATGCATTGAACTCAGATTTTGAAAGCAAAAACGTTACACGCTTTCTCCCCTATCCCAACAAATGGGATGGTCTTCCACGTGCCTTATTTGATGACTACTATTTTCGTTACTATAATATATAAGTATACTCTTGATTCTAGAAGAGATGTTATACGGTGGTGTAATCCTTTAGGGCTTGTTTGGTTTGCTTTTTAATAGAGCCTGGCCTGTCCCAACCATACAGGCTCACCGCGGTCAGGCTCATCACGTGCAGAGCCTTCTATTTGGTTACCGTGCTTATCCAGCCTAGTCTTCGAGTGAAGCTATTTGGTTGGCTCCTTACACTGCATGCTCTCTCTCTTGTTTGATGCAGCTCGCCCGTCCTTCCTACATGCAGCTGGCCTGGCTCTCCAGGAACGTCCGATTTCTGCGTTCTTCTTGAGCCTGGCTGAAGAGGGAAGTTTGCATGAGCTGAGCCTGGCTGAGAAGCACACACAGGCAACTAAACAATGAGAACTTGCATCCCGCGAGCCTGGTATGGGTGGATGCAAGGAAACAAACAGCCCCTTAGGTGACCTGAGTTTCGAGTGGAGTTGAAAAACTCACGTGGAACAATTAGATTGCGCTACGCCGCTACCCAATATTTTAAACCCAATATGTTTAATCTTTTGATGTCATATTGAGTTGTATATGCCGATTAATTCAATCGAATATGTCAAACTGATTATTCACTTATATAGTCTAACAGCTCGGAAGAGATCTCATTAATTTGATCGATACTTTTTTATGAGCCAAACAGGAGGATGGGGAGCATCCCTACGTACTTGACTTTACTAAAAGAAGAAAAACAGGTTCAACAAAGGGGGTCTTCCACTTTCCTCCAACACACGTTCGCTACAACACGCCGCTTGCTGTTGTAGCTAACTCCTCTACCCACACGCGCATTCACCTCTTCGAAACTTCTCTCCTAATACTACATACACCATCGTCCAATCCCTTTGGCTCTCTGCGACTCTGTTCTATACCAACAAATTAATTTTGCACTCCCAATGGATCATCCGCCTCTCCGACCACATTGCAGCACGCACAGTGTCTAAGAGCAATTCTAGGTGCGTCGTATAATTAACTTGCTAAATCGATAAGTTCTGCAAGTTAACGGAATAAGTATCAACCCAAGTTATTTTCCTTCTACAGTAGTTTCTATGTTAGCTTCGTAAATAATTTTGCATCGAAGCCCTGAACTAATTCTTAAAATTCGGTATTGAGGATTTCTATGGGCCAACCTCAACAGACACCAAACCCTAGCCGATGCCACCTCCACTCCTTCCCTTCCCCATCTCGCCGCCATTAGAGCAAGCCGCCAAGGGTCGTGTGGCGAGTGAGGCATGTGTTGGCAGGGCCATGTTCGTTTTGTGGTTGCTTGCGGCACTCCTAATCTGACGCGGTCGACCATGGTGGTTGGGGATGGCTACGCGGTGAGGCGGCGGTGGAGCTCTGCAAAGGCCGGCACACGACAAGGCGGAAGGGACAACGAGTGCACCTCATCCTCTCTCATTTTGAGAGCCATATTTCTCCTTGGAGGCAATTTTCAATGCACCTCCTCCTCTCTCGATGTGGATCTTGTAGGTGAAATCATTGTCCATGTTGGGCAAGCAGCGATGATGTGCCTACATTGTGTTCCTTCATGAAGGCATTATCTTTGTAGTTCTACACACGATTCTCACTTTGGTAGCTTTGTTTTGACATCAAAGTTTCTAAGTAAACAAGGATGCGAAGGATTGATACTGCAAAAGATTGAATTTTGAGGTGTGAAATTAAGAATTTCTATGTAAACTATGATACAAATGATTGCTATTGCACATGATTAAAGCAGTTTTGAAGTTAGGGCATAGAAGTTGGAAGCTTTGTTTTTAGCTCTCTTAGTCTTGTTTTATATTTTTTGCGCTCCTATTTAGGCTTAGAGTCCAAAGTAAACATTGTTTGTGTATATCCACGTGTGGATATAGAGACTGGATTTCTATCCGATATCTGAAAAGCAAACCTTTTTTAACAGTCTCTTTGACTTTTACCATTTTTTGATGACAAAATACTTTAATGGCAGAATATTCAGTGCAAACTACTTCTTCGGTGCAATCGTGAAAACTATTTACAAAATCATACTTAGGAATTTTCAAAAACATAAAACTATGCACACTAATAGTGCATTTATAGATGTGCATTGTCACAAATTTTAGCTTTAAACTTGTTTTTCAAAAAACTCATTTAAAAATAAAAAATTTCACTTGCATATGCACTAGAGGACAAAACTCCTAGAATTTTATCCTCTAAGTGCATATGCATGTGAAATTTGTTATTTTCATATGAATTTTTACAAAATGAGTTTCAATCCCAAATTTTATGAATATACACAACTATAGATGCACTATTGATGTGTATAGTTTTAATTTTTTTTAAAACTCCTAAGTATGGTTTAATTAGGGTTTGCATGGTTTCCACCGAAGAAGTGGTTTGCACTGAATATTTTGCCTATGTGTCCAGTTTACCCCAATCTCTCAGGAAAAATGTTGAATGCACAGTTGTTATGTAGTTCCTCTCGACCATGGATAATTATGAGCTGGAGAGGATATCACAATCTTTTTACTTTTAAGGATCTATCTTATCAAATTGTTGGAGAAGATCTTTTACTTTTCGCTAAAAAGATATAAGATGTTGTTTTACAAAACTCCTAGAGACGCTCCAAATTTGATATCCTCATGCCTCAGGAAACTAGCCTATCTCCCAAGCCCTGTCTAAATTTGGCATGTATGGAGAGACCCCTTTAAGATATAAGATGTTGTTTTACAAAACTCCTAGAGACGCTTCAAATTTGATCTACTCATGCCTCAAGAAACTTGCCTATCTCCCAAGCCCTGTCTATATTTGGCAAGTATGGAGAGACCCCTTTTCTAAATCCTGACAACCCAATAGAGCTTCAACACGTTGAACTTGAATGTAGTGTTGAAATCTTTTGGCTGAGGAATAGGTGTGAAATTTATGAAATTTTAGAAGAATCTTTCAAGATAAATTTTCGTGTGCCTTACGTGCCCCAACCTAAATATTTTTAAAATTACTTGTTTCCAAAATTTTGGCCAAGTACCAGGGAAATATACATGTTTTTATCTGATGCAACATTTTTTATCATTAGATTAAAATGTTTTTTGTTCCTACCATTAGAAAAAGTTGTTCCACAAAGAGAAGGAACAATAGAAAAGAAAAAAAACAAAAATAAAGAAAAATGTTCTACTGGAGAAGAAGAAATGTTAGTTTTTGTAGGGGGAGAAGAAATGTTTTTTACAATTGGGAAAGAAGAAATGTTAGTGGATGTGCAACGATTCTTATGCGAGAGATGACCTATACTCACAAATAATACTCCAAATTAAAGCACCAAAGCTCGCAGATAATGACTATAATTGCTCTGAGTGAATATTATATCTAGAAAATTACCTAGATTTTTTGAACACGCGAACATTTGTTAGGAACATATGTTATGAATGATATCTCACAACATATGTTATGAACCATATATCACAAATAATCATGTTTAAAGGGCACTAGTTGTTTCATAGCAAAGGTAATAGCTTTCTCCTGTACAACACTTTTTTGATCAATTTAACTGGAGACGTCGTTTTCTCAACCTATCCGATTTCATGGTGGCTTAAAAGTGAGCTAGTTTTTTGTGTTGGCACCTTTTCAAAGTTATGTCGTACTTTTAGTTGTGGAATGTCTCATGTATATGATTTCCAATTAGAAAAGGTACAATTGTTCTGAACTGTCGGAGTCAACAAAAATTTACATTTTTGCAATATTATGCCCCGTTGAAAAAAAAATCCCTCATACATTTGAATTTTGTGCGCATGTTACAAGAAACGAGAAGATTAAGGTGTTTTAGAGAAATTTGACACCTAGATTAAAGGTGTTGTTGTAAGAATCAGGTCAAACATTCCTTTCCTGCATCTAAATTTTTAATTGAGTCAGTTCTACTAAGAAATTACACGTCGACATATTGACTCTAGTACAAGCAAGTCCAGTGTAGAATTTTAGATCCAACATAAAAAAAAAACTAAAACTGCAGTGTGTTTCTCAAAAAAAAAAAAAACTAAAACTTCAGTGTGGGAGATATTAAATTTATTTTACCAGAATTTAATTTATTTCCTTCCTTGCATGATAGATATTTTGGAAGAAGAAAGGGAAAGGAAAAAAAAATTAGGGAGATAGGATTACAACCGGAAGTCATCTTATCCTTCGCTATTCTGTGTACTAGTTACTCATATCTGGCTTGGAAGGGTAGAGCTTATAAGTCAATAAATACGTTAATGGCGATGTAACATATGTGCATTTTGGTAGCAGTAATGGCCTAACAACCATACTGTGTAACGAGCTCATTCGAACCGGCAGTACCGTACACCATATGACAAGGAAAACAAATTAATAACCATCATCATCGAAGAGAAAGTAAAGACAAAAAGGACGAAAAAAAGGGTTTCATGCACAGGGAGAAAGGAAAGGCCGGGTATGTAGGGGCCTGGTTGGAGATTCATGAGCTATTATAGTGCCGAGCACACTAGGGGGCCGAATCATTCCTGGCAGGTGCAGATGTTGGGAACGGGAAGAGGAGCTCGATCGGAGCTCCATTCCATTGGCTGCTGTCCCAAACCGACATTGTGGTAGTAGAGTAACGTACCGAGTAGAGTACTCTCCAAGAATACGTACAAGAAGGCTAGTCGGTTTTTTTTTTTTCAGTCAGTGTAGCTCTAGGCTGTAGCTGTGTCCCTGTGTCTGTGTCGTTCTGTGTGACTCCCAGCGGGCGGGCAGACTGAGGCACCTTGTGCAGGGTGTGTCGTCTCATCATCATATAGCTGCAGAAAAGTCGAGCCCAATTGTCATCGTAGTCTGTTGAAAATTCCAATTGCCTCTAGCTCTAGGAGAGTGAGCAAGCAACAAGGGATAAAAACAAATGGCAGCATGCATGCATGGCAACGTACCGAGAGCCGACGGGGGGTTCTGGTAGTTCCATGGGTACAGTGCGCTAGCGCTAGACGAGGCCGGGTTGTGCCGCGACCCGCGAGTGGAACGGGAGCCTGCGCGCAGCATTACCCAAACAAAAGTTGCCTGTCCCCTATCCCTTGGGCACGAGGGGGGCAGCAGGATGACCGGCGCATAGAATAAGACTACATACTTCTAGGTCGGCTAATGCCCAGCTGTGCAGCAGCACCCGGCCCATACATCGATCGCGTGCCGCCGAAGTTCCTTCTCTGGTATCCCTCCCTCCTCGCTAGCTCCTTGGTTGCCTGTGGATGCGTGGGCACGACGCATGGGCCACGCACGGCCATGGATGTGTGCCTTATGAACGTGTGATCGACCAGCCGGCGACCGCTGTGTCCTCCACGATCATGGGACGGTCGACGGTTTCTCCGCCATCTCATGTGTTCTCGGTCACCACACCGCCCTTTCCGCAGATGGATGTCTCCCTACTCTAGCTCGCTCTTCTGGTCATGAGAAGCGTAAATTTGTATACAGACAAGTGGTAAGAGCAACTCCAGCTCAGGCTCCTACTTGGACCCCTACCCTAAAATTTAGCAGTTGGGCAAAAAACCAACTCCAGTGGAGCTCTTGCTTGGGCTCTTATTTTTCATACCCTCTCAAATTATAGTTTCAGCCAGCTAGATGCAGTAACCCCCTATCTCGTGGGCGCCACGTCGCTTTCCTCTCCCCACACAGCTCGCGTCCTCCCTCACCTCACCCGCGCCCACACCCCCTCCGCCGCCGGATCCGCGGTCGCCGGCGAGCCCCCCTCCCGCCGGCGTCCCCCCCGACTGACCCCAGCGACCCTCCCGCGCAGCCCCTCACGCGCCACCCGGCCCCGGCGCCGCCCTGCCCTGGTCCCGCCCGGCCCCGGCACCCCGCCGTCCCCGCGCGAGTGCCGTGGTGAGGCCGCCGGGCGTCCTCCACCCAGGAGAGAAGAGGAGGAGGATGTACAGTGAGCAGCCCCGGCCATGGTCATCGCGAGCTCGTTCTTCCCCACATCCTCCTACTCCCTCGGCTCCCTGCTCGTCGCCGGGCCGTCGCGAGCTCCCTGCCATGGCGGTCACGGGCCCCGCCATGGCCGCCACGAGCTCCTTGCCATGGGCATCACAGGCTCCGCAGCAAGGGCCGTCGAGGAAGCACGCGCCCTTCTCCCCACCTAGGCTACGACGAGGACGCGGCTCCTTCTCCTCACTCCTCGACGCAAGCTCGCAGCGACGGCTCCTCCCCGCCGGATCTCCACCCCTCCCGGTTGGGCTCCTCGTCCGCGAACGGGTCGGGCTTGCGGTCCCAGGAGCGCCCGCCGCGGGGACGGCCAGCAGCGAAGCCGAGTCCGCCGGAGGGAGCGAAGGAGCGGGAGAGGAGGCCGGCGGTGGTCGGAGTAGGCACGGACAGACGGGCGGGGGGACGAAGCAGAGGATGAGGTTGGGTGTCTTCTTCAGCGACAGGTGGGTCCCTTGGTAAATAGGGGTTGGTCCGTTTTTTCTAATAGAGTTGGGCCTTAATTTGAGTCTTACTTTTTTTTTTTAGTTCAGCCTGCAAATAGAATTTTTAAGGTCCTAATTTAGGGGCTTGAGCTGTAGTTACTCTGACCGGGAGATTAATTAGAGGCCAAGCTACCTGCGTTTGGCGCCTTGTGGCATGCGACGCGACGCGAGCTCGTAACTTGTTGTCTAGAACTACGGGCAGATGGAATCATTGGAAACTGGTCGATCGGTATACGACGACGACACTCCTGGTGCCTCTTGCATGCTCTGTCGCTCTAGGCAGCAGGCAACGAAGCAACAACATTAGGTGTCGGGAGGAGGCAACGGTCAAACGGCAGTCAAATCCGGGTGTCAGGGCGTGCAGCTGCGTGTCGCGATATTCTTATCCCAGGGCCCATCACGGCACAAGAATATCGCACATAAAAATAGCGCGGTTTCTGATAGTTTCATCATCGTCATTAGCGCCGGGAACCGTGATGAGCTTTCCGCGGGTGGTGGGTGGAACATTGAAGCAACATGTCTGTCTGTCTCTCGTCTCATCAGAAAGGCGTGGCGGGTTTTTTTTACTGCGAGATGCGTGAGCCTGGCGCAACAGAGGCCGCACCAGCGCAGTGCGTGGCGTCGTCGTGTCGTGCCACCCATTGATAGGATTATTTCACTTGGGGCTATCCATCAGAAATTCAGATGGGGTACCTGGCTGCATTGCTCTGGTTAAAGCGAAGCTGCCAACAAAGGCAACCACGGCGCCTTTTTCCGGTGTATCTGATCCTTCTTCCTGCTGCCCGGTTGTGTTTATTTATTAGCGCTCCAATCCAACTGATTGGATAATTAGATCATGTGATGAACAAACAAAAGTTCCTTTCTCTTGTTAATTAATAAACAAAAGGTGATGGGATATGATCGAGTCGATCGTAATAAGGAAGGAGAAAAGTTGGATCGGTTCCGCTTTTTTTTTTTTGATGCTGTGATCACAGATTTGTTCTTCTTTTGTGTCAAAATAAAATAAAGGAACTACTAATACAAGGGTTAGCAGAGAAGAAATGGCACTCCGGGTGGGGTAATGGACCTGCAGGCCGCAGGGCGCGCCGGACGACGAACTCCCGTTCCGGCGTTCCCGCTGCCACAAGACAGATGCATGTGTGCGCGGGCAAGGACAGCCCCAACACACCACTCACCAGTCCCACTCCGACGGCCCGGCGCATCTCGATCGATCGATCGGCATCTGTCCAAGTCCAACGCTGGCTGGCTCCAACTCCAATCCATCCACCACGCGTGCACGCGCGTACAGTATGGGCGATCAGGAGATGGACAGATGCGCCGTGCCGCCCGGCGGCTAGGGCAGGCGGTACATCCAGGACGAAGATGCCGCACACACGGAACCCGGACCAGACAACTTGCCGTCACCGCCGTGCGGCGCCCGCGGCCCGCCCATCCCCCCGTGCCGGCGCCGGCATCAGTGGCCGCGCACGCGCACACGCGGGCTCTCGAGCTCCAGGTCCCTCTGGTATGGCTACGTTACGTACGGCATGGCCAGGAGTGCGGCGGGCGCGCGTCGGCCCGCGTGCCGCGCCGGCGCGAGCAGATGGTCTCGCACGGGGGCGCTCTCGCGCGTTCCGCGTGTGTGCGCGTGCCTGCTTCGTGCCTTGTGCGCCCGGCACGGCAGCGATGCCGGATGTCATGTCCCACGGCAGCGCGCGGGCAATGGTTTGCTAGTCGCTCCTCCCATGCCGATGGAGCGCGCATGAGGTGCCTGTTCATGACGACGGGGGTTAAACCCATTCCGGCGTTCCGTTGCATCTGGTTTCAGCAGCAGTAAAGACAACGTAGTCCTTTGAACCTTCCCAACGTGTTAGGACCGACTATTTTTTTCAGTTTAATAAGGACTTGTTTAGTTCCTTAAATTCTATATTTGACACTGTATAAAACGAAGATTTTCTGTCACGTCAAAATACCAACACATACATGGAGTACTAAATGTAGATGAAATCAAAAACTAGTTGTACAGTTTGATTGTACTTTACGAGATGAATGTTTTGAGCGTAATTATTCAATGTTTAGATAATTATAACCAAATACAATAATTATTAAATGTTTAGACAATTATAACCAAATACAAACAAAATGCTACAGTGCACTACAGTGACAAACAATGCTTACACAGTGAATTTGGCGGTGCCAATTCGAGCCAGCTAAACAAGGCCTAAAATATATGATTATGATTTCAGGACAGAGCAGAGTATTTTGCTTTAAGCAATAAATCATTTTCATCTCTCCCCTCTTTTATCACAACATCACTACATTATTAATTTACTTACTTATAGCACTACAATTATGTCAAAAAAAAAACTATCTTAGAGTGTCATTGGTATAGCTCTAGGGGGGCTTCAGCTCTACAAGAGTTGTACAAATTAAAATGACAGTAGCTTAGAAAATAGCATTAGCAGCTAGGATCTGCAACTTTTTTAAGAAGACTGAGCAAAATAAATTTTTTTGAGAAATTAGAGTTCAGTCGAAACTCTAAATAAACTTTACTTAGGAAAAGACTGTTAGACTCTTTCGGTCGTTTGTTACACTAGACATGGATATGCAACGTTGTAGCACGGAGGCCTGGTTGACGGAACACAAGCCCCGTTGAGCATGGCCGTGAGGAAATGAGAATCCACTATGTTTCTTCGAGGCCTGGCTGGTGGGGGCACAAGTGCGCAGACGTCGTGGCTCGTGGGAGAGCGAGGTCATCTATGAGGTAGAAAACAAGCAACCAAATAAATTATGTTTACTATGTATATAAGTGATACTAAAAGATATGTATCTAGAAAATTTAAAATATCTTATACTTTATAGAATTTTAAAAATCAGAACAACTAATAATTTGAAACATAGATAGTAATCATCAATTGAACTTCTTGTCTTGGTTTGGTTCAACTGCGTCAGGGATTTTTGGGAGGAGGCTGCGGCTTGGCTGCAGAATATGCGGTGTGTGCGGAGGTTAACCATCGGTGGAGAAAGAGACCAAATGGAAAGAGCAAGAGAACAGCAGAGGGGATAAGATCGTGATGGGAACGTGTGGAGCGCGTACGTTCTCCGTATTGAAAGGTTGGGGATGACAGAAGATTTGTCTACTTTGACCTACTTGTTGCTAAGCTTCCGCTCACATGTTATATATCATCACACATTATATATAACATAATATACATACAGTGGAATTTCTATGCCAACAAAGCTTGAGAAAAAATCTATAATATAAATGGAAATAAAAATCGATAATATATCAGTATAACATATATAACGCATATCAGTTTGGTAAAATTAAGAGCGCGCCGACACAATATTTGTCTACTTAGATAGATACATAAGACTAGGTACAAACACCATCGAGGGAAGAGTATAGTCTTTTTCTATTTCCCAAAATTACATAGTATAGATGCAAGAACCTCAAGCTAGTGTGCTACATGTTTTTGGCCTGGAAAAGTCTTTTGTAGCCACAATAATAATTTGAATCATTGTAGATCTATCAGATTCATTGCTGATTTCTCATTTTTCCAGTTTTACTAGGTGTGCTATATCTCCCTTTTTGCAGGCCCACTTTATTTTTTCAAGTTGTTTTATTTCTCTATGATATACATAATAAGATACTCCTCCTATTCGAAATTATAAGAGTTTTGTCTCTTTAGTTTTAGGGTATGTTTACTTCTATCCAAGATGTCGAATTTTTTATAGGAATGGGTGCGGGCTGCACTACTTTTGAGATTTTTTAGTCTCTTAATGCCAAAAATATAAAATGGAGAATGGACCATTTTTGGCCAAAAATTTTGGGTGGTGTTTAGTTTTATTTTTGCAACAAAGCCTATTTTTTTTTGGAGGAAATAGAGAACTAAACACCCTCTTAGATATGTCGCTTTTTACGATATGTTTAGACATTAATACATAGTAAAAGAAAAGTCTTATCCTAGTACCACTCGATAATTTATAGATCATGTATTCCATCAGTCAAAACAGCACCTCCACGAAAATTAAGATAGGAGCTATCAATCAAGTACTAGTTGTATGTCAGCGCACGAGCCTGCCCCGTGATTATGCTTTTTCCTAACAAAACTATATAGTATCAGCAAAGATAACCAAGCACGGCATGATTTTGCCTGGGCGCAAATTCCACCCGGCAAAACCGATAAGGTGAGTCAGCCGTCAATAACCAACCCAGCCACAACCAAGCCGCCCGTCCGTTTCACCGTAAAGCCAGAGCCATCCATCCATCCGGCCGCCCGGCAGCAACGTTCGCTCGCGGGGGCCCTTGGCGGCGGATGCTGGAGCGTTTTTTCCCCTATGACCATGTGCCTGCATTTCTTTCTCCACTCGTACAACACACACACACACACTCCGCTGTCGTCCTGCTGCTACCACCACCATCCGACCCGGGCGTTTCTCTCTCCTCTCCCCCGCTCTTTTATTTATATAAGCCATATCGGTGGCGCACTCGGTGCCGGGCATCAGCTGGTCAGCAAGAAGGCCATCCATCCATCCATCCATCTCTTTGTAGTAGTGCGCGCTCCTCGCTTGCACCACCTCTCGCCGCAGCAGCAACCGGAGCGAGAGAAGCTAGCTAGGAAGCGCGCACAGCCGCCGCGCGCAACAGATAGTCAGATAGACGACGACAGCACCGGCCGTACAACCGAGTGAGAAGGAAGAGGAAGAGGAAGCAGCACATCGACGAATAGCCATGACGATGAGGCAGTCGAGGTTCAAGAGGATCTGCGTCTTCTGCGGCAGCAGCCAGGGGAAGAAGCGGAGCTACCATGACGCCGCCATTGAGCTCGGCAACGAGCTGGTAATCAACTCGCCTCGCCCTGTCTGTCACTCGCGCACCCACACACTGCACGCCCCACTTGGCTACTAGCTAGTCTCCAAGACGCCAGCAAGCGTGCTGCCCAGGCCTAGCATCCTTCTCTGGTTTTGCCGCCTGCTAATCGCCTCCTTGCAGTTTGCAGGCTGCTCGCAGCTTAGCATGACACTTGTTACCATCCATGCATCTTCCATATTTCAAGAAACACAAAGGGAACTCCGCCATCTCAGCTAGATTAGCTAGTGGCCGGCCGGACACGGTCTCTCGTGCCGTCGTAGCGCGTGCACACACTTGCACTTGCACAGTAAAAGTCGTATGCAAAATTCATCTGACCTCTGTAGTAGTAGTTGAGAAAGTTTTTTCAGTAGTTGGAGTAACACAGTAACTAGTAACCACCAGCTAGATGAGCTAGCGAACCGGCGGCTTTTTGTTGCTTTGGGTAACTTTGGCCGGCCCTTGTGTTTCTTCCACCTCCGTCGATCCGATCCCCGTACGCCATGCGCAGTCGCGTCTCCAGCTTTGGTTTGAGAGCTGAACTGGAACGGTAGTGCAGCAGTACACTAGTCTGTTTTCTGCTGCCACTGCTCCTCATCCTCTGGCCTGGCACCCACCTACCGCCCTGAACGTGTTTCCCCACACCACACACGTCGTCGTCTCAGTGAAAAATCACGATCGAGTTGGCATCAGCTATAGCGCGCGGCATGGGCCAGTCACCGGCCGGGCCTACCGCATTGACGCACATCCGTAATAATGAGCGAGTGAGACAGGGGCACCGGATCGAGCACGGCCGGGCCACACCACCCAGTTTACTATTCTAATTCTAATAGTATCAGTCGCTCGTTCTGCAGGTGGCCCGGAGCGTGGACCTGGTGTACGGCGGCGGCAGCATCGGGCTCATGGGCCTCGTCTCCCAGGCCGTCTACGACGGCGGCCGCCACGTCATCGGGTAAGCAGCCACCGTCGTCGCCTCCTCATCCCCAGAAGAAGAATGCCTATGTTCCTGTGCTGATGGATCGCTTCTTTTTGTCACGTTGCTGTCCACGCGCAGGGTCATTCCCAAGACGCTCATGACACCAGAGGTATGCACGTCTCCCTGCCTGCCGTCCCCTGCACTGCATAGCACGCCTGGTGTAACACTCCCACTACACAACGCACTTGACACCAGGGGTTGCATCACAGCTGCTTATATATTAGTTAGTAGCAGTAATAGTAGTAATAATAATAATAACGAGGAGAATATAAAAACTCGTCACATCTGGTGTCTCTCAGCCGGGCCCTCCCAGTAGTAATTAATTAATGATCATGAGGGCGCGTGCGCGTGAAGGGCGTGAAGGGCAGGGCGACTTGGTTTTAGTACTATTCCGAGCGCGTGAAGGGCGTCGTAGAATACAAGTGGTTATGGAATCGGGCTTGGGAGTTTGGGCTCTGCTGGAGTCCCGGGGGACAAAAACGAATCCCTCTGATCTTGGCGCGAGGATAGCAAAAGCGCCGCTGTAGGGACGGATGTCTGTTTGTTTGCTTTCCTCCAAAAGTCCTGCGGTGGCATCATCCGTCCCCAGCTAGCCTGGTCGTCCCGCCGGGGAGGGTAAAGTAGATAGACCAGGCATCATGCCATATGGCATGGCAAGAAGAAATATCTGCTTGCTGCAGCAGTATTCGTCGAGTGGTGTGTGGTCGTATCTCAAGGTAAACTGTGTTTCAGATAAGCGGCGAGACAGTCGGGGAGGTGCGCCCGGTGGCCGACATGCACCAGAGGAAGGCAGAGATGGCGCGCCAGTCCGACGCATTCATCGCCCTGCCTGGTAAGTAATCGTCCATCCATGCAGCAGCACTGCGTCTTTACTGTTTTTTAGTTTTATATTACACAACTGCCACAAGTACTAGCGGCAGTAGATGCATGATGGATCCCTCTAATGTAGCACCAGCAGTACACCACGCATGTGGAGTAGCAGCAGGCCAGAGTACACGTAGCGTGGCCAATAATTGGCGCAGAGCTGAGACGTTATTCTTCACCCAGCAGTTGTGCTCCGTAGTCGGGTAGGGTAGGCCGGCGTGTAAAGCTGTGAGACGTATGGAAGCCTGAAGGCAGCTATAGCGCTGATGGTTTCATTGCAATGCATGTCCGCAGGAGGGTATGGGACGCTGGAGGAGCTGCTCGAGGTCATCACGTGGGCGCAGCTGGGCATCCACCACAAGCCGGTTGGGCTTCTGAACGTGGACGGCTACTACAACTCGCTGCTGACCTTCATCGACAAGGCCGTGGAGGAGGGCTTCATCAACCCCAGCGCCCGCCGCATCATCGTCCTCGCGCCCACCGCGCAGGAGCTCATGGACAAGCTCGAGGTTCGTTCAATTCCTGCGTTTTGCAAGAACACGAGCTCCCAGCTCTGCCCCAGTTCAGTTCGTCCGATCGATCGATGTGCAGGAGTACGAGCCCTACCACGACAGGGTGGCGTCCACGCTCAACTGGGAGATGGGCCCCCAGCTGAGCTACTGACGACACTACCACGCCCACGCAAGGAGCCGTCAGAGCCAGCGCGGCATAACGCCCGACGAAGCAGGCAGGCGATTGTTGGGACATTTGATCCGTCGGGGAATTAAGGGACAAGAAGCTTTATTATTAGCTACCCATCGTTTTCTTTTGTTTTGAACCTGTGCAGATCGGTTTGGTTTGCAGGAGTACGTATGGTTTTGTATATGATGCCTAGCTAGCTCGTGTTTGCTTCCACTACTGGGGATGATGGCTTGCTTTGCAGTGTTGCTTGTAGTAGCAGTAAAAAAGACTTGACCGGTCCCTGCTGTACGTTCTAGCAGTAATAGTATTAGCAGCCAGTACCTGCCTATGTATTTGTATGTTAGCTTCAAGATGCATGCTGAATTCGATTGAATACATACAGCACCAAGTGTGTAATAGTACAATTCAGTGCAGATCTTTTGGATCGAAATCGCCCCCTTCGTTTTTCTTTTGCAGACTTAATTTCTGAGTTTCTGTTTCTCTAACCTTGTTGCACTCTAATTAGTGCATGTTGTGCTCCTCCCATTTTCTTCAAAAAAAAAAAAAAAGACAATCGCCCACGAACATAAATAGTGTTGCTGGTCCGTACATGTGCCACAGGAAAGACTGCTGTTGGCTGCTGCCAGGTCTCGAAACTATCCAATTAAAGACTTGTTTGAAAGACACGAATTTTATAGAAAAATTGCGTAGGAATTTCACATGAGTTCATTTTCATAGTAAAACCACAGGAAAGATCCCGGGTTACAAACATGCCTCGAAACTGAGTTTCAGTGCATACCAGCTAGGAGAGAGAGAGCTCGCGAGAGAAAAGAAAAGGGACATGTGCAGGGCGCCGTTAGCCAGTGGTCAACGTCTGGGGCGAGGGCATAGCACCACCACCACGCTCTCGTCAAGCGCTGGGCTGTACACTGCCTGTACGGGCTGCGGATCCACGTAGTCTCTGGTGCCGAGGTGCACATGTCCACGAGCCCGCAACGAACTGGAGCACTTGGACCTGGGCCGGGCCGGGTCGAATGAGTGGAGCAAGATGCTTCGTCCCCTTCTGGAACCTTCTTCTCCCCTCCTTCCCAACCGAAACAAACCGGCCCAACACGAAACGTACCAATCGCGTACCTCCCCTCTCACTCTCGGCGTCTCTCCGGCAGCTGCGCGGCGGTTTGGATCGTCGGAGCAACCATGGTCAGCCCTCCTCCTCCGCTCTCCCCGCCCCCCGCTCAATCTCCGTTTCGCACTGCCTATGCACTTTCCGGCGGTAGAAATCCACCCTGGCTTTGTTCTCAATCTCCTGCTCTCCAGCGTTTGTCTCGTTGGGTCGAGAGGAGCTGCGATCCCGTAGTTGCTTTGCTCCCGTTGGGGTTAGGCTAGCGTTCGCGAGAATTAGGGTCTGTTTGGCGTGGATTGCTTGCTGCGCGTTCGAATTGCTGGCGTTCTCGGCGTGATGTGGGCGCTGTGGTCGGGTGGGCAGCGCGATGGGACGAAATGGGATTTTCGGTACATTTCTGGGTAGGCGAGTATAAGCTGCTTACTACTATCTTTCCATAGTCTACGCTCACGTTCTTCTTACAGTTTTCAATTTGACAACACGTAAAGAAACAGAATAAGATTTTACTTAGCAACCACTTCAACGAAACAAAGAAATTTGGGACATCAAAACAAGGTTGGAGCAACCTTCTCACGTGCCATTGAAATGGAATTGTCGAAAACCTTATATTCCACCAACTGCCTCCCGTAGGAGTCTGGGCCGTGTGTCAGCCCAAGTGTCGCTGGTCATGCCTCTGTATCATCTGGCTAGGACCTGTATCCTTGTGCTTTGTGTTTTTTAGCCCTAAAAGGTTATGGCCGCAATAATAATTGAACCAAAATAGATCTATCAATCTATCATATTCGCTGGCAACTTCTCATTTTCAGGGGTTTCCTAGGTGTACTTTCTCCCGTCTGGTCCAAGTTTCGTGTTGGATAGGTTCTTGAGTTGGACCCTCTCTGAAAGAAGATTTGGACATATTTAAATGTTTGGTTTACACATTTACATTTGGATGCTCATTTATGCGCATCTTTCTTCTTTCTCAGGCTGGGAAGCTTATTGCAAATCTGATTGTCATGGGATCTACGATTATAGGAAGAGCTATGCTTCAGGCATATCGTAAAGCACTTGATAGTAAGTTCTGCTGCCCTGAGCTTCTTCATGACCCACATATAGTCTCTGCTAGCTCCCTGTTCCTTTTATAGATTAAAATGATAGGTGGTAGAAGGTGTCCATCAATTTTGCAATCAAAGGTCACTTAACTGGTACATTAATACATTGATTGATGGGGAAATTGGTAATTCTGTTTTTGCTGTGTGTGGCATGATGGGTCATGTTTCATAAAAATGAATGATAGACAAAGTTATTTTGGGAACTTATTGAACTTTTTGTATTCTCATTTAATCATCTTGGCACAATCCAGAAAGGATATGTCTCTCTGTTTCTCTTAGCTTGGAGCCATCTTTTAATCATTGTTTTGTTTATCAATAGATTTCTGGCCCTTGTAAGTTTTTTGGTAGTTGCGTAATTTTTTCTACTGATATGCCAAGTATGTTTATGCTTCATCGCTTCCAGCAACCGAAGCCTATCAGACATACTACTTGAACTGCCAACACTTATGTTCAGAGTTGGGTTATGCATGCCTGGTACGCCAGATATATCGAGACAGTGAGGCTTGCCTTGATATCAAACTTATGTATTGCTTTCACTTACATTGGATCAAATTGAAGTATACCTATCCAAAAAAAAAAATTCATGAGATATCTGTATCTTGACTCAAAGAAATCCCTAGAATGAAGTACACCATGTCCTCTGCATTGTGATTCATTGACTTAAAGAAATCACTAGAATGAGTCAAAATATATGCTCTCAAAATATATCCTCCGATTCCTCCAGGTTCCGTTTGTGTACATAAAGAATTGAGAATCTGAATTTAGGAAATTCTGCATTTCTTTGTTGTCTACTGGATGCTGTCCTATCTAGACAAATGTCATTCGCTTGAAATATGCAGACAAGTTGTTCACTTACAATATTCCTTGTTTCCGTATACCAAAAACGGCCCCTCCTTCATCCACGTCGTCAGTCTTCTCTGACCGCACCATGCACACATTTGTTTAGTAAATGAGGTGGTTTCTAGAGAAAAGGATATACGGGAGACACAAAATATCAGGGCTATAGTCGTTTTCGTATACCAAAAAATAGCCCCCCCTCCATCCACGTCGTGTGTCTTCTCTGGCGGCATGATGCACACGTTTGTTCAGTAAATAAATGAGGTGGTTTCTAGGGAAAAGGATATATGGAAGACACAATATATCATGACCATAGTCACAAATGTTCCTGGGTCCAAGAATATAGTATGCTACTTGTGAGAGGTTTACAAGGCAGGGTTGAAAATGACCCCACGTGCACATGTTGAGGTTGATGTTCTTGGGTCAATGGTTGCTTCCTCCTACATATTATTTGCTAAATATCATCAATCGGCTACTCATCCAATGGACCACAGAATTTACAATATTTCATGGTACATCTTGTAGATGAAAATTTAACATACGGTTAGATTGACTCATGGACATGAAACACTGCATGCAGTGCCTTTCATTGCCATTTTAGTATTGCACACTGATGCTTTCATTGCTTTCCACTCACTGCGCGTCAACAACAAACTGATCTTACCTTCTGAATTGTATTTTGCTATTCATTTAAGTTTTCCAGGAAAGAGCAACATTTGATTGCTATAGGCACCTCCTTATTTTGTTACCTTACCTCTGCCAGATGCAAATAAAACTGGTGTAGCCCATGAGGCAATAAACAATATTCGTAGAGCAAGCAAGACAATGACCGAACAAGAAGCGAGGCAGATACTGGGTGTCTCACAGAATTCATCGTGGGAAGAGATTGTACAGGTCTGCTACTTCCCTTTTGTTTAACTTCTCATTTGACTTGCTATTGTTCGGATGCACAATTCTCACTTCAGTGCGAACACCTATCTGTTATGCAGCGATACGATAACTTGTTTGAAACAAACGCCAAATCTGGGAGCTTTTACCTTCAATCGAAGGTTCACCGGGCCAAGGAGTGCCTAGAAACAGTGTACCAAAAGAATAAACAAGATGAGCCTCCTAATTGAAAATCTCACCCCTTAAGTGTTTCTGATATTCCTTTTTCCCTCATAAGGGAACTGTACATATGCAATGTGGAACCAATAAGCTTTGTGTGCAGCGACTGCAAACCCCCTACCTGTATAAGACTGATCTGTAAGGTCTCGCTGGGCTGTATCTCAGTGGCTTGCTATTTTTTCATATGATGGTTGTACGAAACCATATTCTTGCACTGTGTTATTGTTTTTTTTTTTTTGACAAGATGCACTGTGTTATTCTTGGTGCCATCTGCATTGATGTGAAAGTTCCATAGTTTTTTGTACATGTGAAATTTTGATTGAGGGTGTCTCTGGATGGAGACATATTGGAGGATGTTGATTCGGCTTGCGTGTTTAGAAACATTTCTGTCATTTGGCATTGACAGATAGTAGGTTAGGTTGGAGCATACTGCATACAGATTCGCACCGGTCTATGCTTGGCCTTGCTGGTAGGCTGCCAAACGGGCATGTTGTCGTTTATGAGCAACTAATGATATGAGCCCATCATCAGGCGAAGAATTCTGCATGATTCCAAAGTGTTTGGTCCAGGTCCGAATATCCAGCTAATGAATAACGTATTTGCTTGCAACTTTCTGCAGACGAATATTTGCTTGCAACTAGCGCTGTTACATGTCATTTTTGCGAGATTTGGCAGCAGGTTGAAAATCATTTTGTAGCCTAGGCTGGTCATTCTTCAGAACTCAGAAGGCGCTAGCTGGTCACAGTCTCGCTCTCAGCGATCAAAGGCTTCGCTTCTTCATCGCGCAGATTTCAGAGGTTGGGCATAGGGCAAGCTGTGAATGATAGTTGGGCGTGTCTCCGCTTTGGATCACCAATCGTCTGTGTTGTGGTTTCGGCGTGCAGGAAGTTCGGTAGCAGTCGTTTTCCTCCAGCGATGTTACGGAGTACGAAGAGAAGACCTACAGATTCAAGTACTAGTAGTTATCTAGTACTCCTTTTTTCATTTGACGTGGTCACCGGAACGGAACCCGTCGTGGTCGTGCACGGCGCCTGTCAGGATGCAATTGGTGCCTCGGTGGGCTGCAGAGTGCAAGGCTGGATAGCAAGCGTACGTGATGGTGCCAGTACTGGATGCTGCTGAAACAAGTCCATGTGTCCAAACAGCAGTTGGGGTGAACAAGTCCATGTATCCAAGTGGCATGATACGTCGATAACTTAACGTTTTGTACCCAAATGTTGTAAAAAAAAAACGTTTTGTACCCAAAAGGAAAAGAAAAAAAAAAACGTACGTGTTCGGGGGCTCTGTTTTCTTGAGTTGCTCCTGTGTGGGATGCACCATCCAAGTAGGGCCCATGTCTCAGAGGACAGGACTAGTTATATTGCCTAGGATCGAATGAAATCGTCGTCTCGTGGGTGGGGACACCACGGCGAGGCGGAGGCGAGGAGAAGGTGAAGGTGACGCGGCGCGCGACGCGATCATGCGACCGACGGCGGGCGTTTGAGCTGTTCGCCACCTACCCTCCATTCTCTGGAACAAGACTTGCTCCGCCTCACGCATCTTCATCTTCATCTCCATCTTCACCACCTCCCCTCCTCCCCGGCTCCTCCAATCCAATTCACCAAACACACGGCCACACGGGCGCGGCGGCAATCAATTGCCAAACCCCGCGGCCCCTTCCTCCTCCTCGGAGCGAGACAGACAAGGAACGGCTCGTCTCTCTCCCGTTCTCCTTCCTCGCCAGAGAAGATCCGATCCATACTCGAGGACTCGCCGGATCCTCCCGACCGGAGGTGCGTGTACGATGCCATCCCCCTCCTCGCCGTTCCCCATGGTTTTCTTATCTTCCGGATCGCTCGCCGGCTTACTTCTGGCCGTTCGTCGTCGTCCCATTCATTCATTCATGCATCCATCCGTCTGTACGAATATACGATATGTTTGTTCGTTTGTTTATTTTGGTTGATCGTTGAGAACCAGGATAATGGTTTCCTTTGGGGGAAAAAACAGAAACAGGATTCTGTTGATGCGGGGAATACACATTGCCAATTTTAGAGAAGGCGCGTGTGCATTTTTGTGCGTTCGTGCTACTGGAGCGTGCTGCGTATGTCTCGGGCATTATTTCTGGGTGCATGTGCGTACCGCAGCGCAAAGTGGTGATAGAATTAGCAACGCGGAGTTGGTGGCCACTGGCCAAACGTGTCTGCTCCCTTCGTATGAACTTTCCATGCGACGAATTTGGTATAAGCTGGTACAGAACAATCGTGGTTGGTATAAGTCGGTAGTATTAGTTAGTACAGCCCAATCCTGCTGGTTACTGGGTGGCCGTAGATGTCTTTGTTTTTGCTTAATCGGACGTATTACGACTATGATACGTCGCCATCTTCCTTTGGTGTGTGCCACACTGCAATTTGCACATGTGTGCTGGTGATGGTGTGACTAACCACCTAGTGAAAATAGACAGACAGAATGGAATGGTCTCACATTATATCGCAAAGACACCCTTGCCACTAAGCACCAACTCAATGGTTTTGGTCCAGGTCACTCTGCTTTCTGTTGGACCTTAGTACGCTGCACTCACGCATGTGTTCCGACTTCCACACCAACAAATACAAGTTCATTCATGGCTGATGGATTCTTGCAGCAATGCACCACTCCCTCAATCCCAAAAAAGAATGCTTATCGTTTTTCCTATGAATATGAATAAACACTCGTCTAAATTCATTGTAAAAACGACACTGGGGCGAGTAACAATCTCGTACACTGGTAAACATCCGTTGAAATGTTTTTGTTTTGATCTACACCGGCACAAGTGCAGAGATCATGCCACGTGAACACAGTACGTTTTCCACTCCCTTGCCTCGGGATTTGCTGCCGGTCCGCCTGACGCGGCGATGTCAACGCTATTGAGCGAGCTTATCACGTGCGCGGGGCCGGCCCGGGTGCCGGGTGGCGGTGGGGGTGGGGGGCGCGGGCACGTATCCAGTGTTCTGATTCCTAGCGAGAAAAGAGACGTCGAGATACTCAGATACACATCCAAGCACGTCTAGGGATTCGCCCACAGTAATCGTTGCTCATTCGTGACTTCGTCTGCACCAGCAGGAGGGAAGTCACCGGCCGTCGTCGGCGGGGAGGAGATGTCGGATGGCGCGGGCTCCCGGACGGGCGTCGCGGGCGCGCTGGGCCTCTCGGTCACCTCGTCGGTGGCCATCGTCATCTGCAACAAGTACCTCATCAGCACTCTCGGCTTCTTCTTCGGTCAGTATGTGCGCCAGTTTCACAGTTTCAGAACTTAACTACCCCTTTACGGCAAAGTTTCTGTTCATCACAATACTATGCTGTTGCTGATTTTTGTTGCTGCTGTCGTTTTGGGGCCCAAAAAAATGCAGCGACGACGCTGACGAGCTGGCACCTCATGGTGACCTTCTTCACCCTGTACGTTGCGCAGCGGCTGCACTTCTTTGAGCCAAAGCCAATTGACGCGCGGACCGTCATCTCCTTCGGCCTGCTCAATGGCATCTCCATTGGACTCCTCAACCTCTGCCTTGGATTCAACTCTGTCGGCTTCTACCAGGCAAGCATACACTACTATTTGCTGACCATTAGTATCATGTTCGTGCTTCTGAATTTACCATGGTTTCTTGTAACAGATGACCAAGCTGGCCATCATACCCTTCACCATAGTCTTGGAAACCATCTTTCTGAACAAGAAGTTCAGGTCATTCCCGAAATCCTCCACATTCTACCCAGTGTTTAATATGAGCTGCTCTTGTTCCATGTTGTGAAACAAAAAATGACTTCTCATACTCGACGAGCCTGAACCTTTCAGTCAGACCATCAAGGGCTCCCTCATGGTCCTGCTCCTTGGAGTCGGCATCGCATCGGTCACGGATCTCCAGCTCAATCTCCTCGGCTCGATCATCGCCGTGCTCACCATCGCAGCGACATGCGTCGGGCAGATTGTATCCTTGTGCTTGCTGTTCTCACATGAGCTTCGTTCAGCAGCTGAAGCTAGCTGCTGGATCTTACAGTCTTTCATGCACCCTGCATACACTGCATCCACATGCTGGCTTGTCATCCTTAACCTTGGTGTTGAACAAAGCTGACCAACCAAATCCAGAGGAGGCTAAAGGTTTCGTCGACGCAGCTGCTGTACCAGTCATCGCCGTACCAGTCCGCGGTGCTGCTCGTCACTGGGCCGTTTGTGGACAAGCTCCTCACCAAGCGCGACGTCTTGGCGTTCAACTACACCACGCAAGTCGTGGTAAGTACCCTTGGCACAATAGATCTCGATAGTGGCATTACCAACTGTAACCTTGCTCGAATGCTCCGTGGCTCGCGTGTGTGCAGGTGTTCATCCTGCTGTCGTGCTCGATCGCAGTGTGCGTCAACTTCAGCACGTTCCTGGTGATCGGCACGACGTCGCCCGTGACGTACCAGGTGCTGGGCCACCTCAAAACGTGCCTAGTGCTCTCCTTCGGCTACATCATCCTCAAGGACCCCTTCAGCGCACGCAACGTGGTGGGCATCCTCATCGCCATCTTCGGCATGGGCCTCTACTCCTACTACTCCGTCGTCGAGAGCAGGAAGAAGACTGAGGCCGCCAGCTCGCTGCCTGTCGCCGCGCAGGTATTAGTCAACTAAGTGCATCCACTTCGTCTGAAACTGTGAAATTAAGGAGGTCAGAGGTGTGACAACGACGAACCCGATCTATACAATATTGCAGATGAGCGAGAAGGACTCGTCGCCACTCCTTGGCGCCAAGAGCTCGCCGCGGACAGAGAACAAGGGCGAGGAGACCTTTGACTACATGCCGAGGACGGCGAAGAGCGCGTTCACCGGCCGGTGAGCCGTTAGCTTTGTACGAGAAGTACGTTCTTATACCTTTCTAGAGTGGTGGTAGACGACGAACAACACGGCAGAACGGGAATGTGCCAGTGAAAGATGTAATGGTGGCAAGGGAAATTCCAATTACCATTTTGTCGTCCTAATACTGATGGCATTATTGACACTGTAGCTGGCATTATTGGGCACTGTAGTCAGATTGTGGATTAGAGATGAAAGTGAAGCCGGAAGATATCCGTATTTGGATGTAGCAGGATTCACATCAATCCACGTATGTTGGGACATATATTGGAATGAAACTTGAACTAAATTCTACTCTAGTCGATGAAAGTGAAGCCGGAAGATATCGGTATTTGGATGTAGCAGGATTCACATCAATCCACATATGTTGGGACATATATTGGAATGAAACTTGAATTAAATTCTACTCTAGTCCAACACATGTGGGGATATATATTGGAATGAAACTTGAACTAAATTCTACTCTAATCCAACACATGTGGATTAGAGTGAATATGATAACACTCAAAAAAGACCAAGATTTTACCGTGTTGTTTTACTAATAAAACAAAAATAGTAGCATAAAAACGATAATTATTGAAGCACTATTTACCGTTCCAGATCGTATTTGTGCAGTAAAATATTGAGATATCATAGCATTTTCTATAGAGAAGAAAGAGTCTCTCTAATTCCGAGAGCCCAGGCCAGGCCTAGCAGGCCAAAAAAATTACTCTGAGTTCTAGCTTCTTTGCAGACCGTACACCTTGTAGTTGTAAGCCCACCGCCCAAGTTGCGAAGCACCTCGCACTGAAGTTATACAGTGCTTAGGCGAGCCTAAGTTGAGCGCAGGATGTAGTCTAAAAAAGGTCTTAAAAATATGGGTTCCACTTAATATCATGACCTAACCTATACTACTGAAAACTGAAACTTTGCCGAGTGCTAGAAACTTTGCCAAATACAAAGGGTATTCGACAAAGCCATATTTTATCAAGTGTAAAGGGCTCTTTACCAAGTGTAATTACACTCGACAAAGCCGCTGTCTCGAGTAGAGCTAGCTATATACAAACAAGTGACTGGGCTTTCGTCAAAGTAACGTGAATGTATGTGACTATGCGTTAAAGTAATGTGTATGTCGTTATCGTTAGTTCATTTTTATGTGATGGAGTAGGTTATATACTTGCATGGCTAGTATCGTGTTCTACGAATTGACGAGTTTATCGTTTCTTACCGTCATCCATGTACTTTCGATCGTATAGTGTCGTTCTCGGCATTGCTAAAATGTCGACACCATTCTTGTTTTCGATGATATCACATCGTTTTTGTTTTGATAGGGAAATGTGAAACGTGAAATGATAAAGCCTTCTTCCTATTGTTCCGGATCACGCATGGTGTGGATCGCATTGATCGGTAACAGTATGAAGTTAGATTCGAGCATATAATATAATAACTCACCAAAGATCAAACGGCAAGGAAAAAAGCATGAGCTAAAGCAGGTGAACAAATGTAGGCCCGGCCCAGCATCATTGCAGCAGGCCCGGGCTGTTCTTTCGCCACCAAAAACCAAGAGCAAGAGGACAAGATAAGCACAACAGAAGCAGCTCCAAAACATGAAAAAAAGGGAGGAACAAACAAGAGTGTTACTGAAGCTTCCTTGCGTGAAGAGTAGTAAGTGGGTCTAATTCATCAACCTACTATACCTACCAACTTATTATAGGTTTAATTGTACAGGCTGTCTAAAAAACTAAACATATACTCCATACTTGAGAGTTCATAGATTAGTCCCCTTACCCCCACATCATGGCTTAAATCTGTCGACGTGGATGGAGAGCATCAATTCCAGCCCTGTTGTACCTAGTGGCTAGTAGTGGTAGTGGTGGAATGCATCTCAGGGGCCGAGCTGCCGGCCGGGGATCCAGCATCATATTCGTATATATCCGCATTTCACTATCTCCGCTGCTAATGCGGGTCGCGGCCACGATTATTCGTAGCTAGCGGGATGGCAGTTTGTTTCGACGGTCACGGCCACCGGCGGATGCTCTGCATGCCAATAATTGCTGCTGTGGTAATCTACGATAGAGAATTTCACCGACCAGGATTTTTTTTTCTCAATCACACAAAAGACTTCGCGCGTATTTTCATCCAGAGAAGATTTAAAAAGTTTACAAGCGGGGCGTTTTACGTCAAGAATGCATGCGCCTCCCCACTTAGTACATGCTTAATTTGCTATTCTCTAAGCTAAACTCTCTAAATGCCTTGCACCGGCCATGATCCATAGCTCCATCTGCTGCTTGATGTGGTCCTTGAGCATGTGGACTTGCGTACTGCCCGGGCCCCCCCCCCGAAAGCAGTAGGCGTTCCCCTCCTTCCATAGTTCCTAGGCTATCAGTGCAAATATGGAGTCTGCCCCCTTGGCGAATGATTGTGGACATTGTGCTTGCCAGGCCTCTCACCTTTCAAGGACACTCCCTTCCGGCAGTAGATGGATCTGCCCGCCAAGGCTGGCACCGATCTCAACCTAGACTTGCCTGGCAAAGGCACACTGGACCATGATGTGGTCCAAGGTTTCTGCCTGCTGATCGCAGAGGAAGCAGGTGTCCCTCGCGTCGAGCTCGTGTCTTCTTCGTCGATCGGCTGTCTAGTGGCATTTTCGAATGGCCAGCCAAAGGAACCGCTTGATGCGTAGCGGCGCCCAAATCCAGCCGGGTATGGGGTGCGAGCCGAGGTGCAGGACTTGGTAGGCGGAGTTGACTGTGAACCGACCTTCCGAGCTCCAGCGCTAGACGAGTCGGTCCGGTGTGTCGTTGAGCGTGAAGTCCCTGATCGCATGCCAGACCCTAAGGTACTCTTGCGATGCCGGCATGATGACACCGTCGGTTATGGTTTGGACCCAGTGCCTTGTCGGTATAGCCTCTGTGACGGTGTGGCGTCTGGCAGTCCTGTCAGGAACGAATTGCATCAGTGTCGGGGCCATCGCTCGGATGGACACCCCTCCGATCCAGTGTCCCGCCAGAACAGGGTTTTTTCTCCATTTCCGACAATGCTGTATGTTGACGCTCTGAAGAATGCTTGCGTCTCCACGGTTCGGTTGAGCGGCAGCGCGGCCCATGCCCTATCCCCGTCCGCTCGTTGCAGCCATTGCCATTTGGCCTCGAACGCCGTGCCAACCAATTTGAGATCGTGGATGCCAAGTCCACCGAGTTCCTTTGGCCTTGTGCAAGTTTGCCAGGCTACCATGCACCTTACTCTTACATCGCCATCCATCCCACTCCATAAGAAGCGGCGACAGATGGCGTCGATTTCCTCCCGCGCCCATGGCGGAAGATGCAGTACACTGGGACTGCACACAGCACGGACTTGACCCAGACAAGCCTTCCACTCTTGGCCATGAGAGGGTCGTGGCAAGCAGGTAGCCGGCGCGCCACGGCGTCCATAGTTTGTTGCATGTGGTGCTTCGGCAGGCGCTGGGAGCTCAGAGGTAGCCCCAGATACCTGATGGGGAACGACGGCGGTTGACACCCAAGGATATGCTACAACTCTTGGATTGATTCCTCTGCTCCATATATGTTGGTTATGGAACATTTGGCCATGTTGGTCCTCAACCCCGATGCCTCTTCGAAGATCTGCAAGATGCCTTTTATTGCCAGTATCTCATTCACGTGCGGATGGGCGAAGAGAATTACGTCGTAGACATACATGCTGCACTGGTAAGAGATACCCTCAGTGTCCATGGCGTGCAACACTCCTAGCTGTCGGGCCGTGTTGAGTAGCCTGCTAAGAACCTCCATGGCGCAAATGAACAACAGCAGGGAGAGTGAGTCTCCCTGCCTCACCCCGCGCTGGTGCTGAATCGGTGTTCCCAGGTGCCCGTTGAGCAGGATGCTGGAAGATGCCGTGGACATGAGTGTTGCGATCCAGCCCCGCCAACACTGTCCGAATCCCATCGCTTGCAGCACGTCGAGGATGACTGGCCATTGCACTATATCGAAGGCCTTAGCCACGTCGAGCTCCAGCAGCACTTTGGGCACCTTCCTTTTCCTCATCGCCACCGCTGCCCGTTGAATGTACTTGAAGTTGTCCTGTATGGATCTTCCCCGGATGAATGCGTTCTGTTCTGGGGAGATGAGGTCCTTCATCTTTGGTGCCAATCTCAGTGCCAAGATTTTGGAGATTATCTTTGCAATGCTGTGAATCATTGTTATTGGCTGCTAGTGGCTTGGTTCGCTTGCGTCCGCCGTTTTTGGTAGCAGGACGATGAGTACCCTATTCAGATGATAGAATGCCCTGCAATCACTGAACGGAACTGCGTTTATAGCGGCCATCACTTTCTTCTTGATTAGAGGCCACGAGCTCTTGTAGAAAGCTCCTGTGAACCCGTCGGGGCTTGGTGCTCTGTCCGGTGGCATGGATCTTATGGCGTTCCAGACTTCTTCATCCGATACCGATGCCTCCAGATACTCCAGGTCTTGCCTTTCGAAGCCGAGCGCCTGGAAGTCTACTGTCCCATCTGAACCACCTAGGCTGCTGAACACACACAGAAAGTGGTCGTGTATTGCTTGCTCCATGACTGCGTGGTCCGAGGTGAAACCGCCGTGGACCCTCAGCCTGGAGATTAGGTTCTTTCGTCGCCGCCAAAACTCGCAATTCGCCGCCTTCCTCGGGTAATCTTCGACATCTATTGGCCGGCAAGCATCTTCTTGATCCCCTGAGTACCCCTGTGCCTTCAATTTGGTTCAAGATCATCTAACCCGTGCCACCGTCGTGCGCAGTCCGCCGTCGTCCGCTTCTCCGAGTCGCATGCCGTCCCCGCTTCGCCTCGACCTCCATCTTCTACGCAGGTGAGCACGGCGTGAGCTACTCGTTCGTTTGGTACCAGCCACGGTGTAAATGGTGGCCAGAATCGCGGTCTGTGTGAACGCCGGCGAGCTTTTCTCGCCGCCGGCGATTTTGTTCGCCGCCGCGTCGCGCGTCTTCCCCAGCGAGGCCGATCGCCTCGATCGATCTGAGCCGTTCATCGTGAAACGGACGGCCAGAAACAGCTCGTACCCCTTCGCGTGGCGTTTTTGCAGAAAACCCCTCGGGTTTCTGTTTAATCTATTAAGAATCCTTGGCGTGTTCGGCAGGATACGTTTTCCCCATTGGGAAGCGTAATTTCTGTTTAACAGATCCATAATACGCTTTGTCCACTGAAAAGCGTATTTTCAGAATACGTTTTCTTCTCTGAAAAACGTACTTTTCCTTTTCAGTTCAGAATTCATTTTCAGCTATTTATAGTTTTGCCATTATCTTTAAAAGTTTATAACTTTCACGTTTTAACTCTGATTTGGTCCGTTCAAATTTTGTTAGATTCATAATTTTATAATCTACGCAGTGGTGCTACTTTTAAAGTATTTTGGAAACTTTATATTTTTAGTCTATATTTAAAGTATTTATTTATCTATAGGAAATCTTTGAAAATTCATATCTTCGCCGTTATAACTCCGTTTTCGGTGAACTTGACGTCTGTGTGATCGTAGAAGTGAGTAGAATAGTTTTATAAACTTTTTATTCTGTTTTGATGACATTGATGTACTATTCCTCTAATAGTTCTTTGTTTGCTTCGTGTATGTATGCTCGATTGGATTGTTTGGTGTTGATTGTTAATGTCGAGTTCAGACGGTGAGGTTTTTGTTGAGCAAGGCTACTTTGAGGATCAGCAGAATCAGCAGGACTTTGTGAATCAAGGCAAGTATAGCATGGATCATCCTTGTTACCTATTCACTATAAATAGCAATTCATATGCATGTGTCTTTGATGACCTAGAGATTATAACTAGCTTTGATATCCTGATTCCTTGAACCTTTTGGGTTGCATTGGGTAGTTATGATGCTAGTGCTTTAATGGTCATGATCTTATAACTTGTTGTGTATTATGCTATCAACGAAAACGATGACTTTTAACAAACATGGACTCTTGTCTGTAAGTGATTTATCATGGAGAATCCGTACAGCTGTGAGGGCTATATGGCTCTGGCTCTAGTCACTTGTAGGCCCTTTTCTAGCTGGTTAGTGGTCTGAAAGTTGGGGTATAGGACTGCCTCTGTCCTTATGAGTATAGCCGGGAAGGATTGTGCCATATTGGAAGGGGGTTTCTACACACAACGTATTTTCGTATCTCTGTTTGGTTAGGAGAACCTATAGGAGGCTTTATATGTTTTATGGTGGTTTGGAAGTTATAAGTCCACTCAGTTGCAAAACATGACTCACAGTGAAAGTGTACACCTCTGATTAGAGTTTAAATCAATATATTGTCTATGCCCTTCGGTTAGGGCGTCCTTGACACATTTATAAAAGATAATGGTTCTCAAATTGTTAATGTGTGCATCTTAATCTCGTTATTGCTACACACTGGTTAATGTTATTTTGATCATGAGAATATGAGAATTATCACTACCTTGATGTTATGCTTCAATATGATTAAGTTATAAAAGCTAAATGCAGTCAAACAGTGTCAGCTTATTTGAGCCTCATTAACCCATGTTATGCTTGTTGAGTACGGTTGTGTACTTACGCTTGCTTTACTTTCAATTTTGGAAAATTCCGGATGGGTAACAGATGAAGGTTGGAATGAAATCTATCGTGATGAGTACTAGTCTTGGTGTTCACCAGTAGACGTGTCCCTGTGTGGAGCTTCCGCAATAAAGATATCTTAGTTATTTATTGTTTATGCGCAACACTCTGTAATAAATATTGGTTCGCTATGTAATAAACAGGGTGATGATACTCTTTGTAATTTGTCATCCTATATGTTCGACTGTTCCTGGGGCGCATATAAGGCTATTTATGCATTCTACTTTTATCTTTAAAAGTGGTGTGTGACAAGTTGGTATCAGAGCCAGGTTGACTGTAGGACGCAAGCCTAGATAGAATGGTCGTTCTTAGTCTCCTTTGCTTCACTAGTTTCATGCTTCTTAACTTTAACCTTGTTATTTTCTCAATTTTTATGCTCTTATACTTACTCTATTGTGAAAATCTTGACTCTACTCTAACTCATGTCTAAATCTTGTAGATGCCTCCTTATACTCGCCGCATGACTGCTGCTGTGTATCATGATCTGTTCAACCATCTGGAGACTAGGGAAGCTGTTCCGCCATCCCCAACCCCGGTGCCTACATCACCTCAAGTTGAAGAAGAAGAACCAATGGAAGCTTCTGAAGAAGAAGAGGAGGAAGTAGCTCAAGATGATGGTCAATCTCCACCGCCGTCTGCTGGTGGTTCTGCTGGAGGAGGTGAACCGCACGCTCCTATGGGATGGACTGTGAATATCTCTCGCGTACCGGAGTGCAACACCAGAATGCATATACGACTTATGAAGCTTCTTCATGACTATTATGCTGATTGAGACCCCGCTGTACAGTACACTTGTTTCCAACACACCCATCCGTTGGAAGGTACTTATTGGGAGACAAATGTGGCTATATGTTCTCCAGGAGGGATGCAGAATTCTTACAACATAGAGATGATTTATGAGCATCTTGGTCCTAGCCTAACTCAAGAGGATGGCATTGAGGGTGCTGCTTTTACAGCCTGGATTGCTCTCCGTGGCCATCGCTTTGGGAATATACGAGATGATGAGTTTCGCTATTTGCCTCGTGCTGACCATAGAATGGAGGATGGATGGGGTATGAAGAGTCCTCAAGATTTGCCACCTGAGTCACGGGAATTGGCACACTTTGCGTGTGACATGATGCTCAAGCATCAGCGCATGGTAAGCACGGTGGAGCAGCTGGAGCAGAAGCTTAAGAAGAAGCAAAAAGAAATTGATAGGCTCAGAACCATGACTGGGAAACCAAAGATCTATGAATGGCTGGACCATGAGCTTCAACCTTAGCTTGAAAACCCTTATGTAATTGGCACGTTATTAGTATCGTGAGTCAAGTTAGTCGTGTCATTCTAGTGTGTGTGAACCTTGAGTGCTTGATGAATTATGATTATGTAATATGAATAATTTGGATTTTTATGTGAGTGCTGGATCTTTGTGGGCATGTCCGCAAGTTCCTTAGTTAAGTATATTAAGGTTAAAGTTTGAATAAATTAAGTTTGGGTTGGTTTATCCTATCTCCATCCTTGCTATTTTCTAAGCAACCTATGATATTTTGGTTATATCTCAAAATTGGTTTATCCAATGAGTATGAGATTTTTCTGGATATAACTAGACTTCTTTATCTAACAATTCCCATAAGAATCATGTCAATATCAGTTCTGAGTTGGAAGTTATGCCTGTCGCAATCTGATGTTCAGTGCTGTCTGGGATTTCTGAATAGTTTTTGTTGTTTGATTAATTCGATGGCTTATATGATAGAATCTGGTAAAATGGTCTGAACAGAAGTTGTAGGGAATTTCTTAACCTTTCCAACCATGTATAGAACATCCCTTTTTGACATCTGGATCTTGAGTTATGACTGTTTCTCTATACTTCTAAAATTGAAGCTCGCCTAAAAATTTTTAGTTTTGCAATCCTTATTATTATATAAGTGATTTGTATCCTGAATCTCTCTAAGCTTTGATTTTTGGTTGAAATACAGATGGCTACTTGGGGTGGAAGAGGTAACCGTGGTAGAGGCCTTGGTTCTAGACATGTTACCAATGAGGAAATGAGAGAGGCACAAATGCAGCTGATGCAGACTATGACCCAGTTTGTGTAGACCATGCAAGCTGGAGGGCTACCACATGCTCAACCACCAAGGGATAAATGCAAGGATTTTATGCAAGGCCATCCTCCTGTGTTTACCCATACTACTAACCCTCTGGATGCTGAATATTGGTTGCGTGCTGTGGAGAAGCAGTTGAATCTTGCACAGTGCAATAATGCTGAGAAAGTGTTGTATGCTTTGGGGCAACTCCAGGGAGCTGCTCAGACCTGGTGGGAGTCATACCAAGCTGCACGTCCTCATAATGCTCCTGCTATTACCTGGGAGCGGTTCAAAGAGGATTTCTTGGCTCGCCACATTCCTGAAGGGTTAAAGGAACAGGAGACAGAGGAGTTCAAGAATCTCAAGATGGGCTCTATGACTATGAGTGAGTATCATGCTAAGTTTGAGGAGTTGGTTGGCTACGCTCCCCATGAAGTTGTAAGGGACATTGGTAAGAGGCGTCATTTCCTGAACGGCATATACTATGAGCTCAGATTGCAACTAAAGGGCAACAAGTACGACACCTTTGAAGAATTGGTGAATAGTGCTATTATGTTGGATAATGAACGTCTGGCACAGGACAAGAAGAGGAAGATGAACGGACAGGGCTTTGGAAATAATTCTCGTTTCCGCTCTAACTTCCATCAAGGTTTCTAGCAGAGGTTCCAGGGACCAGTCAGCCAGAGGTACCAGGGTCAGCATGCTCAGTGCAAGAATGGGAATTAGCAGCAGCAAGGGAATCAACGACTGTCACAGCAATCTGGAAATCAAACTCCACGCCTTACTGTGCCCAACAACATGCCTCTTAAGGGTAGTCCCAATACCCCTCAGTTGTGTTATCATTGTGGTGATCCTGGGCACTATGCTAATCGCTGCCCCCGGAAATCAAACCAACACACACCTCAGCAGCAGAACGGTAATCAGAAGTCCTATGCCAATCATGGAAGGGTGAATCATGTGTCCACAAAGATGGCTCAGGAAGCATCAGAAGTAATGCTGGGTACGTTCAACATCAACTCTATCTCTGCTACTATACTTTTTGATTCTGGAGCTTCGCATTCCTTTGTCTCACAAGCATTTGTTAGAAATCATAGCATACCAGTTGTAGCCATGAAGAACCAAATGGTAGTAAATTCACCAGGGGGTGCTATACCAGCTTCTTACTACTGCCCCTTAGCTAAACTCCTCTTAAGGGGGTAGACTTTTTAGCAAACCCTGTAGTGTTGAATGCATCTGGTATTGATTTAATTCTGGAATTGGATTGGACGGAAGCTCACCAAGCTGTGATAAAGTGTAAAGAGAGGGTTGTGGATCTGACTACACCAAAAGGAGATAGAATCAGCGTTGATGTCAGAATGCAAGTGCCACTTATAGCTATCCTGAACTAGCTTGATGATAATGCAGATCCTCAGAATCAGGTGGTGGAGGAATTCCTGGATGTGTTCCCCGATGAATTGCCAGGTATGCCACCTGACCGTGATATTAAATTTATTATTGAGTTATTACCTGGCACTGCACCTATAGCTAAATGTCCATATAGAATGGGAGTTAGTGAACTAGAAGAACTTAAGAAACAGTTAAAGGAATTAGAAGAGAAAGGTTTCATTCGTCCTAGTGCATCACCTTGGGGTTCTCCTGTGATTTTGTTGATAAGAAAGATGGAACTCAACAAATGTGCGTTGATTATCGTTCTCTCAATGAGGTTACCATCAAGAACAAGTACCCTTTACCCAGGATTGATGACTTGTTTGATCAATTAAGAGGTGTGTGTGTTTTCTCCAAGATTGATTTGCGCTCTGGTTATCATCAGTTGAAGATTCAGAATTCAGATATATCGAAGACGGCATTCACTACTAGATATGGGTTGTATGAGTATACAGTTATGCCTTTTGGGTTGACCAATGCACCTGCCTACTTCATGTACCTGATGAACAAGGTGTTTATGGAGTACCTGGATAAGTTCGTTGTGGTTTTCATTGATGATATCCTGGTATTCTCAAAGAACAAGGAAGAACATGCAAAACATTTGAGGTTAGTCTTGCAGAAGCTTAGAGAGCACAAACTTTATGCTAAGAAGAGCAAGTGTGAATTCTGGTTAGAGGAAGTCTCTTTCCTTGGCCATGTCGTTTCTAATGGTGGAATAGCGGTGGATCCAAGTAAGGTGAAGGATGTGTTGGATTGGGAGCCGTCTACAGATGTTAGCGAGATTCGCAGTTTTCTTGGGTTGGCTGGTTATTACAGGAGATTCATTAAAGGATTCTCGAAGATTGCTAAGCCATTGACAGCGTTACTAGAGAAGAATGCCAAGTTTGTGTGGTCCGACAAGTGTCAAGCTAGTTTTGAAGAATTTAAGAAAAGATTGACAACGGCTCCAGTATTGGTGTTGCCCGATCTAAGCAAGAAGTTCTCAATCTACTGTGATGCATCTCGTTTGGGATTGGGGTGTGTTCTTATGCAAGAAGGTAGAGTTGTTGCTTATGCTTCAAGGCAATTGAGGAAACATGAGCTTAATTATCCTACTCATGATCTAGAACTAGCGGCTGTGGTTCATGCTTTGAAGATTTGGCGACACTATCTGATTGGGCACAAGACTGATATTTTCACTGATCACAAGAGTTTGAAGTACATCTTTACCCAGTCAGACTTCAACATGAGACAACGTCATTGGTTGGAATTGTTGAATGATTATGATTTTGATATGTATTACCATCCGGGGAAGGCAAATATCGTGGCCGATGCACTTAGCAGAAAGAAGCACGTTAATGAGCTTCGGACGACACCTAAAGCTGATGAGTTGTGTGTAGAGTTTGCTCAATTGAACCTTACTATTGTTACTGATGCCATGGAGATAGAGGTGACACCAACCTTAGAAGAATAGATTCACAAGGGTCAGTTGGAAGATGAGGATCTAAAGTATATAGCTAAGAAGTTAGCAGAAGGGAAAGCACCCAGTTTTCGCATTGATGAAGAAGGTACCTTGTGGTATGGGAATAGGATATGTGTTTCGGAGGTCAAAGCTCTTCGTCAGACAATTCTGCGGGAGGCACATGAGTTGGCTTATTCTATCCATCTCGGGAGTACCAAGATGTATATGGATCTCAAGGAAAAGTACTGGTGGATTGGTTCGAAGAAGGATGTAGCAGAGTATGTTGCTTTATGTGATACTTGTCAACGTGTGAAAGCTGAACATCAAAGACCAGCTAGTTTATTGCAACCGATGAAGATACTTGAATGGAAGTGGGAAGAGGTCGGTATGGACTTTATAACAGGTTTACCCCGTACTAAGAGTGGTTATGATTCTGTCTGGGTAATAATTGATCGACTGACTAAGGTCGCTCACTTTTTGCCTGTGAAGACCACCTATACAGGACCTCAGTTGGCTACACTGTACTTGGAAAGGATCGTGTGTTTGCATGGTGTTCCAAAGAAGATCGTGTCTGATAGAGGTACTCAATTCACATCTTATTTTTGGAAAGCAGCGCATAGTTCTTTGGGAACAAAGTTAAACTTTAGTACAGCATATCACCCACAAACTGATGGACAAACTGATAGGATTAATCAGATTTTGGAGGACATGCTGAGAGCTTGTGCATTATAGTATGGTACCAGTTGGGATAAGAATTTGTGTTATGCAGAGTTCTCATACAACAACAGTTATCAACAGAGTCTCAAGATGACACCATTTGAAGCTCTATATGGGCGTAAGTGTAGGACACCATTGTTTTGGAATCAGACTGGGGAAAGTCAATTATTTGGAACAGATATTCTGAGAACCACAGAAGAACAGGTACGAGTTATTAGGGAGAATCTGAGGATAGCATAATCTCGTCAGAAGAGTTATGCAGATACCCGGAGAAGGGAATTAATATTCAAGGAAGGTGATTACGTGTACTTGAAGGTGTCTCCTATGAGAAGTGTGAAGAGGTTTAACCAGAAAGGAAAATTAGCACCAAGGTATGTTGGTCCTTTCAAAGTTTTAAAGAGACGTGGTGAAGTGGCTTATCAGTTGGAATTGCCAGAGAGTTTAGCTGGTGTGCATGATGTGTTCCATGTGTCTCAACTTAAGAAGTGTTTACGTGTACCTAAGAAGGAGCACTTGCCTTTGGAGGAACTTACTATTAAGGATGATCTCACGTATGAAGAGTTTCCAGTAAGGATCTTGGATACAGCAGAAAAGGTTATCTGAAGTTGGGTTATTAAGATGTGTAAGGTGCAGTGGAACCGATACTCAGAGGCTGAGGCAACTTGGGAAATAGAGGATGCATTAAAGGTAGCTTATCTGCAGTTGTTTGAGTAAAGCAACATCCAATCTCAAGGACGAGATTCTCTTAAGGGGGGTAGATTTGTAACACCCTAGTTTTCAATTTTCCAAAAAAAATAGTCAAAATGATTTTTGGGAATAATAAATGGGCAAAATAAATATTTTTATGAAAAGGGAGTTGAAACATGGTAGAAACATGCTTGAGCATTCATGCTGGTGCATACTTTCATGATGTGGTGTTTGAATTTGATTTGAATTTCAAAATTAATTTGAAAATGCATTTGAAATGAGGTTTGGAATAAAAGAAAAATATTTATTTTTCCTCCTCCTCTCCTTCCTGGCTTTCGGCCCGAGCGCACCGCGCGGCCTGCTTCTCCCCTTCGCTCGGCCTGCCTCCGGCCCGCTGCTCCGCTCTCCAGTGCGCGGCCCGCTCCTTCCTTTCTCCTTCTTGGGCCAACAGGCCAGAAACCGCGCGCGTCGTCGCCTTCTTTCTTGGGCCGAGGCCGCAGGCCATCAAGACGCCGCGTCCGCGTCCGCGTGTCGCCTCCCTCTCTCACTGATGCATGGGGCCGGCGTCACCTTCTTCCATCTCCGACTCGACGCCGAGTCAGGAAACCGACCCGACCCCGCGCGCGGTCTATTTAAGCAATTAGATCGCGTCCGCAGCCTCCGCCCGTAACCCTATCGGCAGCCGCCTTCGCTCGAGTCAAAGCCGTCGACGCGAAACCCTAGCCGCCATTGCCGCCCGCCACCAAAACTCATAATTGGCCGCCTTCCTCGGGTAATCTTCGACATCTATTGGCTGGCAAGCATCGTCTTGATCCCCTGAGTACCCCTGTGCCTTCAATTTGGTTCAAGATCATCTAACCCGTGCCACCGTCGTGCGCAGTCCGCCGCCGTCCGCTTCTCCGAGCCGCATGCCGTCCCCGCTTCGCCTCGACCTCCATCTTCTACGCAGGTGAGCACGGCGTGAGCTACTCGTTCGTTTGGTACCAGCCACAGTGTAAATGGTGGCCGGAATCGCGGTCTGTGTGAACGCCGGCGAGCTTTTCTCGCCGCCGGCGATGTCCGACGCCGCGTCGGGCGTCTTCCCCGGTGAGGCCGATCGCCTCGATCGATCTGAGCCGTTCATCGTGAAACAGACGGCCAGAAACAGCTCGTACCCCTTCGTGTGGTGTTTTTGCAGAAAACCCCTCGGGTTTCTGTTTAATCTATTAAGAATCCTTAGCGCGTTCGGCAGGATACGTTTTCCCCACTGGGAAGCGTAATTTCTGTTTAACAGATCCATAATACGCTTTGTCCAATAGAAAGCGTATTTTTTTTGTAACAGCTTCCAGAATACGTTTTCTTCTCTGAAAAACGTATTTTTTCTTTTCAGTTCAGAATTCGTTTTCAGCTATTTACAATTTTGCCATTATCTTTAAAAGCTTATAACTTTCACGTTTTAACTCCGATTTGGTCCGTTCAAATTTTGTTAGATTCATAATTTTATAATCTACGCAGTGGTGCTACTTTTAAAATATTTTGGAAACTTTATATTTTTATTCTATATTTAAAGTATTTATTTATCTATAGGAAATTTTTGAAAATTCATATCTTCGCCGTTATAACTCCGTTTTCGGTGAACTTGACGTGTGTGTGATCGTAGGATCGAGTAGAATAGTTTTATAAACTTTTTATTCTATTTTGATGACATTTATGTATTATTCCTCTAATAGTTCTTTATTTGCTTCGTGTATGTATGCTCGATTGGATTGTCTGGTGTTGATTGTTAATGTCGAGTTCAAACGGTGAGGTTTTTGTTGAGCAAGGCTACTTTGAGGATCAGCAGGATCAACAGGACTTTGTGAATCAAGACAAGTAGCATGGATCATCCTTGTTACCTATTCACTATAAATAGCAATTCATATGCATGTGTCTTTGATGACCTAGAGATTATAACTAGCTTTGATATCCTGATTCCTTGAACCTTTTGGGTTGCATTGGGTAGTTATGATGCTAGTGCTCTAATGGTCATGATCTTATAACTTGTTGTGTGTTATGCTATTAACGAAAACGATGACTTTTAACAAACATGGACTCTTGTCTGTAAGTGATTTATCATGGAGAATCCGTACAGCTGTGAGGGCTATATGGCTCTGGCTCTAGTCACTTGTAGGCCCTTTTTTAGCTGGTTAGTGGTCTGGAAGTTGGGGTATAGGACTGCCTCTGTCCTTATGAGTATAGCCGGGAAGGATTGTGTCATATTAGAAGGGAGGTTTCTACACACAACGTATTTTCGTATCTCTGATTGGTTAGGAGAACCTATAGGAGGCTTTATATGTTTTGTGGTGGTTTGGAAGTTATAAGTCCACTCAGTTGCAAAATATGACTCACAGTGAAAGTGTACACCTCTGATTAGAGTTTAAATCAATATATTGTCCATGCCCTTCGGTTAGGGCGGCCTTGACACATTTACAAAAGATAATGGTTCTCAAATTGTTAATGTATGCATCTTAATGTCGTTATTGCTACACACTGGTTAATGTTATTTTGATCATGAGAATATGGGAATTATCACTACCTTGATGCTATGCTTCAATATGATTAAGTTATAAAAGCTAAATGCAGTCAAAAAGTGTTAGCTTATTTGAGCCTCATTAACCCATGTTATGCTTGTTGAGTACGGGTGTGTACTTACATTTGCTTTACTTTTAATTTTGGAAAATCCCGGATGGGTAACAGATGAAGGTTGGAATGAAAGCTATCATAATGAGTACTAGGCTTGGTGTTCACCAGTTGACGTGTCCCTGTGTGGAGCTTCCGCAATAAAGATATCTTAGTTATTTATTGTTTATGCGCAATACTCTATAATAAATATTGGTTCGCTATGTAATAAACAGGGTGATGATACTCTTTGTAATTTATCGTCCTATATGTGCGACTGTTCTTGGGACGCATATAAGGCTATTTATGCATTCTACTTTTATCCTTAAAAGTGATGTGTGACAAGCCTAGCCACGGATGATTGGATCGCTACCGTTGTCATCAGTCACCCATCCCCGCTGTACTACTGCCTAGTAGTCTGAGAATTTGGGCCAGAAGACCTCGAAGTGAAATCTTGGCTTTTGGGGACTGCTCCAGATTCGTTTGGAGTAGCAGTGGGCAATGGTCAGAAGCGTCCGAGGCCAAAGCCTGCAAGTGGCATGCCGGGAACATCTCTTCCCAGTCGAGCGACACCAGAACTCTGTCTGGGCGCACCAATGTTGGTTGTTCACGTTTGTTGCTCTAGGTGTATCACCGTCCTTGTAGGTGGAGATCCAGCAGCTGCAGCGTGGCCACTGAATCTCTAAACGCACGCATCGTTCGCCGATTAATGCGTGTGTTGTTCTTGTTAGCTTCCTGCAGTATCAAGTTGAAATCCCCTGTGACAACCCAGGGGCCACTGCATTGGTCTCTAATAGCCTCTAGTTCCTCCAGGAACAGGGCCTTCTCCCCTTCATCCAGCAGACCATACACCACTGTTAGCCACCAGTGCTTTGATGGTAGTGTGGAGACTTGGACAGCACAAGTGTAACATCCAATCAGGGGCGGTTAGTTCAACGTCAGGCGCTCCGGCCACCACCAGAATCCCTCCTCGGGTATTGGCCGCAGGCACATAAGCAAAATGTCCATAGCTATTGCCCAGCATGGATACCACCATCCATTGGTTTACATTGTTCAGTTTAGTTTCGACCAGACAAATGATCTGCGCCCGCGTATCAACGGCCAGTGTGCGTACATTGTCATTGCCAGCCCTGTCATTGAGCCCACACACGTTCTAGCATAGTAGGGTTGTGTTATCCATTGATGCGGACGCCCTTTGGTTGATGTGGTGGCCATCATGGCCTTGATCGTGGCGCCCTACGACGCCTCCAATGTTCCCCCACTTCATAGCCGTCCGGGAACAGCTCCTAGAAGGCTTCGTCATCCTCTGATTCTCCACCAAATAGCGCATCAAACTTACTGGTAGCTGTGGCCTCACTGATAGGCGACGCATGGCCTAGACGCTTGAGCACCAGGTACTGCCTGCGCTTGTACGTTGGCATCCTTAACAAACTCTGAGCTGTGATTCTTCTGCTGCGCAGCGGCCGCTGTCGTGGTGTGCACTTCTTTGGCGATGGCCTCTTGAGCAGTGGCTCCGGCCTCTTCTTCTTAACCTTGCCCGCGAACTCCTGGAATCAACACTGCGCCGAATCGGTGCCGATCGGGGTTGATAGCGTGTCCTGCTGCGGCACAGCTGGGCGGATTCCCTATTCCTCATCCGACACTGCCTCCATGGCTGATTAGGTTAGAGCATCGTCCTGAGAGTTGTCCTGCTGGGCCATTGTGATGGGCCGCAGTTGGACTTTGTCGGCCTCCTCCAATGGCCCGGTCACTAGTGTGTGCCCTTTTGGCTGTGGCATCACCTGCTGTGTCTTGGCGAACCCCGGTGATGGGCCCTCGCTGTCAGGGTCAGACGGCCCTTCCTGCATTGCCTCGCCGGTTTCCTTTTGCTTCGGGGGAGGTGCTAGCTGTTGCATCTCTTGAATGGCCGTGATCTGGTCTGGGACCACGCCGTGCTCCGGAGTCTGCTCGGCAGCGTTGCCTCCGAGGACGTCTTCAGGCTCTGCAATCGGTTGGGCTTGCTTGTCCTGCTTTAGCGATGCCTCCCTCATTGGAGTCGAGCTGTCCTCCTGCCTGAAGATGCTCCGGCTGGTTAGTGCACCTGACGTCAGGCTGCGCCGGGTTGTCGGCGTTCGAATTTGAAGCGTTGGTGCCATTGTCCAGCAGCATCAACTTTGAATCCTGAGCCTCCGCATTTGCCTTTCATTGTCCTGTAGCCGTTTGCTTTGGCTGCCAGACTTGGCGGTGCAGCTGCTTTGGCTTTAGGACCTGTTGCTGCGGCTGCTTGGCTTGGCTTCTTTTTTGATCGTGATGACGCATGGTGTCTTGGCGCCTTCTGATTCTCTGGTGTGCTGGTACTCTTGCTTTGCCGTTGGGGCCCAAACACTCCGTGGCTGGCACCCTTCGTGCCCCCGCCATGGCTGCGTGCCGTACGTCGCCGCCGGCGCCACCTGCGCCGCTGCTTGTCAGTGGTCGTCCGTCCGGCGCACCGCGGCGGCAGGGGACGGGGTGGATCCCAACCTCGACTCCTCTGGTGAAGTGATGCCACCTGCTGCTCCTTCCATCTTCAGTCGGATTGTCAGAGGATGATCCTGAGCCGTCGGCCGGTGGTGGCGCGAAGTCATGTACACAGTGTAGGTGAACGATGACCTGTAGCGAAGCATGTCCTTCTTCATCAGGAATGGCCTAGTCCCCTGGAACCGGAACCCCTCACCCGTTGGGGGCCCTTGCGGTGGCTCAACGACATGTAGCCATATGATCTTGGGGAGTTTGCTCAGATTGTGAGACCACGCTATGAGCTTGAACGCGGAGAGGTCGGCGGTGGCAGCCGTGGCAGGCTCCACCTCATGTATCCAACAATACGGTGCAAGCAACTTGGCCACCGTATCCTCCTTCCATGCATGCGGCTGCACTCCCTCGAGCTCCAGGGTGCTTGTATTGCATTGTGGACAGGTTGACGTGTGCCACCCTGGACCATGGCAACATCACCAGTGGCGAGTTGCCAAACAGCGCCGGTGAGGCCGCAATGTGGTAGAACCTCCTAAACCATATGGCCCACATGCATGATTATTGTCTAACAGACTCCTAATAACCATGAATGTGTTCCATAAGACTTAAAAGATCTGTCGGGTAAATCCTGAATCATCCACGACTCTCCTAGCAGGATCAATCATTACAAAGAGACATTGCAGTATTACAACAGTTTTATACAAATAATATACATCAGAGTAAACAGCGGAAGAGTTACAATAACATAAGTTTACAAACCTTTTAGTTTCAAATCTTACAAACCATAAGTTTAAATATTACAAACCTTAGTAGTAGTGGAGTAGAAATAGATAACTTATTTACAAAACCCAGCAGGTGTGCTTTGCCTAAGAGCCAGACATCCTACTCGTCGTCACTCTCTGCAACGACTGTCATGTAGCAAGATGCGAAGCACTCCTGCCCATGGGACTCACCTGCAACAAGAGTTCAACAAACCCTGAGTACAAATGTACTCAACAAGACTGACCCGATGAAAGAGAGGGGTAAAGAATCAGAAAATACAGGCTAGAGGGACAAGGTAAGGCTTGCAAGAGATAAGAATTTTTGTAGAAAAGCAAGGTAAGGCTTGCTAGAGGGACAAGGTAAGGCTTGCTAGAGGGACAGAGGGACTCCATTCCCAATGCAAGTTACCCGTCCAGACTCGATTTATTAACTATCATCATGTTTCCAAAAACAAAGCCATTCTCATCTTTTTCATTCTTTTATTCTTTGAAAACCTAACTAAATAAGCAGGGCTAAGCATTACTACGCATTTTTCAACATCAGGTAACAAGGAATATGAAAATAAGACAGGTAATGCAATAGGTGGGTTTTCACTCAACTCCTATTACTTAATGCAACATTTCATAACTGAAGTGATAAAACTTTTATAAAATAAGGGTAGGGTTTGAATGTATCCGGGGCTTGCCTTGGTATTCGGGGTAGACGGTTTCGAGCTCTAGATCAACACCCAACTCCTGAGTCTGCTCTTCTTTAGGATCTGGTGCGACAACGTTAAACTCTCCATTAACAGAAACTATACGATAAAATATATGCTTCAACATGATATAATAGTAAATATGATGCTCGATGGATGCAAGATCAGATTAAGGGTTTGAGTACAACTTTCCTTCACGATAAAGTTGTAAGCCAACAAAACTTACTTACTAAGCTCGTTAGGGTTAACTACTTAATAAAGAAGTTCATTAAATGCATGAAATAACGTTGATTAAACCCTAATGGCATGATCCAAGTAAACGCAAATAATTTATTAAAGTGCCAAAGGTCATTAAGGTTAATGACTCAAGGTCATCAATCAATCCCAAAGTCAAACAACCCTATAATGATTAAGCATGCTTACATGGATTAATTAATTAATTAAAAAGCATAAAAATAAAGGCATAAAATTAAATTTATCTAATTGAACTCAAAATTTTATTTTAAAAACATCTTGGCCTAATTAGATGGCAAAATAAATTTCAAAAATAAAAGCCAATTATTTTATTTATTAAAAATCATAGAAGATGCATTTTAAAATTAAAAGAGCTAATTTTAACTTATGCAAAATGTACTCCAATTTGGTATCTCATATTTTTCTTAGGTAGAGGACATCATAAAGAGCATACACAAAAAATTTTAGAATTTTTGGAGCTATACATGAATTATTATGAATTTCTAAAGAAAATAGCATTTAAATGATTTTCTAAAAAAGAAAAAGAAAAAGGGGAACAGTACTCCCGGCGCTGACCCGAGACCCACTACCTTTGACCTGTAATTTCTCGCCGGCATCGAGGCTTGGTCCTACGTGCTCAGCTCGATACGGCGAACAAGATGAGCTAGCTAATGAAGCAGTGGAGCAGGGGTAGTAGGATCGCCGGCGGCCATGGTGGTACGGCGGTGGTGAGGTGAGCATGAGCTTCTACGTACTCAGGTGAACGCGTTAGGAAACAAAATGGGGTTGTTCCTGACCCCAAGCCAATATGGCCACGCGCGTGGCGGAGCGGTATGGCCATGCCGGCGGCGAGCTACGGTGACCGGTGGCCACAACGCGGTAGAGAAGGTATCGAGGGCACAGACAGATGCATGAGCTCACCACGGGCACGGTGCGCACGTTGGTTTGATGGAAGGCGGTCGGAGGCGAGCTGCAGTTGGCGGCGGTGATGGCGACGGCGGTGCTCCGGTGACAAGGTGAGCGTTCTGGCAGTTCTTGTGCACCATCAAGCCGGCCAAGATGTGCATGAGGGGTAGGAGAAGATGGAGAACATGATAAGAGGGTTAATTTAGATATGTTTTCAACCTTGGCGGCGGTGGACGCGGCGATTTCATGGCGGCTTTGCTGCCGGCCGCGAAGAAGAAGATGACGGTTCGGGTGATTTGGGCGGCGAAAGCCGGCGCTAGTAGGCTCAAGTGGAGCGCAGGTATGAGGTGGGCTGTAGGCAAGAGCAAGCAGGCAGAGATGGAGTAACGGTGGCGAATTTGGCCGGCGGGGACGAGCTCGACGGCGGCGATGCAGGGAAAAAGAAGAAGTCGGCCATGGCGCTTCTACTTATAGCTAGAGCTCGAGGATAGGGACGACGACACGTGGCGAGGATGCTTCACATGTGAGGCGAGCTAGTGGCCATGGTACTCCAGCACGTGCGGCGGTGGACGGCGGCGCGACTTGAGAAGCCATCGATGGCGGCTGCCCATAGGTCCCGGCATTGTAGCAGATTAGGTCATTTTGAAACTTTGCAAATTACTCCTGAAATTACATAAGAACATGAAAATATCCAAAAATATAATTTGCATAACTTTTCAAGAGCTACATTTTTCATTTAACAATAATTTTTAAATTCTGCCTAGTTTTTGAATTATGAATTCAAATTCAAAAGGGGAATAAAACCCTAAAAATAAATATTTGAAATTACTTTTGATTTTTCAATAAAAGTTGAAAATCTTCAAAACTATGAAATGTTTAAATTTTCAAAACAAACATTTTTCATATATAAATTTTTCCCAAATTATGCATAATGTTTGAATTATGCTTTTAAAATCTAAAGGGGACAAATGCTAGAAAACTGTATTTTCAAATTCATTTGAAATTCTTTTCGAAAACTTGGAAAACTTTAAATACCATTATTGTATCTCTTGTCAAGATCTACAAACCATATTTTGAGAGTATATCAAAATTCCTTATAGATTTTGAATTATCAAAAAGGGGGGTAAAACAAGCTTTTGAAATAAAGGGTTTTCGAAACCGAATTCAAACTCGATTTGGTTTCTAAATTAATTGGTTGGTCATTAGTGATCTCAAACATCATCCAAGGATATTTTTAGGTCAATGACCCAATGACACCCTTGGTTGACCAAGTTTACTTTTGAAAAGCATTTTTATAGCTTTCCAATCTGAATTTAAATTTGAATCGCAAGACTTGGGAATAAGCTTTGAAATTCAAATTCTACTTCAAATATGGAAATAATTTTTAAGGGTTGGACTTAGATTTATACACTATGCTGACACTAGTGTAAACACGACTTACATCTTAAGTACATAGAATATAAACCAAGTATTTGAGATGACATTCGAAGGTAGGGTTTTATGATTTCATGTGACATAACATTTTAGAAACACAAGCAACCTATGAAATGTAAACTTGTTTTAGTTGATGCACATCAAGGTTGACCCAAACATAAATGCTTTGCAATGCATATGATGACATGGCATGTTTTAGTTAATATAACACCAGGGTGTTACAGCCCTTCCCCCTTAAAGAAATCTCGTCCCGAGATTTAAAGATGTAGGTAAAGTAATGAAAAAGGAAATATATCAAGAAAACATACTTCAACTAAATACATAAGGGAAAAGGATTTTACAACTCACACTAAAGGAGTTACAACTCGTAGAGGGAATTATAACTTAGATAGAAGCATAGAATTCCGGAAAGTTCTCCAACAGGTAATCTTCCGATTCCCAAGTAGCTTCTGTTTCTGAATGTTGATCCCATTGTATCTTGTACCACTTGATTGTTCTACTTTTAGTAACATGGTCCTTCTGATCCAAACTCGAATTGGATACTCGAAGTAAGTCAAGTCAGTTCAAGTTTAATACTTTCAACATCAACAACCTTATCTGGAACACGGAGACACTTCTTGAGTTGTGATACATGGAATACATTGTGTACCACTGACAATTGTTCAGGTAGTTGCAAACAATATGATACCTTCCCAATTTGTGCCAAAATCTGAAATGGTCCAATGTAACAAGGTGCTAGCTTGCCTTTGACTCCAAACCGAGTAACTCCCTTCATGGGTGACACCTTTAAATATACATAATATCCTTTATTGAACCACAATGGTCGACGCCTTTTGTCCGCATAACACTTCTGACGAGACTGGGCTATTTTCAAGTTTTGTTGTATCTGCTTAACCTTTTCTTCTGTTTCTTTTACAAGATCAACTCCGAAGAATCTTCTTTCTCCGGGTTCTGACCAGTTCAACGGGGTTCTACATCTACGACCATACAATGCTTCAAATGGTGCCATCTTGATACTTTCTTGGTAACTATTGTTGTTAGAAAACTCTGCTAAAGGTAAACACTCATCCCATTTTTCTAAAAAATTAAGAACACAAGCCCTTAATATGTCTTCAAGTATCTGATTCACTCTTTCAGTATGACCCCCTGTTTGAGGATGGTAAGCTGTACTGTGCAAAAGATCAGTACCTAATGAATCATGCAAGTGTTTCCAAAATTAGGAGACAAACTGTGTGCCTCTATCAGAAACAATGGTCTTTGGTACCCCATGAAGACTTATGATGCGCTCAAAATATAATTGGGCATACCGTATAACTAGATATATATTTTGAACTAGAATAAAATGTGCATATTCTGTGAGACGATCCACTATGACCCAGATGGAGTCAAAACCTCTGGCTATCCTGGGTAGACCTACTATAAATTCCATACTAATATCTTCCTATTTCCAAGCTAGAATGGGTAATGGTTGAAGTTCTCAAGCTGACTTCAAATGCACAGCTTTGACTCTCTGACAGGTATCACATTAAGCCACATACTTAGCAATTTCAATCTTCATCTTGGTCCACCAAAATCTCTATTTTAAGTCATGATACATCTTATTACTTCCTAGATGAATATAAAACTTTGAAAGATGTGCTTCATCAAGGATCTTTTGATGTAACTCAGAAACTTTTGGTATGACCAGATGATTCTTATACCATAACACATCTGCTTCATCAATTGTGAAACAAGAAACCTTTTCTTTTCTAACTTTCTTTTTGATATGTTTAATTCCCTTATTACTTTTCTGAGCAGTAATGATTTGATCTCTGAGGGTTGACTCAACAGTAATGTTCGACAAACTTGCTTGTTGTACCATCTCTATACCCAACTTCTCTATCTCATGACATATAGAGATATCCAAGGGCTTCACTGTTAAACAATGACAATGACTTTTTCGGCTAATTGCATCAGCAACTACATTTGCTTTACCAGGATGGTAATATATTTCCAAGTCATAATCATTGATTAGTTCTAACCACCTTCTTTGCCTCATATTCAACTCATCTTGAGTAAAAATGTATTTCAAACTCTTGTGATCACTATAGATATTACATTTATTACCCTACAGGTAATGTCGCCATATTTTTAATGCATGGACAACAGCTGCTAACTCTAAATCATGTGTTAGATAATGCTCCTCATGTTTCTTCAACTGTCAGGAAGCATAAGTAATAACTCTCCCTTCTTGCGTCAATACACATCCAATAGCAATACCAGAAGCATCACAATAAACATCAAATGGCTTCTCAATGTTTGGCTGTGCTAGGATCGGGGCAGTAGTCATTAATTTTTTTAATTTCTAAAATGCCCCTTCACATTCAGATGAGCAAACAAACTTAACATCTTTCTTCAATAACTCAGTTATGGGCTTTGATATCTTTAAGAAATCAGGTATGAAACGACGGTAGTAACCCACCATTCCAAGAAAACTATGAACTTGATGCACAGTCTTTGGTGGTTCCCAATCAAGTATATCTTGTACCTTGCTAGGATCAACAGCAATACCTTTGTCTGATAAAACATGTCCAAGAAATTTCACTTCTTTCAACCAAAACTTACACTTACTAAACTTAGCATATAATTGATGTTCTCTCAGATGCTGCAGAACAATTCTGAGGTGTTCAGCATGTTCTTCTTTATTTTTGGAATATATCAAAATATCATCAACGAAGACAACCATAAACTTATCAAGTTCTAGCATGAACACTGAGTTCATCAGGTACATAAAGTAGGCTGGTGCATTGGTGAGTCCAAAAGACATGACCAAATACTCATATAGACCATACCGAGTGGTAAAGGCAGTCTTTGGAATATCTTCCGGGTGAATCTTGATTTGATGATACCCGGATCGAAGATCAATCTTGGAAAACACCTTTGCCTCCGCCAATTGATCAAAAAGAAGATCATTGTGGGTAGAGGATACTTATTCTTGATTGTTACCTCATTAAAGGGACGATAATCCACACATAACCTTAAACTTTTATCTTTCTTTTTCACAAAAATTGCAGGACATCCCCAAGGTGACAAACTAGGTCGGATAAAATCTTTATCCTGTAACTCTTGCAATTGAGTCTTGAGCTCTGCTAACTCAGGTGGTGCCATCCGATAAGCTCTTCTGGATATTGGAGCAGTACCAGGCTTCAAATCAATTCTAAACTCCACCTTTCTATCAGGAGGTATACCCAGTAACTCATCAGGAAACACATCAGGAAACTCACAGACCACTGGTATATCATTGATCTCTTTCACAGAAGTTGCACATACCTTTTCAACATTCCTCTTAAGTGTTGAAAGTTGGATAAGAAGTTGAGATTTGCAATTAGGTATGTTCACTCTCACAGTTCTATTCAGGATGTCTATTACAGCACCATGTCGTTTCATCCAATTCATACCTAGGATCATATCTATATCTTGATCCTTCAATATTATCATATCAGTGGGAAAAATATACCCACCCAAACTTATAGGCACATCATGTACCATTTCTTTAGTACACATACGCCCCCCAGGAGATTGTATAAAGAATTGTTCTTTTATCCCCATTGTTGGTATTTTATGTGTCTTAACAAATATACCATTGATGAATGTATGGGATGCACCAGAATCGAAAAGCAGAATTTAGGATGATCAGCAACAGGGAACGTATCCATCATGACGGGTTCTCCTTCTAGAATCTCCCCAACTTGAGTATAAACATCTTACCAACCTTCTTCTCATTTTTATTCTTCTGCACATTTTGATTTCCTGCCTTATTCTGATTCTGTGGTTACTGTTGTGGTGCAAAAGCCCTGGGGACATAAGTATTATACTGCCTTGGATGCGGGCAGTTCCTTGAGTAATGGCCAGGCTTACCACAATTGTAACATGGGAAGATTTGTGGCTGGAAATTAGGGTTTCGAATACCAGGGGCATTCAGCTATCGTGGATAAGAAAGAGCAGCAACAGGATAGACAAGTGCCTGCTGCTGGGCTTGGTATTGTGGTGGATGGTAAGAATGACAGAAATGGTTCTGGGGATGATAAATTATTTTCTGGCGCTTTTGATTGCCACTAGAAAATCCTGACGTCACAGTTTTCTTCTTCTTAGCTTTCATGTGTTGACGGTTCTTTTCTTCATAAGATATAGCAATATTTACCATCTCATGGAAGGTTGCATTTGGGTTCCCAGTCATCATTCTTTGTATCTTACTACTCAGACCCCTAAAGAAACATTCCTTCTTTTTACGGTCAGTACTCACATGGTCAAAGAGCGTATTGGGACAAGTGATTGAATTTACCAAAATACTGCATAACTGACATATCACCTTGTTGTAGGAAAAGAAACTCTTTAAGTTTTATAGTCATGATTCCCTCAGGAACATGGTGAGCACGGAAAGCCTCACAAAATTCAGCCCAAGTAATACGATGTCCTTTAGGCTGAGCAGCAACAAAATTGACCCACCATGCTCCCGTAGTACCTCTCAACTGCTGGGCTGCAAACATGGGCTTCTGATATTCGGTGCACTCAATTAGCCTAAACTTCTGCTCCATAGTGCGGAGCCAATCATCTGCCTCCATTGGTTCATCAACTCTGGTGAAGACCGGAGGACGTGTGTCTGTAAAATCCACATATATGGTCTCATTCCTATTATTCTGACCATGATCCCCTGACGTGCATTCTGATTCTTATTCTGGGCCATCATAGTGGTTGCATTGACCAAGGCCGCAACTGCATCAGCCAGAGTTGGTGGAACTGGTGGAGGATTTGGAATATCACCTCCATCATGAGATGTACCGGCAGCATCACGGGAACGAGTGTGAGCAGGCATCTGTTTATAAACAAACTATACTTCATTCACAAAACTTTATTGGATTTCGTAAGGATATATTATAAACGTGCAACATACTTATGATATATTATTTTTGTTACAACAGTCTACACTTCAGCGAGACTTCCCACACCTAGTAGGTTTCGGAAAGCAGGAAAAATATATATTACATATCTCACTATCCAAACTCCTTACTCATCCTCCTCACTATCATCCACTGGGATTACATCCTCCTCTTCTTCCTCCTCCTCTTCAGGATCTTCCTCCACTATCTCTGGATCTTCTTCTTCCATAAGATCTTCATTTTCATTCGCTACACCCATCTGGTTTTCTTCTTCCTCATCGATGACATCATCATCAGCGACTCTATTTCTTCAGGGTCTTCCTCTTCCTCATCCTGACCCATTACAAGACCAAGATCATCTTGGGCTGCCTGTCGTTGATATTCAGGATCCAACAGGTTATTCAACCTCACACACTCATCATCAGCTTCCTCCACATACTCCTCCAATTCTTCCACGTAATCCTCAAGTTCGTCGACATGATCATTCGCTGCGTCTTCTCGTGCCCAAGCATCATTCCTTTGGTGCTTCATATGCCTCCGGGATCGCCTCAACTGAGTAATCTCAGCGGCCTCTTTGATCCTATCGGCTTCAGCCCTCTCCAACTCGACCCTAAGTCTTGCTATTTTAGCTTGTGGATCTGGATTGGGATTGTTACTGCTTTCGCCAATCTCGTATCTGGGAGCTAGTTGATGTCGAGGTACCCCCTTCGGTGCAGTGCTCTTACGAGGAGTCTGTTTGGTAAGGGCCATCCTGAAGAAAGAAAGGTCATAAAGGATAGGGATAGATAGGGAGAATTCTGAAGGTTAGCATGAATATGATTGATACTACTTAACCCAAACCACTTTAAAGGGGAAGGTAATTAAAACAAGTTAATTAAGCATGATGCATGAATTGAACTTACGATCTAAGCATAAAAGGTTTTTAAGCAATACATATTTAAAGGTAACTTTTATAACATAGGGCACTATATTATGCTATTCCACCACCACACTTTTCAAAATAAGAATAAGGATCGACAGAAAGAATCATAAGTAAGAAATAAGCATTTTGGACCCAAAATAATCAAGTTAAAATTATTTGACTCAAATCTTTTAAAATTTTCACAAAAGAATACTACAACAACTCTTTTTAATAACGATCCGGCTCCGATACCAGCTGTGGCAGAGCCTCCTAAACCATATGGCCCACACGCATGATTATTGTCTAACAGACTCCTAATAACCATGAATGTGTTCCATAAGACTTAAAAGGTCTGTCAGGTAAATCCTGAATCATCCACGATTCTCCTAGCAGGATCAATCATTACAAAGAGACATTGCAGTATTACAATAGTTTTATACAAATAATATACATCAGAGTAAACAGTGAAAGAGTTACAATAACATAAGTTTACAAACCTTTAAGTTTCAAATCTTACAAACCATAAGTTTAAATATTACAAACCTTAGTAGTAGTGGAGTAGAAATAGATAACTTATTTACAAAACCCAGCAGGTGTGCTTTGCCTAAGAGCCAGACATCCTACTCGTCGTCACTCTCTGCAATGACTGTCATGCAGCAAGATGCGAAGCACTCTTGCCCATGGGACTCACCTGCAACAAGGGTTCAACAAACCCTGAGTACAAAAGTACTCAACAAGACTGACCCGATGAAAGAGAGGGGTAAAGAATCAGAAAATGCAGGCTAGAGGGACAAGGTAAGGCTTGCAAAAGATAAGAATTTTTGTAGAAAAGCTCTTGTGAACCAAGTATTAACTCAGCATTGATTATAACAATAGTAAAGTTGTCTTGCTCTAGGTCAATATTACCAACCAACTTCATTCTTAAACCTTAAACATCATTCAAGTTGTTACTACGATGATGAACACCGATCGAGTCTTCTTCTCTGAGAAACAACGGTGATTCGAATCCATTCTCATACCCAGCTGGGACCTAGGTCACTAGGATATCGGAGACTTTAACTCCGATGCATACCAGATCACAGATATATCGGGATAACAACCGCAGCCATATATCACCGCATGATACACGTGAGCACTTAGACCTAGTGTACCAATATACATGGGAATTTAAACCCATAGTATACCACACTATGACATATGTGGGGACTCTGGCCCACTATATATCACTCCATGACATACGTGAGGACTCTAGCTCACTGTATATCACTTCATGCATGAGGATTTTCTAATTTCTCACTGTATATCACTTCATGCATGAGGATTTTCTAATTTCTCGATATCACCGATTCACCATCGAACGGGACCTAGGGCATCAACAGACGAAAACACTATAGAGGGACTCCATTCCCAATGCAAGTTATCCGTCCAGATTCGATTTATTAACTATCATCATGTTTCCAAAAACAAAGCCATTCTCATCTTTTTCATTCTTTTATTCTTTGAAAACCTAACTAAATAAGCAGGGCTAAGCATTACTATGCATTTTCCAACATCAGGTAACAAGGAATATGGAAATAAGACAGGTAATGCAATAGGTGGGTTTTCACTCAACTCCTATTACTTAATGCAATATTTTATAACTGAACTGATAAAACTTTTATAAAATAAGGGTAGGGTTTGAATGTATCCGGGGCTTGCCTTGGTATTTGGGGTAGACGATTTCGAGCTCTGGATCAACTCAAAACTCCTGAGTTTGCTCTTCTTTGGGATCTGGTGCGACAACGTTAAACTCTCCATTAACGAAAACTATACGATAAAATGATATGCTTCAACATGATATAATAGTAAATATGATGCTCGATGGATGCATGATCAGATTAAGGGCTTGAGTATAACTTTCCTTCATGATAAAGTTGTAAGCCAACAAAACTTACTTACTAAGCTTGTTAGGGTTAACTACTTAATAAAGAAGTTCATTAAACGCATGAAATAACGTTGATTAAACCCTAATGGCATGATCCAGGTAAACGCAAAGAATTAATTAAAGTGCCAAAGTTATTAAGGTTAATGACCCAAGGTCATCAATCAAACCCAAAGTCAAATAACCCTATAATGATTAAGCATGCTTACAAGGATTAATTAATTAATTAAAAAGCATAAAAATAAAGGCATAAAACTAAATTTATCTAATTGAACTCAAAATTTTATTTTGAAAATATCTTGGCCTAATTAGATGGCAAAATAAATTTCAGAAATAAAAGCCAATTATTTTATTTATTAAAAATCATAGAAGATGCATTTTTCAATTAAAAGAGCTAATTTTAACTTATGCAAAAAGTACTCCAATTTGGCATTTCATATTTTTCTTAGGTAGAGGACATCATAAAGAGCATACACAAAAAATTTTAGAATTTTTGGAGCTATACATGAATTAATATGAATTTCTAAAGAAAATATCATTTAAATGATTTTCTAAAAAAGAAAAAGAAAAAAGAGAACAGTGCTCCCGGTGCTGACCCGAGACCCGCCACCTTTGATCGGCGATTTCTCGCAGGCGGCGAGGTCTCCAGCGTTGAGGCTTGGTCCTACGTGCTCAGCTCGATACGGCGAACAAGATGAGCTAACTAATGAAGAAGTGGAGCAGGGGTAGCAGGATCGCCGGCGGCCATGGGAGCACGACGGAGCTCGGACGCGGCGGCAAAGGCTCACCGGAGCGTCTCTAGCGATGGTGTGGCAAGCATGAGCTTCTACATGCTCAGGTGAACGCGTTAGGCAACAAAATGGGGTCGTTCCTGACCCCAAGCCAATATGGCCACGCGCGCGGAGCGGCATGGCCATGCCGGCAGGAGCTACGGTGACCGGCGGCCACAATGTGGTAGAGAAGGTATCGAGGGCACAGACAGATGCATGAGCTCACCACGAGCACGGTGCGCACGTTGGTTGGATGGAAGGCGGTCGGAGGCGAGCTACAGTCGGCGGCGGTGATGGCAGCGGCGGTGCTCCGGTGACAAGGTGAGCGTTCCGACGGTTCATGTGCACCATCAAGCCAGCCAAGATGCGCATGAGGGGCAAGAGAAGATGGAGAACATGATAGGAGGGTTAATGGAGATATGTTTTTAACCTTGGCGGCGGTGGGCGCGGCGATTTCACAGTGGCTTTGCTGCCAGCCGCGAAGAAGAAGATGATGGTTCGGGTGATTCGGGCGGCGAAAGGTGGCGCTAGCAAGCTCAAGCGGATTGCAGGTACGAGACGGAGCTGTAGGCAAGAGCAAGCAGGCAGAGATAGAGCGACGATGGTGAATTTGGCCGGCGGGGACGAGCTCGACGGCGGCGGTGCAGGGAAAAACAAGAAGTCGGCCACAGCGCTTCTACTTATAGCTAGAGCTCGAGGATAGGGAGGGCGACACGCGGTGAGGATGCTTCATGTGCAAGGCGAGCTGGCAGCCACGGTACTCCGGCATGTGCGGCGGTGGACGGCGACGCGGCTTGAGAAGCCAGCGATGGCGGCTGCCCATAGGTCCCGGCAATGTAGCAGATTAGGTCATTTTGAAACTTTACTAATTACTCCTGAAATTACATAAGAACTTGAAAATATCCAAAAATATCATTTGCATACCTTTTCAAGAGCTACATTTTTCATTTAACAATAATTTTTAAATTCTGCTTAGTTTTTGAATTATGAATTCAAATTCAAAAGGGGAATAAAACCCTAGAAATAAATATTTGAAATTACTTTTGATTTTTCAATAAAAGTTGAAAATCTTCAAAACTATGAAATTTTTAAATTTTCAAACCAAATATTTTTCATATATAAAATTTTCCCAAATTATGCATAATGTTTGAATTATGCTTTTAAAATCTAAAGGGGACAAATGCTAGAAAACTGTATTTTCAAATTCATTTGAAATTCTTTTTGAAAACTTGGAAAACTTTAAATACCATTATTGTATCTCTTGTCAAGATCTACAAACCATATTTTGAGAGTATATCAAAATTCCTTATAGATTTTGAATTATCAAAAAGGGGTAAAATAAGCTTTTGAAATAAAGGGTTTTCGAAACCAAATTCAAACTCGATTTGGTTTCTAAATTAATTGGTTGTTCATTAGTGATCTCAAACATCATCCAAGGATATTTTTAGGTCAATGACCCAATGACACCCTTGGTTGACCAAGTTGACTTTTGAAAAATATTTTTATAGCTTTCCAATCTGAATTTAAATTTGAATCGCAAGACTTGGGAATTAGCTTTAAAATCCAAATTCAACATCAAATATGAAAATAATTTTTAAGGGTTGGACTTAGATTTATACACTATGCTTGACACTAGTGTAAACACGGTTTACACCTCAAGTACATAGAATATAAACCAAGTATTTGAGATGACATTCGAAGGTAGGGTTTTATGATTTCATGTAAGATAACATTTTAGAAACACAAGCAACCTATGAAATGTAAACTTATTTTAGTTGATGCACATCAAGGTTGACACAAACATGAATGTTTTGCAATGCATATGATGAAATGGCATGTTTTAGTTAATATAACACTAGGGGTGTTACATGCAAGAACCTGATCCTTGACCGTTTGAGATCCGCAGAGGATGATGAAGCGCTCGGGGTAGAACCTCTTCACGCGGATGTCATCGGTGGCCATGCCAAATGCCGCTGTGACCGCCAGGTGCACGTCGGCTGTGGAGAAGTTCCTGATGTCCCCGCTCGGTTGCGCCACCAACGCCAGCTGGAACGCCGTCTCAGCCGCGTCGATGGCGGCGTCTCGCTGGATGTAGCACCCGGCCTCCCACGACCTGGTGGCCGGACGGTACCCCATCAGCGAACTCGGCGGATGGATCCTCGCATGGCTTGAGCAGGCGTGGCGGTGTCCGACGTGGTGGTGTGTCCCCCTCGGTGACAAAGCCCTTCGACGTGGGTGTGCCCTCCATGCAGGCCCGCATGATCCGACGGCCCGGGGCTCTATCATCTCCGGTCGTGCGCTCCCAGGGCCGCTTGTAGTCCATGGCCAGGTGGGTCGTGTTGCGACAGCAGACACACTGCCATGGACGGCGGCAAGTGGCGATCTTGTGGTTGGACGAGAGGCAACTGAGACATCGCTCATCGTACTCCGGTGAAATTCTGCGCTGCGGTGGCTGCCGTTCCTTCTGGTTTCGGGGCGACGGACACCCCTCATCGCGGTGTAGTACCTTCCGCCATCCATCGCCGTCCAGCTCGGTGGCACGGCGCTGGGGGCCAAACTGGCGGTGTGCCCGCGCCTGCTCCGTTTGGCCCAGTTGCCGGTGCGCTGGGACCCTCTCCTTCGCCCTTGGGATGACTCGCTGCGTCGCCGGGATGCGCTGCTTCGGAGGCGGTGTCATCTCCTTGTGGTGTGCCGTAGCCTTTGCTTGGCGTCGCCGACGGCTCTGCGTCTTGGTGGGAGCACCCTGACCCGCCTCGGGTCTCACCCAGGCCTTGGCTGTCAGAGGGCGCTCCTCCTGCAGAGCCCGGCGTCGCGGTGGGCTGCCGCGAGATCCCGCGGGCGGCCACCTGGAGGTGCGATGGGGAGCCCGGCGAACTGGAGTAGTAGTCGCTGTCGGAGTCGAAGGAGTCCATCTCCCACCGCTGTGTCTTCCCCCACCTGGTGGATTTCTCCCCGGGGAAGAAGGGCTCGATGTCCGGCGAGAGGGAGTGGAAGGGAAGGGGGAGGCGTGGCCCTTACCTGTGGCCGGTGTTGAGGAGGTGGCTGGCGGCGCCTGTGAGCTGGAGGGGGAGGGTGGGGATGGAGAGGAGAGCACCATCCCACCAAACAGGAATCATAAATAATAATATACATACTCCTCCTAGATGAGCAGGAGTGCAGGACCGTGTCCCGTTGTCCGTCAGCCCAGCCTGTGGGCACGCGGAGCGTACGCGGCGGTAGCACGGCTGACGTCGTCGAGCTGACTGCGCTAGTCTAGATTCCAATGCGGACTTGCGGGAGTCCACCTTGTTGTCGTCTCTGCTAGCTAGCCGGCCGGCCGCCGCATGGCCTGCCGCGTGGACATGAGAGAGCCGATGAGTGAAGGAACCAAAGGTTCCCCGGCCGCGTCGGTTCGGTTGGTGCGCAGCGCAAGTACCACCGACGGGCAGCGGCGAGAGGGTTTTCCGAGCGACTCTCTTGATCAGTGAAGACTGAAGAGTGCCAGACCTTCGAAAACCCACAGAATTCATTCACGTGTATGTCACGTGCTCAAGGGTTGGTGGTAAGTACATCCATCGATTATGGTCACGACAGAAAAATGAGGAAAGTGAGCCTAGCTCACTTGGTTTGGGTGAGAGGTGTGGCAAATGCACTCAACCACGCAGGTTCGAATCCTATCTTGGACTGAATTTGGATGCCTATTTCTTTTCTTAATAAAAAATCACCTAGATCTTTCTAGGTTGGGTCTCTTTTTTTTGTCACAACAGAAAAAAGGCGCGTGTTATGTACCAAAGACGTGTTTAGATCATTATTAAAATGAGTTTCTTAGTGTAAAATTTAGACGGCTAAAATTTAGTCTGATGTTGCTTAAATATAAGAACAATTATAAGATAGTAACAATTAGTTGAATGGTTCCTTTAACGATCCTACTAAAGTTTAGCATCCTGTTTGGTTATTCACTAAAGGCTGAACCAGTAAATGAAGTCCAAGTTCATATTACCCTTAGTTAATGCAGGTAGATGGATCACAGAGTGGATGAGAGGCGGAATTAATAACGGGTATTCTCTATAAACTTTGCACTTTAGTCGCTTTTAACAACTCTAAGCTACAAGAGCCACTAAACTTTAGTGGCCGATGTTCGATATTTTAGTGACTAAAATTTAGTCACTAAACTTTTGCGAGGGCGAACCAAACAAGACTACACCTTTTAGTCTATCCGTTTAGAGAGCATAAGAGTAAATGTTTACAATGATTACTCCTATCATAAAATAACGTTAGATATTGTCTTTGGAGAAGTCAAACTTTTCATTTAACTTCATTTATAAAAATCTTATCAATGTTGTATATCTTAATATGTTTTTCATGAAAAATATTTTATTATTAGTCTAGCGAAGCATATCGTTGATATTTTTTATTTAGCTAAAAAGAGTTTGTTTAGTTCACTCGTCTAAGTAATCACGAGCAAATTTTAGTTATTTGGTCGGATTTCTTGTACTAGCTCACCAAGTTCTCGACATGACATAGATATTCATATTTTTTTGATTTACTTTATAATTTAAATATATTATTTTTAGTGCTAAAAGCAAGATGTCCGCATTATCTTTGTCAATCTTAAGGTCCCATTTCAATACCTGGGGATTCTACAAATCTAGATTAAAAAAAGTCTCAGAATTCTAGAATCATTTTCAAGCATCATAGGATTTTAGAGGATTTTAACAGATAGGCACAAAATCTAGAAAATAGAGATTATTTTTATCAAGAATCTGGATTTTAGAATTCGATCCAAATCCAAACATGGCTTAAGTCGGGAAGGAAATAAAATCTAATCTAAACAATAACTAAGACTCGTCATATTCAATTAACGTGGGACGGGAATCAAACGTGGGAGCTGGGAGGGGACAAGGCGCCGCAAGAGCTCGTGCCAGCCACAAAGCCAGCTCCGCTCCAATCACATGTGGCATGGCTGTGCACATAGATAAAGATGCTGCCTGCATATATGCATAGATGCGCTCAATTACAGTCTAGTCTATTTTGTATTTCCCATGGAAGTCTCACGGAATTATGTGGAATTGCTCGTTTATCATGCTGCCCGAGGGCCCCCTCAAGCAATATAGTCTTTTTTTCACAAGAATCAAGGGCTACAGTGTGGACTTTGGATGCTAGAAAAAGAAAACCACGAAACCAAAAATATATTCTACGATGAACCTAATTCTTATTCTTTACAATGGATTCATTTATCCGGCCTCGATCTGTATCCACAAATAATAATATATATTATAAGTATTTGGTTAACTTAAAAAGTTTGACTACCAAGGTTAGTAGGATCCGTATCGGGGTCGGACAAGTCACCTGCTATCTGGTGAGTGGTGACCGCGGTTAACTTTGGAATAAACTTTCAGCACCGGCCCGTCTCTTTACATGCGCGCGCGCGCGCACACACGCACACAAACTCCACACGCCATAAACATTTTTCTTCTTTACCTTTTTCTCCCATATTAGTCCGGCTATGTGTTTGCTCTGCATCAAAGTTTGTTATTACAGGGCGCTCGATCATAGCAACAAAAAGTGCATCAGAACAAAAGACAGTGCGCACGATCACAGCGTGGCAAGCGTATTTGCATGAGCCGTAAAAACCAAAAAATTTATGAGTCACCGAGAAAGTGCCGTAGCCCGTAATAAAAACAAAAAAAACAATCTTTTTGGGAAAAGAAAGACTCGAAAAGAAGCGGAATTTTATAGAGACACGGCTATTCAGGTGTCAACTAGGCGTATATGAGCGAGCACGTACACGCCACCTGATTCATATGTCACGCACGACGGGCCGACGGCACGAGAAATTGAAAAGGCTGCGCTGAAGATGAGCTTCACCTTCCACGTGCGAGGCACTTTGCATCCAGCCATCGTAAATAATAAAAACACTAAACACCAAACACCAGAAGCTGAGAGCACTCATCATCAAGATCAGGGGCTTGTTAGGGACGACGCAAAAGCTGGATCCATGTTCTCTCCAGGGCATCGGCAGGTTTGGATCCATGTGCCGGGTCAAGCGGAGCCATCTCGTCACTTAATTAAGTCCGCACAACCAGTAGGCTTTTCCCCCTGACGATTAAATTAACATGCTGGTGCGCGAGCTCCTCGGCGCCACACCTTTAATAATTACCTTTTCTCCAGTCCCGGAGGACTGCTGTCTCACGGCCGAACAATAATCTGGACTACTAGTATTTCATTGTGCGAATTTTCTGAATCTTAATTAACAGCGGCCTGCAGTCCAGTCTCCAGATGGTGGTCTGATTGATGACGACGGACGCGAAAGACAGGTCATATGATTATATCGGCAACGTGCCCTAATGATCTACCTCGGGGGCTACCATGTCTAGGACAAAGAGAGAGAAAGCAACGAGTCTTGAGAACTTACAGTACGAAGTACACTGTACGTACGTACTAGTGAGAAATAATTTTTTTTAGTTTAATTAATGAAAGCTTATTTTATTTAATTAATAATGAAAGATTATCGGCATGCGTGCATGCCGGTGGGGTTAGCGTGGTGCGGCGGTGCAAATTAAACACGGCAAGACGGTCATCATAAATTAAGGGTGCATGGCTATCTTTTCTTGTCTGGGACGAAAACGGAATACACTGGCTGTTGGATGCCGTTTCAGTTCGGTCTCATCACGATGAAGGAAGGAACCAAAGGGGCAAAACGCGTGTAGATAGATGGAGGTGCCATATGGTGAGTGTCTTGGCCGGTTTGCCAAACATACTACATGTCGCTAGTACTTTTCCCCCTCCCTCATACCAGACATGTGAAAAGAAATCGGAGTATGTACTGGACATACTTGAAAGAAATATATGTCAACAACATTTATGTGCGCTAGCTTTTAACTTGCCATCAGTGTCACGTCGACTATATAGGTTCCCGCCATCCGGTCGTTATCGGACAAAATGGATGAATGAATTGCCGTTATTTTGGAAACAAAATATGATGCCTATTCACAACGAAGGAATAAAAAATATCTAAGAAGATGAAGAAGCAATGAGTCCATTTATTTACCACCTAAAAATAAAACCCTTCTCGCATCAAAACCCACAAATGGTCGGGGAATTCTTCGCATGTGCCAACTTAATTGCCACCTTGTCCTCATGCAAAGTCACCAAATCATCGAGTTCTTCACACGTGATATTTTTTACCTGGAGGGCTACTATGTCTAGGACGACAGGAGAGAAAGCAAGTCTTTTTTTTTAGCAACACAGAGTTTTCATTAATTATGGACAGGAGTACACTCGACGTTGGTAAGCTCGGTCAACCAAACCAGGACATTGTCAAGCCAAAAGAACGAGCGCTCAGCTATCTAGACGGAACGAGCACAATGGTCGGCCACCTAGTTGGCTTCCTTACTCACCCAAGAAATTTAGAAACACTAAAACTCCTTGCTAACTCTGTCATCTGTGATGTCGAAACAAAGAAAGAATTTAATTTAATTAATGGAAGCTTATTTTATTTAGTTAATGAAAGATTATCGGCATGCATGCAAGCATGCCGGTGCCGGTCGGACTCGGACACGCGCGCATGGTGATTCATTTGATGCTGCCGTACACGTCTCTTCGCTTTTACTCACATGCTTGTACGTCGTGCAAGAAATTTCAAAAGTTCAAACGATCGTGTACTGGTGTGACACAGCTAGTTCCGTTTGGGCGGATTCCATGGGATCTTTCCTATCTTGAGCGATTGATCGAGTTCTATCACGATTGCACCGTTGGTTGGCGGTGGTGCGGCGGTGCAAAGACGGCAACACAGTCATCATAAATTAAAGGTGCATGTCTATCTTGTCTGGGGCGAAAATGGAATGCCGTTTCAGTTCGATCTCACGATGAAGGAAGGAATCAAATCAAATCAAAGGGGGTTAAACGTGTGTAGATACTCCGTAAGATAGATGGAGGAGGTGTGCCAATGTTCAGCGTCTTGGTTTGCCAAACATAACTAGCTTTACATGTCACTGGTACTACTTTGGAACATCAAAAAGGTTTCGGTAGGAATTCTTATTTCCCCTCTCTCGTAACAGACATGTGAAAGGAAATACTAGGAGTATCGACCTACGAGGAGTATATATGTGAAAGAAATATCTACAAAATTTATGTGCGCTAGTTTTAACTTGCCATCAGTGTCACGTCGACTTGTTTGGTTCCTGCCATCTGGTCGTTATCGGACAAAATGGGTTGAATTATTGCCATTATTTTGGAAACAAAATATGATGCCTATTTAGAACGAAAAAAAAATATCTAAGAAGATGAAGAAGCAAAGGGTTCATTTACCACCTCAAAATAGCTGGGGAATTCTGTATGGACTCGCAGACTCGCGACTCGCACACGATTGTCGTCGTCGCCGCCGCCGCTGGTCCCCCTCCCTTCTTCTTCGATACATCATCGGACGCCGGAAGGAGTGAGGATCCATCGCTTTTAAGTAAGTTTTTCTTTAGGTTGAGTTTTAGGGTTAGGGTTTCTCCATGCCAAGTTTCTTGGTATTAGAGATTTATGTCTTCCTCCTTCTCTTCTCCGGCGACGGTGAAGGAGAATGTTGGAATCGTTTTCTCCATGGCGGATTCGTTGAAGATGGAGACGACAACTTCGGCGCTAGCATCTTCATCGACATGACGATATGGAGACTTTTGTTTCCGAACGGCGGCATCAAGACGGAGATGATGCCACCACCATGGAATAATTTTCTCCAGTGCCTTCTTCGTTTTATTGTGATTGGCTCTAGCAACGATGAAGGATTAGGGAGAATATTTTTTATACCAGTCTTCCTCATTCTTCGATGGCAGAAAGAAGAAAAATGAAGACACATTGAAGAAGAAGTTTCTCAACTCCGCATGCAGGAATGTTGGCCGTTCGTTGGGCATCTACTGTCTGGCCGAAAACAATTGTTGTCAAGTATTTGCCTGTGCGGTCATCCATACAAAGCGTCAAATAGGTTTGGATTTGAGATTTGGAGCCGTTTACAGCGTGGGTACAATACTGATGAATTTCAGTTTCTCTATAGATGTCTTTTTTCAGAGTACTTGTAATGTGATGATGTACCCAGCTATATTTTAATATAATTCTTCTTTCATCTAAAAAATGGCCGGGAATTCTTCGCATGCTAACTTGGGATATTTTTAAAAAATTAACCCTTTTTAATCAAAAACAAAAAAAAACTGTTTGAAATATAATTCCACTCCGTATCCTCTTTGGTTGCGCCAAAACATTTGGCGCGCCAAAACATTTGGCGCGCCAAAACATTTGGCGCGACCAAAGAGGACACCGTGGAAAGGGAGTTGACCGGGGCCACCTTGGGTTCCACCCCGTCGCGCCAAATGCATTGACGCGACGAGCTTGTCGCGCCAAATCATTTGCCACGACAGGAGAAAACATGCAACAAGCTTGTCGCACCAATACATGTGGCGCGAGGGTGGGACCCACGGTGGCCCCAGTCAACCCTTTTGCCACGGTGTAATGCTCAGTGCTTGGTCGCGCCAAATAGGCGCGACCAAAAGGGATACAGGGTGAATTTATGTTTCAAACATTTTTTTTATTTTTATTAAAAAAGATTAAATTAAAAAAATCCCCCAACTTGCCACCTCGTCCTCCTGCGAAGTGCAAACCCATATAACGCCTTCACCAAATCAAACGACCCGTACACTTTACCGCAGGTACCCGTCGCAGTCACCAGAGCCCTTGTTTTCCACCGAAAATTCCGAGGCACGCACGTACGAATCCGTAGGTGTACGCAGACACACAACCCGTTCATCACGGCCATTATTTCATCATTTGCATCATCCTCTGATGGTGCAGAGAGAGTAGGCAGAAATAAATCCCAACGACCAGCCGAGCCAGCGGAACAAGTTAACAGCTCATCCATCAGAGAGAAACAAAAGAAAAGAAAAGCACGGCAGGGGCCCACCGCCGGCGAGACCCACGCGGGCGGACGGACCTGCGTCCTACTAGTCGCTCTGGGTGGGCCACCCTGCCTGCCTGCCTGCGCTCAATTCAATTCGACTGCGGAGAACAACACAAAAGCGCAGCGCAGCGCAGGGAGAAGGTGCCCCGCGGCCGCAAGCCAAGCCAAGCCAATCCTCAAGCGAAGCGTGACGACGCGGAGGCGCGCGCGCTGCTGCGGGCTCGGCTCGTCCTGGGCGAGGGGTCGAATTCGGCGGGGACGGCGAGCCGACTGGCTGGCGGGGCGAATGGCTGGCGGGGCGGAGGTAGCGGTCGTGGAGGACACGGCCGCCGCGGTGGGGGCGCCGACTGCGACGCCACCGCCTGACGAGGCCGCGGCCGTTGGCGCCGGGGAGGAGGGGATGCGGATGGAGGGCTGGCTGTACCTGATCCGATCCAACCGGTTCGGGCTGCAGTACTCCCGCAAGCGCTACTTCGTGCTCGAGGACGCCGCGCTCCGCTGCTTCAAGTCCGCGCCATCCTCCAAGCGCGAGGTAACGAAACGCACACGCACACGCACGCCTCGCCTCGCCTCCGCCTCCATCTATGTACCGTACCAGTGGGTTTCTCCTCTTTTGTGTTGGCGGTGGAATCGCCTTGATTTTTCCTCGCATTTCGTGGTTGGTTGGTGGGATCCTGGGCGTTTGTCCGTTCCGTGAACGCAACCGTTCGATCGGCCCGTTCTGGTGATCTATTCTGGTGCTCGAATGGAATTGGGATGTTTGTTAATTCTGAAGAGAAGTTGATTTTGGGTTGTTTCTGTTCGTTACACGGCCGTTGTGTTGTTATAAATGCATGCGAATTATGTAGGTGAAACTGCATCGCGTGCCTGCCGCTGTTTGTTTGTTCCTCTGTTCGGATTATACTCTCGGATTAATGGCACTCCGAAAGTTGGAAGCAATGATTCGATGCCCTGACTCGGAATGGCACTAGAACAGTGGCCCCATACTCAGATTGGACTGTTTGTAAGCCAAGTCTTGTCCAAGGCTCTTTTATCGGGGCAATGGTTGCTGAGACAACAAGTGTCATTGGTTCGTACCTTCACGCAACCGATTGAGATTTAGGCGGCAAAACAATTATTGTTCAGTTCAATTATCAGAATTCAGAATGTTGAAATCAGGGTGGCTGTTGTGTGGAATCAAACTAATGGTACTTAACATTTGGGAGTTGAAAGGTCGCATTCACTGAACACCTGCCTCTGCCTGAGTTTTGAGTGGCTTCCATATAGAGTACACGCATGCTGTCCCTTCTGAAGGATATGGCATCTGTACTACTTTTTTTTGGGCTCTCCACATGCTCGATTGCAGAATCCTGCATTGATTCTCAGTTTGTTACTCGATGTTTAGGCAATTAGGAAGAGAGCAAGGGATTGTGATTATTACAACATGCTGACTTGGCAATATAAACTAGATCACTGGGATAAATGCTGATTGTCTGTGTGCTACTACGAGCTTAAATTGGACTTGGAATATTTGAAGCTATATATTGGCTACATTCAATTCTTGCATGAAACTCTGGTTTTCCAATTCTATGTTCTTTTGAACCATGACACAAATTCCTTTTTTTTTTTCTCCGTTTTGGGTGCAGGACCCTGTTAGAAGTGCAATAATTGACTCTTGTATTCGTGTGACAGACAATGGCAGAGAAAGTCTACATAGGAGTGTATGACCTATTCTTTTTTTGTTACTTCATATAAGGCTAAAACAATATCTTACACATTTTCCTCATCTTTTATTTCACAGGACTTTTACATATTCACACTTTATAATGCTTCCAACCATTATGATCAACTTAAGGTAAGGAGTAATGTTCAAGACTCCCTTCATTGGACAGCTTGTATTGCTCTGCTTGGTTTGTGATGCTAAGATTTCCTTTTGTCTCTGTTCACCAATGTTTTCAAGTTGGGTGCGAGAAGTTCAGAAGAAGCAGCTAGGTGGATCAGGTGCTTAATGGAGTCTGCCTTAAAGGTTGGAGTTTTGCTTATTTTATTGTTCCACTTTGCTATCATATTATTGAACAAAACACTCACATGTTTTCCATTCTGTTAGCAGTCCCCTAGAAAAGATGAGCACATTGTTGCTTGTTCACACAGAAGATGGCAGGCTTTCAGGTACCTGCAGATCACACTTTGTTTTGTATTTATTCAGCATATGAACTGGAAGCAGTGTTATAAAAAGTTATTGAGCTGTGGGATTGCTTAGGCGACAGATTGTTGTAACAGTGACCGCAGGAACATCCATATAATTAAGTTAGTTTTATGTTGATTTGGCTTGATCAGTTTTTCTCTGGTAGCTTGCAGTTCAAAATTTATTAATGTGTAAAGGATGTTATTGGATGGTTGAGATACATTGGTCTTAGGAAACAGGAATATTAATAGCATGGTACTTATTTTGTGTATGCTATAAATTCTTGTTAATGCCTGAAAGCAACCATAAATTTGGTGATGCGTCATGCTGTCCCAGTGTCCCTTTTTCTGCAAGGTAGGGATATGCTATTATGCTGAACACAAATCATTGTTAGGGTGGTGCAATTGCCATAAAATCTTTTTGTTTCAATTGATACTTGTAGAAGATGTTTATGATGATTAAAAGGGATGTGATGTAGAGCCAGTGGTGGATCCAGAAGATGATTCAAGGGGGGGCTAACTCTTCTTCTTCCTCTCTTTCTCCATTTTTTCTTCTTTCCTCCATCTATTTTTCTCCTTCATTCTCTCTATAGTTCCTTTGATGCAGCAGCTGTAGGGGGGGCTGGAGCCCCCCAGCCCCCCCTGTAGATCCACCCCTGCTGTAGAGCAGTTTTGATTATCCTGATTTGCTTCTTGTAAAACCCTTGTCCACTTGGAGTGGCTGTTGTGGCTCAAGTTGGGTAGATGTGTATTATACTCACGCTCTAGCTGCCTATAATGCCATGCGGGGGCCATACATAGTATCTCTAGATTTTTTTCCCATGTGAAGGAAGGCTGAATCCAAATGAGTCTCTATGCATATGTAGCTTGTCCCAGGGCAGGGTGCCAAGTAAATTTTAGACCTTGGAAATGGATGTAGCACCAAGGGGGTGATTCCTTAGTCTTAGGGCGTGTTTGTGATTGCGGTGCGGTATCGTGACCGCGGCCTCAGCCCTTGGCACAGAAAATGTGAGCGGTAGTTCATTCTCGCGGTTAAAAGAATCATCAGGCGTTTGGTGGGATTTTTTCGATTCTTGCGGTGGGGCGGCCGCAGATCCGATTATAATTGGAAACAAACACACTCTTAAGTATTGTGGTGGGGAACATTTCATGAAGGGCAGTGGTTGTCACTGTCACAAGCTGAGTACTTACCTCTAAAAGATGTTTTGGATTGTATGTAGTCAACAAGTCTAAGCTTTGATTGTCAAGTGTGTTGTCTTCTGCATATTGGATCTGAAAATCTGAAAATGAATCGAGTATTTTTCTTCAAAAAATAGTTTCATAGTACTGCTCCCGTTTCAAATTATAGTTCACTTCAGCTTTGTCGCAAATCAAACTTCTCTAACTTTGACTAAGTTTTTAGAAAAAATATATTAACATCTACAGGTTCAAATTATTGCACTGCCAAGGCATATTCCATGCAAAATTTAATGATCTAATTTGATGTTGGTGCATTTTTCTATAAACTTGTCAAAGTTAAATAAGATTGACTTAGGACAAATTTAAAGTGACCTATAATTTGGAACTGAGTATTATACTTTTGGTATGTTCATTAAAACTATATAGAATAGGAATTCGTGGTCAAAGTTGTGTCTTGGAGGCCATGGTGATATGCCCAAGATAACTGGATTTGGTGAAGCAGCAAGCAGGGACCGATAGGTCCGGATGCGTTTTCTGCCTCGTGTGGAGTCTGAGTGTTAAGCAAACTCCCAACCCTAATATGTTACACTTGAACATATGTCTTGGTTTGACTGATTGCCAGGATGCTAGCCATTTCAATTATCTGCTCTGTGTGATGTTATAATTATAAGTATTTTTGGGTAGAAATGGCATTATAATTTTTATTCATAATTTATGTAATAGTTGTCTAATTGGCTACTATGGCATTGCAGGTTGAGCCGCCGCAGTAGCCGCATGCACTCAATAGGTAACTTATATAGTTTTCAGTTGAATGAGTAATTTTAGTAGAATAATCAATGTTTGTAGAAGTTACGGATCTCTTGTGCTCTTTAATGCTAGTGCCACACTGTTCTTATTTTCTCTTTGTGTGAAAATTTTATCAGATTGGACTTTATTTTCATCTGCTCATAATGATCCAATGGCATCTGATGTTATTGCACCTTCTCCATGGACAATATTTGGCTGTAAAAACGGTAATGATATAAATTTCTTTGTTTCCATCAATGAAATTTCTGCTAAAATCCAATTTACTTGCTTTAGGGTTACGTTTGTTTACTGAGGCAAATGATGGTGGCGCTCATGGGAAGGTATATCTTATTCTCAGCAATGCATTGTGCATGTGTATGGATGTACTGTTAAATTCACAATAGTTTGCTTGTTTCCTCAGTATTGGGATGATCATCCAGCCATAATGGCTGTTGGTGTGGTTGATGCGAATTCTGAGGCTGTCTTCCAAACTCTAATGTCCCTTGGCCAATCAAGATCTGAGTAAGACAGTTGTTGCCATGCTCAAACTTTAGATTTATGAAAAAAAATGCAGTACATTTTGTCACATATGCGTAAAAGCATTAGTGTGCACTTCTGGTATTCACATGTCCATACAACTTACGCTGGAAGTTGATGATTTGCTGCTTACTGAAAATATGGGGAAAAAAACTGTATCGGGTGACTGTTGGATGTATGCAATAGGAATTAAGCTTGTGACTCCACTGAATTCTTCTGCCTTGTCAAAGAAGAAAATGAACTTTCACCTCATCAACTTAAAGCTTCTTTAATGTACCTATTCCACCGAATTACATTCTAGTTTTATTTCTTAAAAATCGCATTGACACATTGTTTATGCATGCCCACAGTGTGTCTTTCCTGATTCATATGAGGTATTAAACTCTGTACAGCAAGGACAATACTCCCATAGAACACAAGCACTCAAAGTTAATCTTATGCCATGTTCCACCCATCCGAACAAGCTAGAGGATTGAAAGTCCTAAAGGCCTAAACCAACCTACTTGACTGCCTGCACCAGCTGGTCTGTATTCTCTAGCTCTCTGTATAATCCTTCTGCGCTTTCCTCTGCCACCAGCCAGATAGACAAAATCAAATGTGGATCTGGCATGATCCAAGTCACTCCAGGGAGGCTTGGGTACAAGGTTGCTACTGGCCATGGCCAGAGTGGCACAACCCCTTCACTGCCTAATCTCCTTGTGCCAAGCTACAAGCTGCTATGTTTGACCGTTTCTGCCAGCTACTTCCTCTGCTTTGGAAACACTTTCCTTTTGAGAGTTTGGACCCTATACCAAACTAGACATAGGAAGACCATAGGTTTGTCCTCTCCTCCAGATACATCAGCCCTTTGAGGAAACACACCCCCCGGGCCCCCGCCCCCCACACTCTGTACAGCAAGGACCCTATACTAAATAGGTGGCAGCTTAAACAATTTCTTAAACTAAGTATCTATTCGAAACAAGAGATTATTTGTGTTACACTCAAACTTGGCATGAACAATTCATGTGTACTAGCTAAAGTAGAGAAACTCTTCAAGAACCTGTATTTTCTTGTTAATGAAATGCCATCTAGTTCCTCCTAGGCTGCTCCAGTTTTCTTAGACTGTTAGTTATATTTCCAATGTGTTTAGTTAACGGCCTGTTCTACTGTTCTTTCAGTAATAAACTCATGGCCAGATGACAATGATTTGCATACACCTGACTTAATTTGTTTTTTTTCAACCAATTAATAGTTGAGATCCTTTTTTAGATGGGACTTCTGTTTGCGGGAAGGAAAGGTGGTCGAACATCTAGATGGGCATACAGACATAATCCACAAGAAACTAAGAGGCGACTGGTTACCATGGTCTGATGCTGGATTGATTACCCTGCTATTTCGATATGCATGGTTTGTTAAGTTGTAATTGCATTATATTTAGTTTTCAGGGGAATGAGAAAGAGAGATCTATTACTTAGACGATATTGGAGGCGAGAAGATGATGGAACTTACGGTACTGTTGTTTGAAAAAACTGATATATATATTTCACTTGCATTTATCTAGATCTGACACTTATCTTGAATTTTCAGTAATCCTGTACCACTCTGTTTTCCACTACAAATGTCGTCCTGAGAGAGGCTACATTCGTGCATGTCTTAAAAGTAATGTATGCTTTACTTTCAGTCAAATCTCTGTGGGACTAAACTTGCTATTGTATTTGCTTACTCTATTGATATGTGCCTTTTTGAATATTTAGGCGGAGGTTATGTGATATCACCAGTCAATCAAGGAAGACAATCAGTTGTAAAGCACATGCTTGCCATAGACTGGAAATTCTGGAAGTCTTATCTGTTTACATCATCTGCCAAATATATCACTATACGCATGCTAGGCAGAATAGCAGGTATGTCTTGTATTGCTTCAATAGATCTTTCCTGATGCAACCATGAAATTTCTATTTTTGCAAATTTCGATAATACTGTGAATTTGCATTTTTTTTCAGCACTACGAGAATTCTTCAGAGCAAAAAATGGTAATTGTGCTTGCATGGAGTTCTCATCTGGTGAGTTGACCAGGGACATGGGACTGCCACAAGGTGAAAATCAGCGAATAAATTTGGAAATTCAGCAAGAAAATGAGAACAGAAGACTTGAGGGTCCTACTGAAGGATCAGTGGGTGGTTCTAACAGGCATTTAACCAGCACCAGTTCTTTTGTTCAACTTAATGATGCGGCAGACGAGTTCTTTGATGTGCCAGATGAATCAGAATATGATCAGAGAGAAGTTATGTTTCCTTCTGATGAGAGCGTGCATGCTTCGGTGAGTTCACTGTATTTGCATGATCAAAGTTTGCCATGCTAATAACTTACCATTGTTCTTATTCACAATGTCAGTTTTTCTACATCACATCTTCTGAACTGGTCATAGTATAGATGTGAGCTTGTGGTACTATTTATCTTCTGGTCATAGTAAAGATTTGTCTGTGTGGTTTATATCAATATACTGACGACCTTTTTTTTTCTCCCCTTGAAAATTCTGTGGCATTCAAATTTAGAGGCAAATGATGTTGAATGACCCATAGAAAAAAGTTCGCTCTGAATATTCAGCTTACATTGAGTGCGCTTGCAGCCCTCTTAGTACTCCTACATACTTGCTTCTATATTTTCATCAACGCTTAAAATAAGAGTTGAGCATACCGAATGTGTCCATGCTTGAAAAGGTGGAACCTTTTATGTCAGAACAGTGAACTGTGAGCAGCAACTTAATTACAAAGAATGACATTACTTAACAGGACATACAAAGTCATAACATGTCATATCTAATATTTTGGCATTTCTTCTGCAGGATCAGCGTCATGCTAAATTGTCCACCGCTGCTGTTTTTGTAAAAAGATTGCATGATCTTGCAGGTGTGTTACAGTTACTGCCCAATGACCAATGTTTTTCTTTTTTTTTCTTTTGTTCTAGTTTTGATCTTTTCTCTCCTCTTTTTTCCTCTATTTTAGTTCAAAAAAGAGGATACATTGACTTACAGGGAGCTGCAGATACTGATAATGGGCCATGTTGCTATGGATATACTCTTCCCAAAGATTCAAGCTATACAGTACCTTCTACTTGGGCAATGACAGATCCTACAACATTCTTAATCCGTGGAGAAACTTATTTGCACGATCGTCTAAAGGTTGCTTGATATGCTGCAAAAATCAAATCCTAAAAAAAAACTGAAATTTAAATATTTTAGTTAGGTGCATAACAACCTGAACCTCTTTCGTAGTGGATTACTATGGAGAATGGCAGCTTTCAGGATAATTATCACTAGCCATGTTATTACTACTGCTACCTTTTTTGAAAAGTAAACTGTAGGGGAACACCGTACTTCAATATAAATCCTAAATAGTTGGTTGAAGTTACCATAATGATCCTGATACAACTTACCTGTAACTATGACAGATCAAAGCAAATAGTACCCTGATGCAAATGGTAGGTGCTGATTGGATAAAGTCTGATAAGCGTGAGGATGATCTAGCTGGTCGCCCTGGGGGACTGGTCCAGGTATCTTATCCTAAAGCCAATAATTTTGTTTCACCCGCAGTAATGAAGATATTTACCAATAGCTTTTATGTAGAAATGTGCAGCACAAGGAGGCACCAAATTCTTCTTCGTTGTAAACATACAGGTGAGATATTTTTTTGGGTGTATATATGGGGTGATACTTTATATGTCACATGTTGTATAGCAATTTAATTCCGTGCTTATAATCGGATGAATACAGGTCCCTGGTTCGACCACATACAGCTTAGCTTTGTATTATATGATGGATACACCATTAGAAAAGGTCCCTCTGCTTGAGAGATTTGTAAATGGAGATGATGCATTCAGAAATTCAAGGTTCAAGCTCATCCCTTACATCTCAAAGGTTTGTTTTGCACTTTCAGCCTTGTTTGATTTGTTTTAAGCTGAACTCAGTAAATTTTCGATGTCTTATATTTGGAATGTCTGTCCATTTAGGGATCTTGGATTGTTAAACAGAGTGTAGGCAAGAAAGCTTGCTTGGTTGGACAAGCATTAGAAATCAATTATTTCCGTGGAAACAACTATTTGGAGGTAAGCTATAACCATGTCATATGTTAGCTTCACTTGTTGCATTCTACCACTCCCTCCATTCCAAATTGTAAGACATTTTGGCTTTTCTAGATACATAGCTTTTGCTATGCATTTCGATATACGCTATGCATCTAGAAAAGTCAGAATTTGGAGCAGAGGGAGTATGATTTATCATCCGAATGCAGCCTTGCAGTGTGCTTTTGGTTCCTACTGGATTTGGAGCAGTTAATTTGATTTGTTATGATTACATTTCTGCCTGCATAGTATACAACAGCAAAGTAAATGCTGCTTCAGTTTCTTTTGCCACTACCATATCTTGTTTTTTGATAACAACAACAAATATTCTAGAGGTTGGTTTTGACTTGTTACATATACATTGGATTTAAACATTTTCTGACAACATTGCATGTTACAACATAAATATATGTTCTCTGTGATCCCAGAAGGTATAATCAGCTCTGAACAGCTTTGCCTGTAATTTTCCAGCTTGGAGTTGATATAGGTTCATCAACAGTAGCACGAGGTGTCGTGAGCCTAGTGCTTGGCTACTTGAACAATCTGGTGATCGAAATGGCCTTCTTGGTACAGGTAACCGATCGTGCATCTAGCCAATTCACAAAACGCTTGTTCTGAGGTTGAGCATACATCAGTAGAGATGACAGAAGATTTATGATGATCGTGCAACTAAGCTAATTCACAAAACGCCTGTTCACATGAAAATTGCCTTGAGGCTGAGGATATATCCGTAGAGATCACAGAAGATTTATGTTTCTCACTCTCATAGTACATGCTTTAATTTCATGATTTGCCTCATGCAGGGAAACACATATGAAGAACTCCCGGAATTCCTCCTGGGTACCTGCCGACTGAATTACCTGGATGCCTCCAAGGCAGTATCGATAGACGAATGCTAAAAGGACCCAACTGACCACATTCTTTAAGACGAAAAGCTGAATCCATTCCTTGCTGCCGACAATCGGCAGCCCCAGATGCTCCTTGTATTGCCCCCCGCCAAAAGTGGGGATCCACTGCAGACGTTGTACATTCTCCTCTCGCCGACTGCTTGTTGTATGGATGATAGCAATCCATGATAAAAGGCCCCCATTCTTTGGCATCTTATCACCACGAGAAAAACTTACAGAAAAAAAGTGTATTCTAATCCTCGTACCACGGTGTCCCATCTGACCTGAGTGATGTCAGATCGTCGGATCTAACAGCAAGCGAACCATTAACTATGCATTGACCAGGAGAGCAATGGCTGGAATGATTGCATTTGAGAACTCGCGGTTCCCCCACATTGAACTGAAAGGGATCCCCAACCAAAATTGCAGTGATCATGGGTGCTCAGATCGCTTGAACCGAAAGCATAAACAAGTAGTGGAGCTTGCATCTCTGGTCCTCGCTCCTCTACAAGGACAGGATGATAAAACGGCCGTGTCATCGTCGCTGCATCATCGCGCTCGGGCGCACTGTTTTATGCTAGCGGTAGCATAAGCTTTTCGAATGTTCATTGTTGGCCACGCTGTGTGTTGCTCATTGTTCGGTTCATTGTTCGCCACGCTGTGTGGTGCTTCAGTGCTTGGAGCCGCCGATGTGACGCCTGAACGGCCGGACTCGCTTTTGATGTGCCACTCACTTTTGATCCAACAACGTGTCGGTCGCGTGCAATCTTGGTTCTGAGGTTTCGGTCAGCGTGCGAACATGGCACGGACAGTGGGACCGCGCGATGCACGGGCGAGTGCCGGCCCGGACCCCTTCACGTGTGTCCGGTGCAGTGAGTGCAACGCAATTAGCGTCGACACCTGCTAGCTCGAATAAATCCTGGTCAGCAAAAAATGCTGTATGGAACACCTCTGCTAGCTCGTTTAAATTCAGATCAGCAAATTGTAATAGAAGAGATCGTTATTTCCACGTTAGATTCAGACGGGCTACTGATTTTTTTTTTAATTTTTTGTGGGAGACCTATTAAAGTTGTCATTAACAAAGGATGGAGAAAAGGTGCTCAGTGTTTTTGCACTAACCGGAGCCATTCGATGTGCACCATGAGGTAATGAGCACCTGAGCTCCACGGATAGCTCACCTGAGTTCAACGGCAGTATAATTTGACTGTTGAAGTTACCGTTGGAAAGATCGGACGTAGGAACTCTGGTGTGCACCGTAGCCTACCAAGTTTCCAGCTGCTAGTTTTGTGTGTGGATTATAAATAGAGGGTATGTCGTGCATGGCACATTCTTTGGACCCCTTTTGCTGGATACACATACACACTAGGTTCGTCACCCTTCTCCCCTGGAGAACATCTTTGTATTGATACAAATACAAATCGTTGGATCACGCGAAGATCACCTCATGGTGAACCTAGATGAACCGGACTAACAGTTTTAGAGGCCAACTTAGCCGGTTTCCACAGAGACGTGCAAAAAACTAGAGAAAAGCTAAACGTTACTCCCGCAATTTATTGGCTTCAGTTGCATGAATTTTGCGGAACATCGATTTATAACTCACAGAACATCGTTAATAACATGATAGAACATCGTGTACGTACGCAGGCTTCCCTTTTCGTACCGTTGCTTGTTTTGTCCATTGTATTTGTCCTTCCATAGAAAAGAATTGTCTCTTGTATTTGTCCTTGTATCGTTCCAGGGATAAATTTTGTCTATTGTCCTTTCATAGAAAAAAATTATCTATTGTAATTGTCCATTGTTTTTTGTCTTTGTGCCGTTCTCGGAAACCAGAACATTAGAGGATATACGGCAGAACATTGTGTGCGCACTACAGAACATCGTCCGAAGTGGGTGTTTGTCTGGACGTACGGGCGCTAGTACATGATTCGTGTGACAGGGCAGGTTTCTTTACACGAATTTTGAATGCCATGTTATGTGTGTATTTATGCTCTTCCAATCACTCGTGTAATGGATGCCTTTTTATTACTAGAGTTACCATTGACAGCCTCAAAAACTAGGAACAACTCCTAAGGAGATGCATATAGGATTGTTCTAGGATGCGCAAGTCACCTAGTATTCCCACAATGTTGAGATGCTTGTAGAATAGCAAGCATGGAGGCTGAAAAAGTTAAAACAGTGATTTTGTTTACATTTGATGAATCGGATGTCCCCTATTATTTATAGGATGGGTGGTTTTATCCCAATTAGAGGTGGTTTACGATTCAAGATCCACACAAATGGCCAAAATCTATTAAGACTAAGCAACCCGGCTTAGCTGGTTTTATCAGCAATGCCACAATAAGACAATTTTAGTCGGCAACACCATCTTCCTCAATAGGCAATTTTAGAAAAGGCCGCAACCGTTGCTGTTCACTAGATATAAGCCAGTGAATATCCTTAGCTACTCCAGGTCATGGGAAGCCGTGGTGCTAGGATCAGCCCAGATCACCTGGTTTGCTTCATGTACCCATTTGTTATGTGCATTCTCCTCCTGCGTTCCGAGGTGTCGAGCTGCAACGATGACGAGCTGCCAGTTCTTTGTTGACTTGTCATCATCAAGGGAAGAATTAGAAAGAAAAGTGTGTCCTAATAATGCTCATAATCTTATCTGATACGGCACGTGTCGTTCGCTGTCACCTGAGTGCTCTGATCGAACAGGTCGATTAGATCTGACACCGATATAATGCGATAATTAAACCCCACTGAGCACTGACCAAGTGCGTGTTTGCCGGAGTTGGCTAGTATTCTGGGACTTGGGTTGGTGCCCAACGCCAAACCACACTAGTACAGTCGTCAAGAAATTGAAAGGGGCCTGCAACCAGAATCGCAGTGCTATGATGATGAGCTCATGAGACCACCCTACTGTTTTTGTCCTGTTGGCTAGCTACAAGTCAGATCCCTTGAACATGAAGGGATCGACGAGCAGAGGCACTGGAGCTGGCAACTGGCATGCCGTGGTGGTTCTTGAGGCCGGAGAGGACAGCGGGATGAAACGGCGGTGTCATCGTCGCTGCCGCGTCATCGCGATCATAGGCCACTGTGTTTTGCTAGTGCTTGCCACCTGCTTTTGTAGCCTGCTGGCTGCGCCTGGCATGTAGTGAGAGGTAGCATATCACGCGGCAGCGTCGCTGTGCAAGCGAGCTCAAGTTCAGGCCGTGGCTGCCGACGTGACGGCCGAACCGCCGCAGCAGCTTTGGCGGGCCGACGGCCTGCCGGCGTCTTTTGGTTTGAGGAACCGACGAGCGTGTCAGCCGCTGGTAGCCTCGGCTTGACGCGAGGATCGGAGTGACGTAGAAGGGGGTTGGTAACGGATCATGGACATATGGATGGTGCCAAGGCATGGCCATACAGGAATCGCTACTTTGCCGTTGACCTGAGCCGCGGATCGCTAGGCGCGGTGCCGGCGGCGGCGGCACCTGGGTCGGTCGCGCGATGCACGGGCGCGTTGCCGGCCCGCTCGCTTCACTTGAGGCGTGGAGAAGCGGAGGCGACACGAGCGCGACTCCAGGCTAGCGGTGTCCCGGCCAGGATCAAATCGGTTGTTGGTCGAAGCGGCTGGACGTCACGCGTGCTGGTGTCCGTCAAGTGGATCATTAACGCGAGGGCTTGATCTGTTTTGTTTACGCACGGGAAGACTGGGCTGGCCGTCCAGACTGCAGCAGACTATGAATTCCAGACGGCAGTTCCGAGGGCGATGCTTCCCACGTTGGGTCAGCTCCGGGCGACGTCACCACGCATTGGTTGCGCGCCGAAGACATTGCTGTGTTTGCGGGATTAATTTTTGAGTGCCCACCTCGTCTCGCTCGCTGCGTGCTTCCGGTCAAGACCGCCGATCCCGAGGCAATCTGTGAAACCCTGCCACTGACCGATTTCTCTTGTACAGGAGTAGTCCTACGTATAATGTGCCCCCAACTCCGAGAGTAAAACTGTCACAGTAACCGCCGCGCGTGGTCACAACAAGCGCAAGACTGCCAACAGAGATCGATATGTACCAATGCGGTTCGGTTTGTGATAAGTGATTGTCTACGTGAACGGCGATTTAGCTTGAGTTGTTGAACTAACCAAGGTATGGGTTTGGGTTGTGCACCAGGTCTCTTAGCTTGTGATGCATAGGTGAGGAGCTCGAAGATGATGGTCAATGACAAATGCGAATGTTAAACGGGTCCGTACCAATAGACCGAGAGCGATGAAGGTGGACACCAGGGCTTAGACCGAGGGACTAGAGAAGGTCTGTGTTGACCAAGTGTGAGAGTACATATTAAACTGATAAAAACAAGTCAAGACTTAGGGTTTTGGGCTTAGGGTTTAGGATTCTTCCTTTCTTTTCTTATTCCGCTCGTCTCTAATTTCTTTAGGTAAGTTAGTCGGTGTTGGTGTGGGGTGTTTAGTCAACCACTTGTTGGCTTTGTTTTTTGTTGTTGTATTTGTTTGAACCTGCTAGGGGGCTTTGCCCCCACAATTTGAATTCAAATAAGTGCGAGAGGACATGGAGGAGGGCCATGTTGACCAAGTCAAGATGACGATTGGAGAACTTGACGACCTGACGGCCCAGGACGATGGTGACATGTGTCGAGTCGTGGGGCGAACGTATTAAGTATGCTACCCACGAGTGGTTTGGTGGGATGAGCCTCAAAACTACCGGCGGTGATATTTTGGGTTTGGGCCTCAAAACCCGGGTGTGGTTCCAATAGGAATATGGGATGACACGTGGCATCATCGCAAGGCTTGCATCAATGCGAAGCTAAGTCATGAAGGGTGTGTGGCCAACGGATTGGAGGATCTTTGAGTTTGGCCATAATACCCATTGTGTTAGATGGTTCACTCCAAATATCTAGTGGTACATTGGAAATGTGTAATGCCCTTCTATAAATAAGAGCGGGGTTGCCCCCAATCAGCTCTATCACTTTAGTTAAGGCATTTTTGGCTCATCTTTTGTAGCAATCCTTCCTCTAGACCATTGTAGTGATCTGCAAACACGGTAGCCACTTCATCTGTGTACTAATAATCATTCTAAGTGGGAAGAGAGGCCCTAACCTCTCTTTTCCTCTAGGATTCAAAAGTCAGAGCTGGTGCATGTCACTAGATTTTGGTATTCTTCATTTTTCGGTTTCCTCCTCTTCCCATTTTGCCCCAATCTTCAGATTGAGATGGTTTGGGTCGGTTCTAGTTGATCGAAGATGTGCAAGGACTTGTGTTATTCTATTCATTGAGTAAATTCATCGAAATCCACGTGGGCTTATAGATCGGGCTGATTTCTGTTTTAGGGAAAAAACTGAGTTACCAAACATAATAAAATGGAAAATCGACATCTTTTTAGGGATAATAGATAATAGTAGGATCATTGTAAGGACAAGGAATAACATCATTGAGATTGTAGTTGAGCAGGTAATAATTCCGAGTCTTGACAGTTAGGTACCAAAACCACCATCATCATAAAGAACCTATATGGGTCATTAGAAGCCGCCAACATCTTAGGCTGCCACAGGATTGGATAGCAGTGCATAGGCCCGATACCAGGAGTGCAACCGGTGTGATGGAACAGGGCACCATTTATATTGTGCTTGGACTTCCAATAATAGTTGCCACCTAGATCCAAATTTTTGTATTGGCTCCCATGTATGTACATCCTTGTTATTAAATGTCGAATGAATCAACTAATTCATTTGCATCATCAAACAACAAGCATTTAAGATACACTGAGTGGCAAAGAAATATAGTGAGATAAATAAACGGGAAATTTTATGTTTGCAAGAAATTTTAAATTAGGCTATTCAACCCCCACCACGTAGCCATCTAAAGATCCTTTCACTTGTTTTGACTATTGTTCCTTGAACCTAATTAGTAAAGGTCTAATCGATCATATGTAGATCATGATAGTTCACTAGATGTTAAAAGTTGTAGTAGTCATGAGTTTTCAATGATAAATGATAAGTAATGTCTAAACTCTATAATTGAATAGAGGGCAAACCAAATGTCAGATTGGCATATAAAGGTGACTACATGCTTGTATTTTCATTGATTTGGCTAAAAAATTACTAGTAACACATGAAGTCGAATTATGAACATTTGGATTCATATAATGTGCTAAATTTCTCAGTGTGTATTGTGAATGTTGACAATAGCTACCTAGATAAGTAGTACTAGAATAACCAATTCTCTCATTCATAAGCATGTTTTGTGGTAAAACCACGTATGCTACAAATTATCAAAATCATTCATGTACAAGGTCTCATAAGAATTGGTTCAACTCAACATTTACTTTAGCATTGATAACTGTCCATCATCGTCTAATGAGCCCTTTTCTGCTACCAATGCACAAGCATACAACTATGCATGATGTATGTAGTATCATTAACACTAAATAATGCATCATTGACATTAGCTTTTGCTAATAGCATTCAAAACTATAATTAGCATGATAAAGACCATTACTTATATTAGCTAATGTAATATGTTTACAATCGTTATGAGCAACACCAATATGAGAATTCATGGTTTGTTGTAGTAATATTGTGGCGCAACACCTAAGTAGTCCTCCATGATCAATAAAGCGGTGCTTTAAACATAGATGAGTTGCTAGACTACGTCAAATAATGAATTCAATGATTAAAAAAATAATAAATGGATTGAACTATACAAGGAATTCTATTTTCAAAGAAAAGTAAAATGGAGATACGACGAATCGGTAGATGGCCTGTTGATTGCTTCTTGTTGATCTCCATAGCAACTGTGACACTATAGATGCCCAACAATAGGTGCAAGCAACTTGATGAGGGGCGAGATGCAAATTAGTGAAATGATGATATATCAATGAGTAATTGGCTTGGGCAAAAAATCTAGCTACAAGCAATAGCTGATACAATCATTCTCAAGTGGAGTGACAAAAATGTTTATTGACACAAATCTGGTCCAACACCCAAAGAACTAGAACACTTGGACCGCACGAAAATCACCTCATGGCGAACCTAGATGAACCGACATAGACAATTTTAGAGGTCACTTAGCCAGTTTTCACAGAGACCTCACAAAGCTAGAAACAAGTCTCGAGAAGGCGCGTGTAGGATTGTTCTAGGATCGGCAGGTCATCTAGAATTCCCACAAACAATGTTGAGATACTTGTAGAATAGCAAACATGGAGGCCGAAAAACTTAAACTAGTGATTTTGTTCATAGTTGATTAGCTAGACATCCCCTCATATATAGGATTTTGTGGTTTTATCCCGTTAAAAGATCATTTATGATTCGAGATCCACACCGATGGCCAAAACCTACTAGCACTAGGCATCCCCGGCTTAATTAGGGTTCGTTCGGTTGGTAGGGTATCATTCCGTGGAACTATTTATACTTGGATTGCTTGGCTAATTTATATAAACTTTGATAGCTGGAACAATTCTTGGATGCATTAATTTATATAAACCTACTAGTAGCGGGTTTTATTAGTGATGCCACAGTAATAAGCCAATTTTAATCGTCAGCACCATCACCATCGATTGTTCATTTTTAAATAAGGCTGCAACCTTTGTTGTTCACACTAGATAGAAGCAAATGACATTGGCACTTTGGCCACGCTGCTAGAATCAGCCCAGGTCACCTGGTTTGCTTTATGTACGTACCCATTTGTTATGTGTACTATTCCTCTCCTGCGTTCCGAGACGTCGAGCTGCAATGATAACAGTTGACAATAATAATCGTAATCGATGATAAGAGCCACCGGTTCATCATCAAGGAAAGAATTAGAAACAAAAGAAAAGCGTGTCCTAATAATCCTCATAATCCGGTCTGATACGGCACGTGTCGTTGGTTCGTCTCACCTGAGTGCCCTGGTCGATTAGATCTGACACCAGTATAAATTGCGAGTGCCCCCACCTCTGCTTTTGGTCAAATCCGCCGATCCCGAGGCAAATCTTTGAAACCCTGCCACTGATCCCCTCTTGTACTACAGGAGTAGTAGTAAAACCGCCACAGTAATCGCCGCGCTCGCGGGGTCACACAACAAGGAAGGAAGACCCCGTCCGTCCGGCCAAACACACGCATGTGAGCACGCGCGGCTGGACCCAACCTCCGAAACAGGGGGTGACCTGTTCATGTCGCCTTGTCTGTCTCTCTCCCCTTGCCCACTGGGCCACTGCACATGGTGCACCGCGGGCCAAAACGGGAAACGCCGGCGATCGATCGGCGGCAAGCGACGACGACGGAGTTGGAGCGAGCCAATGGAACAGACATCCGGGGGATCCGGCATTCCGGCCCCGCGCGCGTCACGTCGCGTAGCGCAACAGTGGCGGCATAAATGACGCTGCCAACTGGACACGAAAACGACGACACCACACGATACGCATCGTTCGTCGCTACGCTACGTACGTACGGAGACCGGCAGACGCTACGTTACGTTTATACGCTAGCGGCGGGCGCGGTGTACGGGGACGGGGACGGGGGCACTGTGCGCGCGCCGCTGTCCGGCCCGTTCCGTCATGGGTTCGGTTGTACAGTACAGTCAAAAAGGCTTGGCCGGACGGCCTGCGATGCAACAGTGATAGTGTCCCGTGGCCGGGTCGGGAGGAGATCGCTGTCGTCAACAGTGGAGAGTGCGGTGGTGTTCCTCCTGTTCCACGTACTCCACCGCCGTAGGACTACAACGATAGGGTGTGCCCTGGTAACTAGTTGTACGTACTCCTACTGTATTGTGTACGAAGTACTTACTACTACTGCTGCGGTAGTAAGTTAAATGTACGTGTTACTGTAGAGCACATGCATGTGTATGCATGGTACAGGAGCTTCATCATTTGTGTACGTACATGTATCTGACACTGACACATGAGTACTTAACCAAGAGTCACTGCGGCGCGACAGGAAAACGTGGTCCTCCTGGTCCGGACCCGACACGCCGCCGGCCCGGTCCATACCGGTCCAGGCCAGCCAGCTCCAGCCCCCACCACGACGTCCCGGTCCGACCGCCGGACCCAGCTCCCAGGACAGGACTGCGAAGCGCGAACCCGCCGTGGCGAAGAACAAGGAGGCACCGGGGGCGCCGGCCGCTGCCACGTCATCCCCGCAGGGGACAACGCCGCGGAGAGCAACGGGACGCCGGCGCCCCCGTGAATGAGGGGTCGCTGTCGGCTCGCCGCCGTGGGGCCACGTGCGCTTGGACGGGCCTCGGTGGTCGGTGACGTCAGCAGCTCACGGTGGGGTCGGAAGCCACTGTTCACGGGTCAAACGAAAGGAGGGCTTTGGCTTTTGTTCTCGCTGTGGTGGTTGAGATCCGACGGTTGGGTTAGGGCTGGGCTTTGGGGATTTGGGAGGAATGAGAGGAGCCCGGCGACAAATTGGGAAAGGGCATTCAATTTCTGCTAGTAGTTTCAACAGTACAGGTATATAAGCTTTGTAATACAAGGTCTACTACTACTACTACCTGCAGAACATACTACTCTATTTGTCCTAGAAATTTGTCTTGTCTAAAGAGAATCCTCTTAAAAGTTAATCCATGATTTATAATCCAAATGTTTGAACCAATTAAAAAGAATCCTCTTATCAAATTAAAAAATTACTATTATTACTAGCCAATACTTTTTAGATATTATACCTGTTTAGTACAGTACTGCATATAAAATGGTGGTATTTATGGCTGGGTTTGGTGATCGTGCTCTGAGGGCACGAATGAGGAAAAAGCCTTGAAGGCTTGAACTGCAGTGCGCGGCACCGGACCGGGCACACGCACGCAGACGCGCGCGCAGCAGCGGCCGTCATCAGCACGAGTGTGGCCTGGGTGCGCGCACGGCGTTCCCGAGCATCTCAGCATCATCACCCGACCCCGTGCCGTCGGCTCCGGTCGCAGCTCAGCTGAATCCGACGACGACACGCAACAACGACGTGCGCCACGGATCTCTGGCCGGATGTTGCGGACGTCTCCGGTAGTCCAGTCTGTTTTACGTACTGCACTGCACCACCACCGCCGTTTTCCACGACCAACCTACCTATCCTGGTCCGCGCGTTAATTAACCTCAAAAACATTCGCTTTCCACGGATCTATCTGCACCGTTATGTTTCTTTTTCTTCCTTCCTTCTGGTAAAGTTAGTTACGCAGTCGAAATTTGACCTCCTCTCTTTCACTGTGAAATGAACACTGTCGATCCAGCAGTGCTGGACCTCCCCCTGTGCTATTGGCCACTGTGCTGGCTGTCATTGCGTTTTTCGAAGACAGAACAGAAGTACAGAACCCCTAGCCGGGGCTTATTTGGATGAACTCCTATCTACTGTACGTCAATTCATGTGTATGTGTATTGAAGTGAACTGATATTAAAATTGGTTTATTTTCTACTCCAATCCTAAAGTGAACACAAAAGTCTATCCGAACAAGCTCTCTGGCACGATAACACTTGCACATACGTTTGAATTCAATCGCCGCAATCTTGCAGCATATGCAACCGTGTGCCGCGCTTTTTTTTACAAATATGAGCCAGACCGCCCTGGCCCGTGACCTCTCAGGATTCCGTTTCCTGCGCTGGAAACGGCGTGCCGTATGCTGAAGATCGGGGCGTCGGTTGTTCACGCAGGCATGCTCTGGCCTCCGATCGAATGGACATTCCACATGATGGTCCGGTCCATTTCCAGTCACGGTTTGCTTGTTCATTCATTCAGGAGACCACAAATGCGTGAGCTTTCTACACAGGGGCGAGCAGGCAACAGTCTCTCCAGCTGGAGTCCCGTCGCACTGGGCGTCCCCATGCATCTGTTTGGTTTTGGAAAAAAGAAATTTTGACTGGCCTTGAAAACGTACTGTTGAGATAAACGTTTTAAGTACAGGAGTACGAATAATCAGTGGGTCAGTTGAGATAAACCAGGATGGCTGTTGGATTGGCGGTGGACGGCCGATCATCTCGAGATGTTTGAATACGAATTCAAATTCAAACAGGACACGATCTCACACGACCGGCAAAAACGGAACGGGGTCGCTACCACCACCACCACGGCGCGTTGCCCGGGCCGCACCACACCCCACCGACAGCAGAAAATCCACCTCCCCCGGTGGTGGTGGTGGGAGTAGGTATCGTTCTGTCTCGCGTGCTGTTCGCTGTTCGCGCGGGCGCGGCGGATCCCGTGTGGCGGCCGCGCTTCCACTGGGCCTGTGCTGTGGTGGGGTGGGGTGGGGTGCTGTGTGCTACTGCTACTGCAGCTGCAGCGGGGCCAGCGGCACTCATCACCAACAAGCTGAGGCGTCCGAGGCCTCCTCTCGCCATAATTCCAACCCACTGTGTGTGTGTGTGTGCCGCTGTAGCAGCGCGCGCGCTAGCCACCACCACCGTCAGCCCCTCTCTTTCTCTCTTCCCACCTCGCCGCCGGCCGTCGATATTTCGTCGTCTCTGGCAAAGCTTGGGGGAGGGAGGTCAGAGGTGTTCTTGGACAGAGGAAGTCGTTGCCCGGGCCGATGCCTGCCCTGATGTAGATTTCTCACTCATCCGCTTTGCCCGGTTGCCAACAACGTCTCGTCTCTTCCGGAGTAGCGAGCTGTTCCGGCGCCCCCGGCCCCCATGATCTGCCCGTTGGGCGTTCGTGGAGGAGGTAAATATCTCTCGCTTCCGCCTGCTGCTGCCGCTGTCGCTGCCTTTCCGTTCCGTTCCAATTGCTTGCTTTTCGTTTTCCTTTCGTGGGTTGCGTGGGGTGGTTTGGTAGTTGGGTTCGTGTATCGTGTGTGTGTGTGTGCGCGCGCGCGCGCGAATAACGCGGGGACGTGGCAGCAGGTTGCTCTGCTGGACAGTGATCGCATTCGGTGCCTGCCGGCGGAGGAAGACGACGACGAACTAGGACGCCATGAAGGAGGAGGAGAGGTGCCTTGACCCGCAGCTGTGGCACGCGTGCGCGGGTGGCATGGTGCAGATGCCCGCTGTGCGCTCGCGCGTCTACTACTTCCCGCAGGGCCACGCAGAGCACGCGCACGCCGGCGCCGGCGGGGCCGACCTCGCCGTCGCCGCCGGGGCGCGGCCGCGGCCGCTCCCGCCGCTCGTGCTCTGCGGCGTCACGGGCGTGCGCTTCCTGGCCGATCCGGAGACCGACGAGGTCTTCGCCAAGATCCGCCTGGCGCCGCTCGCGCCCGGCGCCGGCGAGGCGGAGTCGTTCCGGGCTGAGCCCGACGAGTTCGGCCTCGGCTTCGGCGGCGACCCCGCCGACGGCAACCGGGAGAAGCTGTCGTCCTTCGCCAAGACGCTCACGCAGTCGGACGCCAACAACGGCGGCGGGTTCTCGGTGCCGCGCTACTGCGCCGAGACCATCTTCCCCAAGCTCGACTACCGGGCCGACCCGCCGGTGCAGACGGTGCTCGCCAAGGACGTGCACGGGGAGGTCTGGAAGTTCCGCCACATCTACCGGGGCACGCCGCGCCGGCATTTGCTCACCACTGGCTGGAGCACCTTCGTCAACCAGAAGAAGCTCGTCGCCGGGGACTCCATCGTCTTCCTGCGCACCGAGCACGGCGAGCTCTGCGTCGGTATACGCCGCGCTAAGCGGGTGTCCTGTGGCGGCGGCATGGAGTGCATGTCGGGGTGGAACACCCCGGGGTACGGGGCCCTGTCGGCCTTCTTGAAGGATGAGGAGGGCAAGATGATGAAGGGTCCTGGTGGGTACATGCGAGGCAGGGGGAAGGTGAAGATCGCGGATGTTGTTGAGGCCGCGAGCCTCGCGGCGAGCGGCCAACCGTTTGAGGTGGTGTACTACCCGAGAGCTAGCACACCGGAGTTTGTTGTCAAGGCCGCATCGGTGCAGAACGCGATGAGGAACCAGTGGTGCCCTGGGATGAGGTTCAAGATGGCATTTGAGACAGAGGATTCATCGAGGATCAGCTGGTTTATGGGGACCATAGCTTCTGCTCAGGTTGCTGACCCAATCAGATGGCCAAATTCACCGTGGAGGCTTCTTCAGGTATTGCTTCATCCCATGTTTCTCATACTCTACTTATAATATGCCATGCTGCATTATGAACCGATGCATGCTATTTTTAACTTACTTGCTGTTTGGGGTTATTGGTGTTGCGTTTCTGGTACCTATGAGACATGAATGTTTCATGCCCTGTGAAATTAACTGCTGCTGTGGAACTGCTGGTTCCATGTTAATATGGAATATGCACAAATCGCTTAAACGCCATGTTTGCTCGAGGTGCTCTGGTTCACACTGGAATGTGCACCGGATGGGTACAAGGTTTGTACAGGTCTAACCATAAAGAACAGCTTGGAAAACACAAGTGAACTATACCATCTGTTTGATTCAATTACTTTCTCTTCTGGAATGTAATAGTTTTTCAAATTTTTAGTTTGTCTTGTCCGTCTCTTGTGGTCAATGGTCACTGAGATCAGTGTTGTCATATTCTACAGCATTGTTTCTCATCTCCATGTATCCTATCATCATAGGTGACAGATTCAGTTTTCAGCATCCTTTAGCTATGTATCTTTTTATGTCTGTTTCTGCACAATTTGGAAACTGTAAACATCGTTTTGTCAGCATCAGGAAGGGAACCTTGGAGGTTTTGTTTGATACACTTATGAATCTTCCTTTGCAAACCTGATCTGCTTTTATGTGTCTAGCCTTGAAATTGAAATTCAGGGGTGGGTGGGGGGGGGGGGGTTGGGGGGGGGGGTGGGGGTTGGGGCGTGTTGAACTGATACATATAGGTCTCTCGGTCCTGGACTCCTGAATCAGTTGGTCCTTTTCTTCCAAGTTAATGGCAGTACTTTACATTTGCCTATATGATCAAAGCCCTTATAAGATTGCTAGCTGATCTTAATTTGCAGCATAGCATTGTACCTCCGTACCTTGAGAAAGAGGTTGAGGCACCGACAATAGTATTGATTTAGCATTAGTTTAACTTAAATGCACTACCTGTTGATTCTTCATCTGTGCTTACCCTAGCATGGCTTGATAGGCAATGTAGGAACACAAATGTACGTATCAAACTAGCAGTGTTAAGTGAGACACTTGAATCCCGCCAGCTTATATTGTCTGATGTTATCAGTTATAGCAGATGCAGAAAGAATTTTCTTTTGAACTAAAAGAATTTACTTGTGAAATTGGTACACAATTTATTGTTAGATGATCCTTCCTTTGCCCTTCTTAGCTCTGCAAGCACCAGCACTTTCTAATTTTGTGCACTGTGTCTTTTTGCCCCTTCACATAGTTGCCAATTTATTGCAGGTGACATGGGATGAACCTGACTTGCTACAGAATGTGAAATGTGTCAGTCCATGGCTTGTGGAGATTGTATCAACCATTCCACCGATTCACCTGGGACCATTTTCACCACCTAGAAAGAAGTTGCGGGTGCCCCAACATCCAGACTTTCCATTTGACGGTCAGCTGTTGAATCCAATTTTCCACGGCAACCCACTTGGTCCAAGCAACGGCGCTCTTCGCTGTTTCTCGGACATTGCTCCTGCAGGCATACAGGGAGCCAGGCATGCTCAATTTGGTTTACCCCTTACAGACCACCAGCTTAGCAAGCTGCACCTCGGTCTGTTACAAGGCGGCAGTTTTCACCGGCTTGATGCTATCACTCCGCCATCCCGTATATCCAATGGTTACGTGATCAGCAGTGCACCAGTCAATGAGAGTGTCTCTTGCTTGTTGACAATTGGCACACCACAGGCCACAGAGAAATCTGATGACAGAAAGAAACCCCATATAATGCTGTTTGGAAAGCCTATCCTTACTGAGCAGCAGATGAATTCTGGAGCATCAAGGGAAACATTCTCCCCTGAGGTTACTGGAAACAGTTCTTCTGATGGCAATGTTCAGAAGACAGGAAATGTATCTGATGGTTCTGGTTCATCAATTTGCATCGGTTTCTCATCCCAAGGTCGCGAGGCTTCTGAGCTTGGGTTAGAAGCCGGGCACTGCAAGGTATTTATGGAATCAGAGGATGTTGGTCGCACCATTGACTTATCTGTCTTTGGTTCATATGAAGAGCTGTACGGCCAGTTAGCTGACATGTTTGGAATTGAGAAGGCTGAAATAATGAACCACCTTTGTTACCGTGATGCTGCTGGTGCTGTCAAGCATACTGGTGAAGAGCCATTCAGGTGAGTGTTTCCTTAATGTCATCAGCTTTTATTGACCTTGTACTTCTATATAGTTAGTGTGTACTGTATACTAGTACATTTAAACTATATTGTTTGTGTGTGTGTGACAGTGACTTCATGAAAGTAGCACGGAGGCTCACCATAATAGAGAGCACTGAGGGGAGACTGCAGAAACCTCTCATCGAATACATGATGGAGCAGGCTTGAGCAGACTGGTTCAAAAAGGCAATCTTGATTGCATGACTGGTTCAAAAAGGCAATCTGAAGCTTGTGGAAGACTGAGCTTAGAGCGCAGTAACTGATGTGTTTGCATTTGTGTTTGTCTGCCATGAGCAGAATCACGATGTTTGTCTGGTCTTGTGGAAAACCTTGGTGCACGGGATTTTCATCTGTTGTGACTTGGTCGTTAGAACTCTGTCGTGATCAGTTGTGTTGTGCTTGGTCGAAGTTGATCGATAAAGCTTGGAATAAAGTTCGTGTTGTGTTAAGGAATGCCAGTGCCATGGTAATTCAATTATCATTGTTGATCTAGTTAAAATGCTTGTATCTGCTGCTGCAGTTTGACAGCACTTGTGGTTGCTATGTTTCATTTCATCAGCTTGAAAAATCACCAAACCTGTGGTTGGTTATCTGAGAATCACCAAACATGGAAATGGTAGATGAATGAAAATATTTGTTGAGGAGCTGGCCTGAATTGTGAAGCCCGCATGCAGATCGCAGAGGACTAGCTCCGGTGCATTGTGGCCTGCGCTTGTCGTTTAAAGGACTGGATCCTTCACGTGTTTTGCACGGGATGGAAGTACAGTCGTGGAGTCTGAATCGATCGTACGCGTAGCCTGAATCGATCGTACGGGCAGAGATGCAGCCCGATAGCTGCACGAGGCCTATGGTCAGGCAGCACGACTGCATAGTACGTGGATGCGTGATCTATGGCTGCAATGGCATCAGACTATACACATTGATGCTAGTGTTTAGGCGTATGGGTTCCTCGCTGCCTTCCTGGTGGCGACAGGCATCTCTCATCTCCTTCGCACTACTCGCGTTCAGGCGTTCGGCCATGGCATTGTGACGCATGAACCAAGGGCCCAAGGCTAATTAGCTAGCAAAAGCCCCGTGTTCTAGATGAGGCAGAACCGTACCGTGCGTTGGTCCTGGTTGCCAGTGCCACCAGGAAGTAGCGTTGTGGTTTCTGGCAATGGCGTCTGGATCTTTCTTTATGGTTGTTGATTCGTGGTCGATGCGCGTACTAGTTCTGCGCTTGCGCGTGCCAAGATTATTCAGGTTCAGGAGGCCAAGCTCTCCATCCACGAAGCACAATGGTTTCGAGTCCACACGCCTAATTCCAGACGGACTCGAACTCCCAAGGCATAACGTGTTTGGGCCATACAGCCCAGACATCCCCCGCGGTTTCTAGAATTTTTTTTATTAATAAACGTATTTTTAAAAAAAATTACAAAATTAGTCTCTGTTTTCAAAAATTTGCAGGAATAGGCCACCAGTCGCCCGTTGGAAGGGCGAAGATGGGCCTTGTTGCCCGACTGGCGGGCTACCTGGGCCATGTCGCCCGACCAACAGGCGACGTGGAGCTCGTCGCCCGGCCGATGGGCGACGTGTCCCCCATGTCGCCCGACCAGGGGGCGACTTGGCCGTGCTCGCCCGCTAAATGGGCGACGTGGCGTGGCGGGCCCCACGTCGCCCGACCAGGGGGCGACTTTGTGGCCCCGTCGCCCGAACAGGGGGCGACGTGGCGGCTTTATATAAGGCGGCTGGCGGCTGGCGCGGAGAGCTGAAGGGGAGAAGAGAAGAGAAGGAGAGGGAAAGAGAAGAGAAGAGAAGAGAAGAGAAGAGAAGAAGAAGAGGAAGAAGGAGAAGAGAGGAAGAGAAAAATTTTCGGTAAGTAAAAAAAATAATTTTATATATAATTATTTAATGTGTGTTATATTAATTGTTAGATAATGTAATGAGCAGTTGAGCGATTAATATTATATTTCGGTAGTATTACTTATATTCTTATTTTATATATATTGTTAAATTAAATAGTTGAAATAATATTAGTAATATATTAGTGAAAAGGTATCTTAGTTGAAATTTTTAGATTACACAGATGTCGGAGAAGTTAGGATTT
>CM041628.1:43609806-43676912 GCA_023333625.1 Bothriochloa decipiens | reverse complement strand
CACGCCCATTGCATGACTGCGTATTATTTTTGCTATTTCTCCGACTTTGATATTTTTTCTGAAATTTCTGAATAAATAAATATTATTTTAAAAAAATACGAAATTTTTTCTGAAATTTCCAAATAAATAAATATTATTTTAAAAAAATCCTAAAAAACCAGGTCGCCCGTCGGCGGGGCGAACATCTGGTCGCCCTTTGGCCGGGCGACGTGGGCCTGGTCGCCCTTTGAACGGGCGACGTGGGCCTGGTCGCCCTTTGAACTGGCGATTCTCTCACGTCGCCCTTTCAACGGGCGACTAGTGGCCTATTCCTGCAATTTTTTGAAAACGGAGACTAATTTTGTAATTTTTTTTAAAAATAAGTTTATTAATAAAAAAAATTCGCGGTTTCTAATGCTTTTTGCCCCCGTTGGCCCACCAACCGCCAAACCGTGTTTGAGCAGGACACGCTCCGATCTCCTCTTATTTGGGCGCGCCGCGGTTGATTTTATCGCTTTTCGACAAGGATCTAAAATCCGCGAGTCCAGAAGAGCTACCGGTGCGCTGTGCATACCGACGACGACGGAGAGACGGCTGCGGGGAAGATGGTGTTGCCAAAGCAGGACGCTCCGAAGCCCCTGGCACTGCAGAAGAATTTCATGAAGCCCTCGTGGATAGAGGATGGCCAGAGTAAGGAGCTTCTCATGTTGCTGCAGAAGAGAGACCGATTCACATGGGATGAGATGGTGGTGACGGTTCTTCACATGATCCGCTGCAGAGAATTCACTGAATACGACCCCAAAACGTACATTGCTGTCCCTACGCGCTTTTGTCTACTCAACATAGCCTTCTTCGACCTCAATAAAGAGTGTGAGTGCATTCGCCACATAATAACCTTTTTCATTCATTCACTCATCTTCCTCGTCATTATTCTTGTCTTGATCTTTCGCCTTGATTTCACAGCGGAGGTTGTGCCACGCCCACCAGTTAGCAAGATCCCTGTCTCCGATCTGTGGCGCTTGGAGGACTCAATCAATGTCATCTCGATCAAGGTTACTGAGTCTGATGTTGGTTACCCAATCAGCATATACGGCACCGTGCTGGCAAGGGATGAGTATGACTACAGATGTATCTATTTATTCCAGCGTGGCAGGGACAATCCCCAACTCATCACCTCGCCGGTCTGTATCCATTTACCTTTTTACGCTCATATCTTGTGCGTTATCTATCCGAATTTCTTATTTTATAATCTTGGCATCGTATGGATTATATTTTTGTCATTTTTTACATGTGTCCCCCTGACCCCTTTGCAGGAGGATACACTAACTTTAACAGGCCCATATCGAGCATTTGCTGTGACAGGTAATATGTTCTTTGAGGTCCATTTGAAGATGAAGGTCGACGGGGCGGCAATCGACAAAGATTTCAACAAAGCTTTGATACAACACAATACCAGCCATCACACACGCGAACCTATGACTGTCTCAGTAGCAAATTGCCTCAGTACAGTGGTGATGGTGTATTCGCCTGTTACCTGTGCAGTGGAGGCTTCCCTTGAAGTCAATATTTTGAATGGGGCATCTAGTTTCAATGGCGAAATAGCTGCTTGGGGAGTGCTGATGGACGAACTGTTAGAGCTCCCCGACCCTCCCTCTCCAGGCGACGGCGTCGCCGCTTCACCCCCTCCCGCGTCGATCTCCATTGCCAGCACCTCTCCCTCCAATCCAACCCCAGATCCGAGTTCCTTTGCTCCTGATCTTCCTCTCCATGGGTGTTGTTCTTCCAGAAACTGGACCCTAGCCCACCGGGGGCTCCCGCAGCTTCGCTGACCAACACCAGCACCCATGGCACGCTGGCACAGTTGCCGAGCATGGCTCGCGTTCGCCGTGCGAACAGGCCGGCGCCGAATCGGCGCCCGTCTACCGCCCACCGTCGTCTGCTATGAAGGGCTCCCCGCCGTCCGCATCTCTAGGGGGTGGGCTTGCCTCGCGGTTGCCGTCGTCGCTGCCGCCCATGAAGTTGGCACCTCTCTCTCCACTGCAGCAGCTTGCCCCAGGGAATGGAGTTGTCATCTTGGCCTCCGCGGGCGCGTCGATGGTGGCGCCCAGCTCGCCGCTGCTGGACGCCCGTCGGCCACAGGACCCCGCCGCCCCGTCCCCGTCGACGACGACGTCGGGCTCCGCTTCCTCGGCACCACCACTGACGGACCCCTCTGCTGCGGACCCCCCGGGGATGGACGTGGAGGCCGGGGCTGCTGCATGCACACATGCTGTCACCGTCGTAGCTGCCACTAAGCTCCCCAATTCCGGCTCTGGGGCGCTGCTGCAAGTCCACTCTCCACCCGCAGCGCCATCGACATCGGGTGTTGTCGTCGTGGACACCTCTGCTGGACCTAAGGCCTTCATCGTTTCAGTGATGCCTACCACTAGTGGATGGCCGGTGGACGTGGAGTCGGTCATAGTCGAAGATTGCCTGGAGGACAAGGATGAGGAGGATGTCGTCCCCTCTGGCAAGAGCTCTTCCATGTCTCCTCTGGCCACACCGTTCTTCCCGTCCATACAGTCCACGGGCAGATCCAAAGCTCAGCGTTGGAGGGAGGACTCCAGCGACCCCGATCTCGACTGCGCATCCCCTTTGGTAAAGCCATCGTCGCACTACCTTGAAGCTACCCGTCGTGTCATTGAGGCAACGTCCTCGGCTGGGCCGCCTGATGGGGGTGGCCTTGGCTCAATTCCAGTCGTCATCTCCAAGGAGCAGCAGCGCCGCAGCCGTCGCCACGCCAGGGCCAGTGAGGCCGCTGGTCCTCCAGTGGCCCTCCAACACTCGGCCGGTAGTTTGCCCGTGCGCCAACGGTTCGGCCCCCAACCTGCCAAAAGCATGCCCGTGCACCTGCGCCTCCAGTGGCAGAGGGTGGCTCCGGGTGACCGCCTCCCCTGTACGGTTGCGACAATCGACGATGATGGCTTCACGCTATTCAGAGCCGCCGGCGCAGGCGCCGTCATCACCCGCCTCAACCTCGTCGCCAGCGGCCGGTGCCATCTTCACTCGTCGGCCTTTGCTTCAACCGTTTAGCAGGGGACCACATAGCCTCCGAGTGCACCTTCCCATCCCACTGCCTCTTCTGCCTCCGCATGGGGCATCGGGCGAGGAACTACAGTCACGGTCGCCCGCCCTAGCGCCTCCCCTCGGAGCGGGTGCGAGGGTCTACACGGCGTCATCGAGCTGGCTCGCAACCGCGCCACCTCCGTCCTAATAGCCATGGTGTTGACAATGGAGGCGACTTCCTGGTTGCCCCTAGTGTTGTTGATGATGGCGTCGGTGACCGCCAGGGTGCTGTTGACACGCAGCACAAAGTGCCACCCATCATCGTTGGACGGATTCTTTGTCCAGCCCCTTCGTTGTGTGCGACCGGTTGCTCACAGCCCTCCCTGCTCGCTCCACAGGACTGTGCTTTGCATGGGACTGTGAGGGGAGTCATTCATGCCGGTCGTTGACAGAACCGGCGCCGGAGAAAGCTGCGGAGGAAGGTCAACATCGTCGTCAACTACGCCATCAACATTGCCACCTCTATTGACCCGCTCGAGCTTGTGTTGGGTGAGAGCACGGAGCCTCCCGTATGGGTGGATCCGATGCTCGATGAGCTCTATTCCTCCCTTGTCGTGAGTGGGTCAACGGAGGCCTCTGTGTTGTGCTCTCCTCCTCCGACAGCTACCTCTTCGAAGGCCCTGATAGTGACACCACCACGTATGGCCCACCTCATCTTTGCGGATGAAGAGGCGCCGGGATTGGATGCTGAGGACGTTCCGACTACTCCACCATTGACCGCACCAGCTGCTGAGCCGCCGACCGCTTCCTCTGCTGGCGTCTCGACCGACCCAGTGGTGATCGTCCACGATGCTCGCGTGCAGGACCACTCCGTGCATGTGGACACGGCCCGAGATGTCGAGGGCGCGCGCCGGAAAAACACGGTCATCAACACTGAGGCGGCCCCGGAGCCACGGCAGCGGCATCAGATGCCCAGGGAACCGAGGCACACAAAATGGCGTCCATCGACTTCATAGCAGAGTTCAAGAAACCCCTGGAGGAAACGCTGCTCAACACTCCCATGCTGCGCGTCACCAAGGACGATCCGGCCGTTGTCGACATGGGGTGGCTGCCCAAGCGTAGCGCCAGCCTGGCCGCGAAGAGCAAGTTCAGAGCTGACAAGCCGGAAGCACAGGCGCGCAAGGTACTCATGAAGAAGCTAGGATATGAAGTGGAGACGGAGCGCCCAGACGAGGCCTCGTTCCAAGAATTCCATGATGCGGCCTTCCAGGTGGCAATGGCCGGGGAAGCGGAACAGGCAATGCAGGTTTTCTTCCATGAGAGGACGGGTTCGCGGCAGTAGGAGAGTTGTTAGCTTTTTGGTCGCCAAATTACTTTCCTATGTAATACACTCTAAGCTGGATCCAGTAGCTAGGAATGTGGACCTGTGTATGCGATTAATCGGTGCGGACGTCTTGCCGTCACCGTGAAATCGTCTTGTTGTTTTTTTATCTTTTATCCTCTTAATGAGAAATGGGTGAAGTCCTCGTCGTGAAAAAAGAAATAGCTGCTTGGACTACTGCAAGTGATGAGGCCATCGTTCTGTATGACAGCGAAGTAGCAGGAACTGTTACAGATCTAGGAATTGGTGGATCTGTTAAATTGTCTCGTCATGTTGTAGCTGTTCCGGTGGACAAAGGTCTGATGCTCTATGTTAGTGACGAAGATGAGTGTCTTGAGTTTGATGTGTGGCATGATTTTGAAGATGACTCTGAACATAGTTGCATGCTCGGCCCTTATCAGCTACAGTAGAAGGTTAGTTGGACTGCGGTGGAAAGACAGCGACGTCCCAAGATGTTGGAGGATATCGGGCAGGTTCAGGTGTTGTGGTGATAGGATGTGAACCTCTGTTAAATCTAGGAAATGGCATATACAATCAGTCTGTAATCAGCATTGATCGAAATCAATAATTTATTAACCGGTTTTTTTTATACAAGGACTTGCATTGAAGTTAAGAGGACAGTACGTAAAAGATCTATTTGATCCCAGGATCTTGCTGAACAATGGCACAGCTAGGTGATGTGCTACTCTGTTTGTCTGCCAATTTTACTTGCTGGGGTGTTGTGTCCATTTGTTGACTGCCTGTTTTTACTTGCTGAGCCCTGAATTCGTACTACGTACGACGGCATAGCCTTTTCCTTGTCTCGCCGTCAGCGAGTTTTTTCATGCTTTTAGAGATGCTTCTTCTCATAGTACCATCACACTTGCTTCATTGCTTGTCCGTCGTCTCGTGTCGGTCAGATCGACAAAAGAGCAGCTAGAATGAAAGCATCGGTCGAGATCGTCCGAAACGCATGCCACCGGCCGCCGACTGCTGCGTGAGACCGAGGACGACGACCCTGACTGGCCGGCCGCACCGGTACGGCACCGCCGTGTCCGAAGAGCGGAGGCCGCAGCGGTTGCATGCGTCACGCGGCGTTTTTTTCCTCGTGGCTAATCATCACGATTCACGAGCTCCACGACTACTAGACAATCACAAACTGCTGCTGATCCGCGGGTAAATGCACTGGCAGCAGGCCCCCGCTTCACAGTCCGGCCCAATAGAATGATGGACCCTTTGAAAAACAAGCGTGATGTGAATCATGGCGCCTGGCTCTCTGCCTCAGCCAGCGGGAAAATTGGGCAATGCCGAGGAATTTGTACACGGCCCAACTGTTGGGCACTGCCATAATAAACCATGCATAAAGCCACTCACTCATTGTTGCAGCGACGAATGCCTGGGTTCTCTGCAGATGACAATGGCATCGCCCCGAATCATACATGTGGATCGCCCAAGATTACCATGTTAGATATGTGTAAAATTTTTGCAACAGATGAAGTTATTGTGCTAAATTGAACAATCTTGTCCTTGCACTCCCTTCTGTCCTGCATTGACTAGAATCTTATGTGACGTAGGTACTAGAAGTTATCTTTGCTCTCTTTTTCTTTCTAAGACGATGCCATGTAAGCTCCATTTGGTTCTAATAAATTTTAGCTAGTAGCAATTGTGTATACATTTTTTTTATATACTAATCATACCTTTAGAAGGATGGCCCTGGTGCAAGCGGTAGAGCTTTACCGTCTGTGACCAAGAGGTCCAGGGTTCAAGCCCTACCCTCTGTATATTTATGTAGGGATGACTGCTGGCTATTTTCTCTTCCCCAGACCCCACAGTGCAGGAGCCTACGGCACTGGGTACACCTTTTTTTTTTACTAATCATACCTTTCCCAAACATCACCGTGTGTTTCTGTGTTTAATTGTTGGTGTTACCTCTAGTTATATCAGCTCTTGTTTGTAGACCTTGTGCCACCGCACTTCCATAAATGCTAGTTTTTTTTTTGCATTTATATAGAAAGTACTTTATCATACTTTTTATAGTCAAATAAGTTGGAATAATGAGTTATTTTAGTTTCTTTTTAATGAAGACGACGGTGGTAATTCATATGCAAATTATTAAGGGTATATTAAATTATATTTCAGTAGCATGGGGGGGGGGGTAATCCACATGTAAATTTAAGATCTTCATTCATATGCAAATTATTAAGGGTATATCAAATTATCTTTCACAGTAGAATAAGGGGGTAATCCATATGTAAATTTAAGATGTTGTTTTGTATTATGTTTCATATATAGTACCATTGGTAATTCAGATGTATATTTATTAATTGGGTCACTTGTTTTTTAATAGCATCAAAGGTGAATAATTTAGAAGCAAATCACACCAGATTGCTACTATTTGTCAATGAATTGAGTAGAGAGTTTGCTGGCTTGATATCCTGATATATCATTTTGTAATAGTGACATTAAAATAAGGTATTCTATATGTCGGTCCCGGAGTCCTTTAACTGCAGCCTGTCACCAGAAAAAGACCCCGGCGTTGCGTGAGGCAGATCCAATTAAGCTCGTTTGGTATTCCATTCAATGTATAGTAGTGCCGTACGTAACGACGACTAATGAAAAAGGCTTCCATTGATTTAGGTGTAGTTTGGAGCCGTGCTACGAGCAAAGCTATACAAACATATGTCCTATACTAGAATAAATCCCGGTCGTTGCCCCGTCTGCACTTCCATCGATCGACTCACCGCGTTTACCAGCTGCCATTGAATGGTCTGCTTGCGCGCATTGCTGGCCACGACATGCATGGAAGCTGTGTCGCCGCGACGACTAGCTAGCTAGGTTTTGTTCGGTGACCGTCGTCGTCATTTTTTGGTGAAGTCTACAGTTTATTTAGACCGTACGTCATTTCTTAGTGAAGACGAAGTACGTCTCCCCACACAGCCAAGAGCGAGAGCTTCGACTATTTCATCACTGCTAATTACAGATAAAAACGGTATGAATATTTTTCGACGACCGAATTCGTTTAGTGGGGTTAAATCTGTCCGCATGTGTGTCACGGCTAATCAGTCTGTAAACAGCTAGCTGTCCCTTCACCAATCACCATCAATTTAAGCAAAGCGTACGTACCGGGACCAAAGAAGACAGCATCTATGAGCCATGCGCGGCATTTCGATCAGCAACATGTTTCTCATGCGCATCCACTGCCGTGCCACCAATACGTGGAACCCCATGAAGCTTGGTCCGTGCACCTGCTCGATCGGTTACTGTACCGGATTACTTTTATTATGTAGTACAAGCTTGACTTTGAGATAGCTAGCTAGCTGATTGGCACCCTAGTACTAGGTAAATTTTTCTACACTTGCTCTCATCATTTCTATAGGTGTCGGTGCACGTATACTGCCTAATAGTATACTCCAAAGATGATGGCAGGCAGTTGTCGTCTTCAGTCTCCGGCCAGCTCCATCTCTTTCAGCAACCTGTTTGTCTCTTTAATTAAAGTTATATATGTACGGTAGCTGTTACATGATTATCCTATACATTATCCGCGTTATTTTTTTTACTACGCTCCATATTTGGCCGCATGTTAGTCGCACGGTTCCAAACACAGGGTTTCTTTTCTGTATTTTTCATGTGAGAGTAGACTAATTTCTCCAAAATTCTTATACAATTTGAGTGAAATTAATTCAGGCATTTCAAAGGCGCCTGCAATACAACTGTATGATACACACAGAAGTGAGTGCAGCATGAGATGAGCATGATGATGAGTGCCGTGCCCACTGCAAGGTCGGCCAATGTATGCCAATAATGTATAAGAAACAGACAATCGGCGCCCATGCTTTGGCATGCGAGAGAGCCACGTACTAGTACTACCGCCACCCGGCCAATCTTGGCTTCCAAGGCTCGTCGATCCAACGTGGAGCACCCAGGCATTGCCCTGCACGCCTGCCTGCATGCGTACACACACCTGCTTGGCCCTTGGATGGATGGATGATGGGCCTCGCGATTCTTTTGTTCGCCGGCCGGGCATCGTTTTGCTGCTGCTACTCACCGTGCAGTGCAGGCGTGTGGAGCAAACAAAGGCGATCGAGTGGGGTGTGGCGAAGCTAGCAGAGGTCGGCGCTGCGGAGTAGAATTCACAAAGACAACGTCGTGGGTCCCCGTCCCTAGCTGCCTAGCTCAGTTATTTTGCTGAGCTTCCATGCTCAGTTATTTTGCTGAGGTTGCATTCCATCTCATCTCCCAATGCTGCAATGCACGCTAGAGGAAACTAAAAATCGGCGAAAAGTCAGGGCAAACCGGCCGACGCCTGAAGGAGGAGGAGAGCGATGTCCCTACTCCCTAGCCCTCTAGCTAGTAGCGGGAGACGCCAGCATCATCGTGGGGACACCGGACACCCGAAAATTTGGACCCAAGCAAGCAAGAATGCGTCACACTTGGACACTCTTGTAGCAAGAGCGTCTGCATCATATCATCCGTGCATGAGCACCACCCGAACCAATTAAGCTCCCTATAGCAGTACCTCTCTAGCTATAGCTCATCTGGGGCTGGTGGACTGGATGTCCATCCAAGACGACGATGAACGCCTGGGCCTGGCGACATGGATCGGTCCATCCATCTGGTTTGTCCGATAATTTCGTCGGCTCACACCAGTATATGCATGCGCCCCCACCCATTCTTTATGAAATTTGTTCCGTGCGCATTAATCAGCGCATGGCGTTTTGCATGGAAAAGACACGCATCTCCCGGCTGGCGTACCGCCGGTACCAACTTAGTGAAATGGCCCCTCTGCATTGCAATGCAATGGTACTATGGTAGTAACGAACGAGTTAGAGACTTTTACCCGTGTCATTACGAAAGATGCACCAATCCCTTATGTCCCCCAAAAAGTTCAATCCGGCCTGTGTGACCAACACCATCTTTGTTTTTGTCCCTGTGCCATTCCGTCCATTTGAGCTGCTTACGGTGTCAGACTGCCATAAAAAAGACCAAAATACCCTCAGCTTTAATCATAATGGCACGTGGGCCCCACATCCGTCCCTTTCCTCTCCTTTCCTCACGGTCTTCTCTCTTCGTGAAGTTCCCCAGCCGTCCTCGCCGTCTCTTCGTGCTCCACTGCCGGCAGGAGGAGCTCACGCTGTAGGGGGTTAGGCAGGGGCCGCGGCGCCGGCACCGAGGATAGCCCGCGTGGCCGCAGTGGCGGGCGTGGCTCTCTTCGCGGCTCCACGGGGCGGGCCGCGGGGCCGGCACCCAGGCCGCGACGTGCCATGGCCACTGCGTGCCCCCGCTGTCTAGGTCGTCCTGCCATGGCCGTCTCGCGCCCAAGGCGCAAGCCGCCAAGCGCCATGGCTGCTACGCGCCCAGGCCCCTAGCAGCCATGCCTCAGCCCACCACCGACGAGGCGAGGAGAAGGTTGCCCCCAGCACGAGCAGGGAGTTGAGGCCGCCGTCTGGGCGGGCAGGGTGGCCGGCCTCGCCCGCGGTGGCCGGCGTGCGAGGCGCCGCGGCGGATGGCGCGTGAGGCGAACACCGTTCGCAGGGCCTCGTGGAGTAGATGGGGACGGCACTCACGGGAACGCGCCGCGACGACGCGCTCCGCCCTGAGTGCGTGTAACGCGTGGGCGAGCTCCGCCCGCCATCGAGACCACGGCCTCCGCACACGTCTTGGCCGCCACACGCTCCAGCTCCGTGAAGTTCCCCAGCCGTCCCTCGCGCGCACAGGCGGCTCGTCGACCCACGGCCGCCGCAACGGCGCGCTAGTGGCGTGGCTGGCGGTGGGGCGTGGCGCGCGGCCGGGGGCGGGCCGGCATGTGCGCGCGGCCACCGGCGGGGGTGGGAGGCTGGGTCGGGTCTGGGGTGCGACCTCCGCCTGACTGAGGAAGAAGAAGTGTCCATGTGCATAGATTGGCCCCACCGTGCAGAGACAGAAGGGAGTGGATAGGATATGAGAGAGGGGGGTATTTTTGACATTGTTTTGGGCGGGACCCACATGTCAGGACGGTCAAAGCATTGAAAACTGACAGAAGGCGGACGGAATGGCATGGAAGGAAAAGCAAAGATGGTGTTGGTCACACAGGCCGGAACCAACTTTTCAGTGACATGACGGCTTGGTGCAACTTTTGTAATGACACACAAGAAAAAGTCTCAACAAGTTACTCTTATTCCCATGCATGCATGCATGCAGGTTTTTCGCATGCCAAAACCTATCGCCTTCTCCATGGCGGCACCCGCAATGGCTGAATCTGAACTCAGCGCGTGCGTGCGTGCCATGCCTATAGACTAGTGTCTCCTCCTCCTCATGTACCTTGTACCTTCATCTCATCACAAGGCACACAGTTTGCAGCTAAACTACCAGGGATCGAAGGAGCACGTACTGTGGCACACGCAAGCGCTGAAACGCATGCGAGAGGCACGCCCCGACGGCCCACAATAAGCGGTATACACGGTACACGGTACGGCGAGATTGGCACCGCCCAACAATCAAAAGAGGAAAAGAACAAGAATTTGTTGGTCCACCGAACCCCATCGATCGAGTGTACGGTGAAAAGGACGAGCAACACCGTGCAAGCTTTTGCCTGCCCATCTATGATTTGATCTATGAGAATGCGATTACGAGCTGAGGCGGCAAGGCAGCCAGGATCGATCGAGCTAGAACCAAGAGGACCACCGGTACGGCGGCTGCTAGGTGAGGTGAGGGTGAGAGTGTGAGACCTATCGATTCATCGGCCACATTGCACGGTGTTGTGACCTTGTCCTTGTCGTCGATGCTGGTTTGGTTCCGCGCCCCGGGCTATATATATAATGGAAGGAAATGTTTTGATTCGTGCGGCTGGTGCTGTGTTGCAGCAGTCGTATCGTGTAAAATATGAAGATGCAAAATCGATGGTCCAAATTCGAAATTTTCTTGCAACAAGTACGCAAAAAGAAGATGTGTGTGTGTGGATGGATGTTGATCTCGGAAGCCCTCTCTCTCGTTTCTTAAAGCTGAAAAATGACGGTCAGCAGGACCACTTGCTCTTTGATATATGTATGGATAATCCGTGGCTAGCAAGTGTTCACGTCGTTCCACCATGCATGGGCCTACCTGAACAACAAAGAAAGGGTTTTCATTTCGACGGAAAGGACCCCAAAGAAGCTGCCTTTGAAAATATGCCGAGATTTGAGCGGCACAGGGGGGCCCTGGGCAGGATTGTTAAACTCTCCATCTGTGCTAGCTCAAAGCCGCGGCCGAGCACGAAAACCCTTGAAAACTTCCAAAAGCTCCCATGAAGGGCCCTACGTGTGTTGCATTGTATACAATGTGGCTTTCGTTATTGCAGCTTCTTTGACAGTAGCAGCTGTATCCCAGCAATCTGCATCTTTCGATTGCACCGGCCTTTTACTTTATTTTGTGTGTCTAAAGAACTTTGAGAGGCTATGCATGCTGCTTTGCTGAAGGCAGCATGCAGGTCGGTCAGTCGGTTAGTAGTTGGTTGCAGAGAAGTAGCAGTAGTTCGGTGCTTTGAACTGAGAGGCTACATCTACGTACATGCATGCTTTACCATGCCGATCGATGCAGTTTGGATCGGTGCACATTTCTTGGTCGACGAAAAGCAAAATCATGCCGGCGTCCTGTAGCACTCCTCCTACATTCCAATTGCATGCTACAGTAGGCAGGAGTAGCTGGGAGTGTCTAGAAAGAGAAAGCTTGGTCGTCGCCGCAGGCCGCAGCATACTCCGTACGAGCGAGCATGAGCCCCTATGATTGGCCCTGGCCGTGATCAACGTACAAGGAACGGCGTAAAAGTGATGACGATCACGATCAACGACCGAGTCGAGTGGAGTACCAGACGGACGGGGCACCAGATCCCATGTCTGGTTGACGAGGAGCGCCGCGTACTCCTCTTCCATCGCACGGCGCCAGTGAGAGTCCGACAAGACGTCGCGAACGAAAAAGGGTACAGGAGAGACCTATGGGTCGCCAGGCAGCGCCGCGAGAGCCCGGGGCCGCAGGGTACCAGCCGCGCTTCGCGTCACCATAGGGTGAACATGACTCAGGTCTCGGTGAAGGAGCGATGGGTGGTAAACTGGCAGCACGACGCGGGCAGTCGGGGGCCGCGGCGGTGGTGAAGGCATCACCGGCGGAGAGTTAGTCGAGGCTCCCGGGGCGGGGGAGGGGGGTCGTCCGAAGCGGAGGGCCATCCATCACCCGCGGTCGAGACCCCCCCCCCCCCGCGGTCAAGGCCCTTGTCGAGCTCGAGGCTCCCGGGGTGGGCGAGGGGGGTCTTTTGAAGCGGAGGGCCGTCCGTCGCCCGCGGTCGAGGCCCCCTCGGCGGTCGAGGCCCCCCTCCTCCCGCGGTCGAAGCCCTTGTCAAGGTCGAGCTTCCCGGGGCGGGCGAGAGATGGTCGTCCAAAGCGGAGGGCCATCCGTCGCCCGCGGTCGAGACCCCCCAGCGGTCGAGGGGGGTCATCCGAAGTGGAGTTTCGGCCGTCACCCGAGGCCCCCCGTTGAGACGGTGTCCAGCCTGAGGAAGGGGGTCGAGAGGTCGAAGTAGGCCTTGATCCCTGCTCGACTGCTGGGTCAGGCAGCCCGAGGGAGTGGCCGAGGGGTCGGAGGGGGCCTTGATCCTGGTGTCTGTGGTGTTGGTGGTGGTGAAGGGGAAGACTGATTCGTCAAAGACCACATGATGAGAGATGAGGACACTTCGAGAGGTGAGATCATAACAGCGGTAGCCTTTATGATCCGGGGAATACCCGAGGAAGACACACAGAGTCGACCAAGGAGCCAGTTTGTGGGGAGCGGTGGCAGCGGTGTTAGGATAACACGCACACCCGAAGACCCAAAGGTGGTCATATCGAGGGGGGTACCAAAGAAAGCATGGTGTGGTGTAGGAGCTAGGCAGGCAGCAGAAGGAAGGCGGTTAAGGAGATAAGTGGAGGTGTGCAGACTCTCAGCCCAGAAGCGAGTAGGAAGCGACGCCAGGAGCAGAAGGGTGCGCATGTTGTCGTTTGTGGTGCGAATCATGCGCTCGGCCTTGCCGTTTTGGGAGGAGGTATACGAGCAAGACATACGTAGTTGGACACCGTGAGTGAGGAAGAAGGCACGAGAGGTGCTGTTATCAAACTCGCGGCCATTGTCACACTGGACGACCTTGACGGTGAGGCCGAACTGAGTCGACACCCAGGCGAAAAAATGGAGAAGTGTGGGAAAAGCGTCAGACTTGGCACGCAAGGGAAACATCCACGAATAATGAGAGTAATCGTCAACCACCACAAGATAGTATTTATAGCCAGAAATGCTGAGAACAGGTGATGTCCAGAGGTCGTAGTGTACAAGATCAAAAACTTGAGCAGCATGTGAAGAAGAATGATAAAGTGGAAGACGAACATGACGGCCCAGCTGGCACGCATGACACAAATGCTCATCGTGAGCTTGAGTACAACGTATGTCGGAACTACGACTAAGCTGCATTAGAGCATCACGTCCAGGATGGCCGAGGCGACGGTGCCATGTGGTGGAGGAAGTAGTGGCGACGAAGGCAGCTGATAGAGTGGACGGTGAGGAAGACGAAGCAGATGCTGGAAGTTGAAGGGTGTAAAGGGGCCCCGTGCTGTCACATCGGAGAAGAGGACGCCGGGAAGCCAAATCCTTCACGGTAAGACCAGAAGAGTCAAATTTGACAGAACAAGAGTTGTCAACGATAAATCGACGAATAGAAAGAAGGTTGTGAACCATAGAGGGTGCAACAAGAACATCAGGAAGACGAAAGGAGCCATGAGCGCCGGCGGCAGCAACGGACGTGACAGGAAGACACGAACCATTTACGACCATGATGGATGAAGGGTGAGAAGAAGAGGGAGGGTGAACGGAGGAGAGTATACCAGGCTGCAAGGGCAGTCGAGGAAGACATGGACCCCGGTGTGGAGGTGGACCCTGGCTGGATGCCCTGAGTGAGCTCTTCCAGGACAAGATCATCCCGGACCTGCAGGAAAGTGGGAAAGGGCCACTGCCGGGTGATCCATGTCTGGAGGTGGGCGTAGCGGTCACTGAACCCGTGGAGGACATTGAGGACCAGGATATGGTTCTCCACGGGCCAGCCAAGGTCGCCGAGGGAGTCCGCCATGCCCTTCATCCGGCGGCAGAACTCAACAACTGAGAGGTCACCCTGGAAGAAGGTACGAAAACTCGCATTGAGACGCAGAACTCGGGCTTCAGCGTTGCCCAAAAACTGACCCTCGAGCACAAGCCAGGCCTGGCGAGCATGAGCAGAGTTGTGGACGATGTCGTGTAGCTCGAGGGAGATCGTGCCGAGGATCCAAGAAAGCACAATGCTGTCGAGGCGCATCCACAAGGGGGTCTGGACCGCGACCGAGGCGTCGAGGAGGACGTGGTTGTCGAGGGCGTAGCGGCGGAGGGTGAGGAGGAGCAGGTCCCGCCAACGGGAGTAGGAGGGCGACTCAGGCTCGAGGACGACCGGGACGAGAAGCCGGATGTTCTGGACACCCCCGCCCTGGTAGTGGAGCCGCGCCACGAGGGGATCTGCCGGATCGTGCCAGACGACCGCGATGTGGGTCCCGCGTCGAGGGGGTGTCGAGCTGGAGGGACCCCGTGTCGAGGGGGTGTCGAGCGGAGGGGCCCCGACGTCGTGGGAGGCAGGGGGACGAGAAACTGCTCCGCCTCGGCGATCTGGCGGGCCAGTGCATCAGCCGCATCACGCTCGCGCTCCCAAGCGAGGGCGGCCGCACGCACGCGGGCCTGGCCTTCCGTAGCAGTAGCCCGGGCTGCGACGAGGGCGGCGGCGAGGGCGGGGTCGGGACCCGCTACGTGGAGAGGGGCCGGCAGGGTCGGAGGGGCGGTGTAGAGAGAAGAACCCGCGCCCGCGCCAGGCGCGCGCGGCGTGACGTCAGCGACGACGCCCGCCGCGGCGTCGGCGCCCGCGGTCGTGCCCGCGGCCGCGTCCGCCATGAGGAGAGGAGCGGTGGCGGCGTCGAGAGAGCCGGGGGCGGCAACGGTAGGAGGACGGGCAACCTGCACCCACGTGAAGTTGGGGAGAGTAGGAAAGCAATCAAAGGAGGTGGGAGAAGGAGGAGGAGGAGGAAGACCAGCCATAGCGGCACCGGCGACAACGGTGGCGGCGACGGCCGGCGGGGGAGGAAGGGAGGGAGGGAGAGAACACTAGCTCGATACCATGCTTGTGACTCACATCAATTGGGTTAATCCTAAAAGATAGCTTATATAGTATTTTATACATGAATCTCATGCACCTAATTCACTCGTACTTCAACAGTTTTGGGCTCCCTCCGTTCCCCATCGGTTAATCGCCGGCCGGATGGTGAATCCTTCCTGCCCGGCCACAGGGAATTGCTTATCGACAAAATGCTTCATGTGCAGATCCTGCATCGACGGTGACTCGGTGAGGGATCGGATACACGTACAAAATACAGTAGGCTCCAATATACCTACTGTCGTTGTTACAGCGACCAAATTTTCGTTGCATTCCTCATCATGCGCAAAAACGACCGACAGGCGCAAAGAGTTGAGAGAGATCGTTACAAGTACTACTGTACTAGTAGTAGTTCGTTACATTGTCGTCGTTAACTCGTTATTATACGTACCACATACTTTGAACCTTTCATGTTTCATCGTACAAGACGACCGACATGCACAAAGGGCCGGTTGAGAGCCAAGCAAAGCAGGGCAGGCGAGGCCGGCTTTGCTGCTGCTGCAATGCAAGTAGCACTGCCACCTGTTCCTGGTCTCACAGACTTTTCCTGGTCTCACAGACTTTTCAAACTTTTTTTTTGCCCTCTCCTGTGTCGTGTGTCCTGTCACGCTTCACGAGAAGTTTTCCATCTTTGCTTCTGCTTTACTACTCCTCCCAGTGGCAGGTGGGCCTGGCTGCACCCTTCTGGCCCCACTAACCCTGATGCTAGCAGGAGCGTACATATTCATCAGTCGTGAGTCGTGCTCGATCGAGGACCGAACCATGCATGTGTAGGATCGAGTAGATTTGTTTTCTGGAAGGAGGGTAATTTTTTTTCCGAATGAACAGAAATTAGATTACTCGTAGTAGATTCTAAAAAGATCTTGGAATCTTATTAGAATTCTTGCAATGAATAAAACCCGGACAAATCTCCATGAGGCGACGCATATGCGGCGGTGTGCAACGCTACAGCGCTGCTACTCCTATTACTCCGTACGGCCACTGGTCGGTAGCCCGAGCCTAGCCCAGGGCCAGAAAGGTACTGCCGCGGCAGGGCGGGCTCGGTTCTCGCGGACAGTTTCTCTCACACACTGTTCACGCGCGTGCCGGCCCTGTCAGTCTGCGCTAATCTCCAGCAGCTCCTGTCCACCTCAGATCCGGCGTAGGTACACTGACATGCGGGACCTGGAAGCCGCTAATCTCCGGTCCGCAGAGGTCAGCGAAGGCGTTGACGGGGATGGTCGCAGCATGTCGGCGTGCGGCCAGCGCACGAGCAACCACCCGGACGCGGTGCCGTGCGGGCCGTGGCCGGCCGGTGGGCGCTCCGGCCGCTCACGCCACAGCGTCCGTCCATTTGCCCCACCCGCGCAACCGGCGCCTCGGCAGTCGCGTCCGCTTCCGGGGCGGTGAGGGCCCTCGCCCGCAATTCGCGTGGCAACGACACAGCCACCACCGCAGACTCTTGTCAAATCAAAGAACAAAAATTGTCACCACACTCCACGCACTACAGATCGACCCCGTGACACCGTTGCAACGACAGCGGCAGTGTTGTTAGCCTATTAACAGCCACAATTATGCCCGGCCGTGTACTGCTCGCTGTCTGATGTGCTGACGGTCCGGAGACAAATGGTCAGCACCCAGTGGTCCTTTTCTATTGTATACCTGGGCAGAGTTTTGTCCGTCGCCGTGCATCATCCAACTTCCCATATCTTCTTCGTTTCAATACACATCTCGCTTTCCAAACGGTCAAAATTTTAAAGCTAATATTAATAAACAAATTAACATTTACGATATATAATAAAAAATATTAATATGAGTATGTAGTGTATTTTCTATAATAAATCTATTCATAAATATAAATATTGTTTATTTTTAAACTTATATTTGTAAGGTTTGATTTCTTGATAAGTGAGATGTGCGTTTATTTAACACAAAGGGAGTACAACCTATATATTGTATAGGAAATTCTAGTGTTAGTTCATTTCATAAATACATAAAAAGAATCTCGTATTCTAAACAGGGTCTTGGGCCTCAATAATAAGCTTTATAGTTTATTTTATGGTCATTTACTTTATGTTAGGAAGTTAATGTTGGTTTGAATGGAGCAAAATATGTGCATATCAAGAATTGGCAAACCAATACCTAGCTAGACTGGGTAGGTGGCTCTGGCTGCATTATAGTTTCTTGGGTTCCCATTTCTACGGGAGTCAAGGCTAGAATTGTGGTTTAAAAAAGATCTCATCAAGGATACGTTTGGCAGCGAGAAGTGTTCAGGTTCTCATTGCAATCACTGCCAAATGCCGCAAATGTGCAAGATGTTCGAGGGAAATTCAATGGAACATAATCTCGATTTTGCACCGGTACGAAGAAAAATACAAAACCTGGTTTTTCTTATTCTAGTTCTAGTTTCAACAATCGAGTAAGCTAGCCAAATAGTTCCAAGAAATAAGCGATTATTATGAATATAAAATACCCACGGTTCTCTCATCCACTTGCACACACATATTGATCGTATTAATGACGGATACATAACGCTAAAGTCCACTGCTGATTTGATGAAGTTGTAAAACTAGCGTCATTGATTTTAGGAAACTAGCCAAACCGGTTTTCTTAGAACACACGTGATTGACCAGTTTTAGGTGCAAACATTCTATTCTATTGTTCTATTTTGTATTTGGTGAAGTTTCTTCTTTAGCTATTGAATATATCCACATCCCTTATTCACATCTAGTTGCTTTTTAACCATATCTGTCACCTCGCTCTTACATCTGAACCACCATATGTCTCTAGTTGCTCCTCAAGGTATACAAGCATTTGGCGCCATCATCCCGTCTCCATGTGCTGCTTTATCATGTTTTAGACTACGTGAAACATATTAGTTATTTACATTATCGTTTATGATTACTCTCTTCTATATTTTTTCTTGCCATGTCATATCTAGCTAAGTAAATAGCTAGTTGTTATAGATGTGCTTAAAAAGACTTCTTTTAGAATTATATAATAGTTCATACATTCCCAATGTAGAAAGCACCTGATACGTGGCGAATGTTTTTTTCCCGCTAATCTTGCTCTACGTTTTCATTTTTTCCACACAAACAAACCGTTTGGGCCTGCTTGTGATGTAACCGTTCCTATATTTTCTTGTTTCTATAAAATTTCTATGTGATTCCTATAAAATTTATGTTCTGTAATAACACTCTCTCTCCGTTGCAAAGTATAAGTATTCCTAATAAAAAAATAATAAATTAAAATAGAGTGATTAATGATCGGTGAACAGGGCGGGTCACGCGAGATTGCAATGTCACGGACAAAATAATGACGTCTTTTCAGCGGAACAGTAGCTCGCGATGCGGCTGTTACACTTCTGTCCGTGGGCCCCGCCCCGGGCTCAGCTACGGGGCCTGCGTGAACCGAGTCCAGCCTCTCTGCGTGGGCTTCTTCCGGTCTCCCCCGTCCCAGCTTTCTCCACCTCTCCTCTCCTGTAGTTCTTCTCGTGCGCCCTCACAGTAGACGCGCTAGGTTGCTGCTAGCTAGGAGCCTAGGAGTAGCTCGCTGCAGTGCTGGTGCTGCCGCACTCTCTCTCCTCTTGCTGCTTCTCGCTCGCTCGTCTTTAAAGCTGTCGCCTTTTGCCGATCTCGGCGACTCGCCTCCTGTCTCCTCTCTTTCCTCCTGAACCTGGGTTCTTCGTCTGTCGTCTCCGGTTTCGACAGGATCCGGCAACCCGGCCGGCGAGCGAGCGAGCGAGCACTGCTGGTCCTGGGAGGCGTCGTGTTTTGCAGTTGATGGCCGAGGTTCCGGGCACCACTGCGGGGGCCGGTTTGCGCTGGGGTACGCTGTGACGCCGGTCAGTAGCTGGCGACGGTGCCCGTGCGTCTCTCTGTTGCTAGTGCGCGCGCGCGGGGAAGGCTGAACAGGTGACGGCGTCATTCCTCAGAGCCTCTGCCGTGAGCCATTGCGTGTTCTTGCGATTCTTTTTTGTTTTGGGATTTCTTGCGACTCTGTCAAGCGATCTTTTCCTTGAGCTTTTCTCTGCTTTTGCGTGGGAAACATGGGTGCGATAAAAAAATAATGCGGATTTCAACTGCTCCTCATCTTGCACGTTGAAGTTTTTTGTGGCCTGCAATCTCGTCTTGCGTTGCGGAATCGTGTGGTTCCAGCGCCGTTTCCCCGGTCCCCTGTTCCCGCCGCGGCTAATCGGCCACATTTGCGTGTTCTGTTCCTGCAGTGGCCGCACTTTTCCCTCCTCGGTTTCAAGCCAAAAGCTGACCCCTTTGCGTGCTTTTCTACGTCTCTTTCTTTGCCTGATGGATAGAGGGAGGGTTGTTAATCTTCTGCATTTGATTTTTTCAGGTTATTAAATCATTTCCAACACCGATTTTGATCGCTGTGAGAAGGTGGAATTGTAGGTGAGCGAAGGGATCGCTGCGTGTTGAAGCTGGTTTTCTTTCGGTGGTGGTCGGTGGCCAGGCAACGATGGCAGCAGCCGTAGCGATGCGGAGCGGGAGCAGCGATGGCGGCGGCGGGTACGAGAAGGGCGGGATGGACACGGGCAAGTATGTGCGGTACACGCCGGAGCAGGTGGAGGCGCTGGAGCGAGTGTACGCCGAGTGCCCCAAGCCCAGCTCCGCGCGCAGGCAGCAGCTGCTACGCGAGTGCCCCATCCTCTCAAACATCGAGCCCAAGCAGATTAAAGTCTGGTTCCAGAACCGGAGGTGAGCGCGCCCCCGTCTCCCGTCAATCTGTTGGAACTTATCTTCCAGGAAGTGAATCTTTGATGAATCCTTTTGTTTCTATATATATGTAATGATGCATTGATACTATTGGTAGAAGTACTCTAGAACGGAAGAGTTATGATGGCCTTAGAAATTTAGCATGAACGAGCCCAGATGGGGGTGTTGTGCAAACCTGAAAGTCCGCTCCATGCTATTCTGAGCAAATGGCCAAAGCGTAGTTTGTCTTCTTGATTTTGGCAGTCATGTGCATGCTGATTCTTTTTGTCCGCTCTAGCTGAATTCTGCGTTCATTCTATCATGGTGTTAGGTGCCGTGATAAGCAGCGGAAGGAGTCTTCGAGGCTCCAAGCCGTGAACAGAAAATTGACAGCAATGAACAAGCTTCTCATGGAGGAGAATGAGCGATTGCAGAAGCAGGTTTCCCAGCTGGTTCACGAGAATGCATACATGAAGCAGCAGCTGCAGAATGTAAGGCCTGGTCTTGTTAACCAGAAGCCATATCGTGACATTTGTTTTGCATATCTGCATGTCCATTGCTGCCCTTTGTTTTTCTCCTTTAATACCGTCTCTTCACTGCTTACAGACGTCATTGGCAAATGATGCCAGCTGTGATTCAAATGTGACTGCTCCTGCAAACCTAAGGGATGCGAGTAACCCATCAGGGTAAATAACCAAAGCTTGCTGTGAAACTTTCTCACTTTAATAGGATTTATTTAATAACATACTGTTTATACTAATCCTTTTCACCTTTTGGGCCAGGCTCCTTTCAATTGCAGAGGAGACCTTGACAGAGTTCCTCTCAAAGGCTACAGGGACTGCTATTGATTGGGTCCAGATGCCTGGGATGAAGGTTGGTTGATTAACTTTAGAGGTTCCAATATTACATTTTTTTTTTTGAAAAAGTGATTCCAATGTTACATGCTCTGACAAGAAAATTATGTTGATCGAAACATGCTTATGTTGATCTCTTTTCTGTGATTAGCCTGGTCCGGATTCTTTTGGTATTGTGACCATTTCACATGGTGGCCGTGGTGTCGCTGCCCGTGCCTGTGGTCTGGTGAACCTAGAACCATCAAAGGTAGTTTATGCTTCAGAACTTTGTTCAGAGCTTACTATTACCTCAAGAATTTCTGCTGCTGGTTTACATGAATTCACATTGAAACTCTTGTACCTGTATTATGCTATAGGGATTTTTCATCCATACCATTTGTTTGAGGTGCTCCCTTCATCGACACCACCAAAGCTATCCAATGACACGTGGGTCTGGTTCTACATGTCATTGAGAAAGGCTGGTGGTATACATAAAAGGTGTATCTCAGGCGGTGGTACAGATGATACTATTCCAAAGCTACAACTAGGTTTTATCTAGAATTATAAAAGACTGAGACGCGAGTTTTTTAAGTACCTCAACACAAATTAAGCAATATGTGTGGGTTTAGGATTGTGCCTGTTTGGTCAATTAACTGGTGGCTTAGGTGTGCCACATCAAAGTATTCTTTTCCAAATATTCTGTTTATAACTAACTTGCCATCTTGAACATTGATCAACATTTCTGAAACTTTTTGGACATAAATTATCTAGAGGTTTTATGATTGTTTGCTTGATAGGTTGTGGAAATCTTGAAAGACCGCCCATCTTGGTTCCGTGATTGTCGGAGTCTTGAAGTCTTTACAATGTTACCAGCTGGAAATGGCGGCACCATTGAACTTGTTTACATGCAGGTTAGCTATATTTCGCTGATCATTCCATTTGTTAAAGAATAATAGTGTTCTTATATGTAGTTTTTGGTTTTTCCTTCAGATGTATGCTCCTACTACTTTAGTTCCCGCACGGGACTTTTGGACACTGAGGTACACAACTACTATGGAGGATGGCAGTCTTGTGGTGCGTATAGATTTGAAAACTTGGCCTTTGCTTGACTTGTTAACAAGGTAAATTACTGAAATGAAATTGTTGTTTACTTTGTGTGTGTTCCTGTATGTTTCAGGTTTGTGAGAGATCTTTGAGTGGTTCTGGAGATGGTCAAAGCGCTGCCACAGCACAACAATTTGTAAGAGCCGAGATGCTTCCTAGTGGCTATTTAGTTCGCCAATGTGAGGGTGGGGGCTCGATTGTGCGAATAGTGGACCATCTGGACCTTGACGTATGATTCCAAACTTCTACATGCTTGTTACACTGATGTTAATTTTCCTTCATCTAGTTACCAATTCAGTGTGACTGTATTTTACAGGCTTGGAGTGTTCCTGAAGTTCTTCGCCCCCTCTATGAGTCGTCTCGGGTAGTTGCTCAGAAGATGACTACTGCAGTGAGTTATTGCAACCTTTCCATACCTAATGTTACATCTGACATTCCATAAAATAATTTGTAGCATCTGTAAAAAATCCCCACCTTTCTAATAACTTAAAACAATTTATATTGTAAAGTAAATTTATTTACTAGTCTGAGGCTTAGTGTTTACAGAATCATATTGTATCCCTATGTTAAGCATTTTCACACATGACACGTGAGAATTGTTGAAATCTGGCTAATAGTGCTATCATGTTGCAGTGTTCTTTTTGTTTTTTGCTTTCTAGAATATAGAGGAGATGACTCATGCACCTCAAGTATATGGAGTTTGATTCATCATTTATTTAGCACTGTGGGAGCTACTCTCCTTTAGAAAATACAACCATCTATGGTTTATGTTTTCTACTGTCTATACAAGTATCTCTTATTGCACTTTTGGATTGATGGATTTAGGCCTTACTATGGTAATCTGGTTACCTCAAGAGGTGAGACCTAAAAAAAAGCCCTTAATTTTATATGGAACAACTTAAAAATCTGGTAAAGAAAAATAGATTCCTAGGATCACAGCATGATATGAGCGCACATAGGTCTGCATGCAAATACATATTTTTTGGTCCCCTCCCTATTTGCACTGAGTCGGATGCGTTTTCAACCTATAATAATCAGATGCCTAGAATGCTGATCGCGAGAATCAGAAACAATCATGCCAAATGCCCTGTGGTACAGATGATTATTTCAACTGTGTAGACAACCGCGAGAATACACTAGCGGTCGTGTTTTTTTGTGCTGCGAGCTATTGGCCACATTTTGGATACCGAAAAGCACGCTGCCGCACTGTGGTCCCAAACATGGCCATGAAAGAAAAAAAGAAACCCCCTCCATTTGGGCACATAGGTCGTCAACTCCTAATACAGATAAATATGGTTTGCACTGACTTGAATCATGTTTGAGTGCTAAAGCTGGAATCTGACGAAAGTACCGAGCCAATTTCATTTCCACTCCCGAACTCGTGATTAGAACTATCCAGTTTCTTCCCTTTGTTGTGGATCACTGCTGAAAAATTTGCTGCGGATCAGTTACTTTTTCCTGTATAATAAATGTTATGACTAAGTTACTACTTATTTTTTTCATGTTACAAAAATAAACATGTTAGAAACTACTTTAGATCTCATCCGCATGTCACATTATATCAAATAGGTAAGTTAGATCATGCATGTACCATGTATATTATATCGTATAGATGCTATTTGTCTTATTTCTCCTATTACCTCCTAGGAGGTAATAAATGATAATTGGCCTATGTAATTTACACTGCTTGTTGCTATCAAGGCGCTACGGCACCTCAGACAAATCGCTCAAGAAACAAGTGGAGAGGTTGTATATGCGATGGGGAGGCAACCAGCTGTTCTACGAACGTTTAGTCAGAAGCTGAGTAGGTGAGTCTTAAATAACGATATTACTCTTGCATCCTCAGCACCTTTCTTTCGGAGGAATATGCTGTTTCTTATAACATCAATCTTATTCACTTCTAGAGGCTTTAATGATGCTATAAGTGGTTTCAATGATGATGGTTGGTCCATTATGGGTGGAGATGGCATAGAAGATGTTATCATTGCTTGCAACTTAAAGAAGATTAGGAGCAGTAGTAATCCTGCAACTGCTTTTGGAGCCCCTGGAGGTATTATCTGTGCTAAAGCATCCATGTTGCTGCAGGTGAGAGTGCACTAATTTCACATAAATTAGTTACCTGTTGCTATATTACTACTACTTATAATAGTTAGCTTGGAATTCAGGGCCTAAAAGTATCGAGGCAATAGTTCTCTTTTAAATATTGATATGAAATATATTATATAGCTAATTTGATGCCATACGAGAAATATATATATTTACCGACCTAGTATCATGAGTTTATGAATTTCATTTGGCTGTGACTTATTTTGCATCTGCACTAGGTTCTATGTAATGTAATGGTATTGCTACACTAGTAGTTCATTTAATTTTTTGCTTTCCTAGCCTTTAACGGAAACCATAAATACTGGAAGTTATAATCAAGCGTCTACCCTTGTGAACAATCTGTTGATTCATTCAAATATATAGTTTGAACAACCCGTTGGTTGATTAAAATATATAGTTGTGTCCTTACATATTGTTGTTTCATTGTTTGTTGTTTCAGAGTGTTCCACCAGCAGTCCTTGTTAGGTTCCTGAGGGAACATCGGTCTGAGTGGGCAGATTATAACTTTGATGCATATTCAGCTTCAGCGCTGAAAACAAGCCCTTGTTCCCTTCCTGGGTTGCGGCCGATGAGATTTTCTGGGAGCCAGATCATCATGCCCCTTGCTCACATGGTGGAGAATGAGGAGGTAATGTTTCAGTTCCTTCCGTGGAAACTTTAAGACTTGCTGCAAGTTCTGTTATGGTTCGCAGTCTACTCAGTATTGGAAATATTTTAGATTTTCTGTTGCTTACCATTAGAGATTGTATAGCCTAACTACCTGTACAGACCTAGAGATTGTACACCTGATTGTTTGGTGTTGCCCATCTCTGTCTCAGTAGATGGTACCATGAATCTGGGCTCCCGGCCACTCCGACTCATTCCTCTGCCTACTTCCAAACCTAATCTAGCGCCGCTGTTTTTCTTTCTGGTCATTCTTGCTGCCCTATCCACGCCATTGCATCCCACATCTGCGTTCACCTTCCCTTCACACCGCGTCTCCTATGAGTGTTGCCACCGTCCTGGTCATCATGTAAGCACAGCCGCCACTAGCCACAAGGCTCTGACATCATCAATGTATGAGATCACTGCCCCATGTCCTCGTAACAGCTGCATCGGCATATATGTGTGTCACCCTATGTGTTGCTGCGCACCTACATTGACACACCTCTCGATGTCCAGCACTGTGCCCTTGTGCCTGATCTGTGATCACATGGCAAGTTCATCTCATGCATTATATATTTTTTGATGTGTGTAATCAGATTTATAACCAGATCATAGTATTTGGACAAAATAATATATAATTTATAGGTATGAAAGAAAAATTTATGTGTTCTGCTGCATTATATATTTTTTGATGTGTGTAATCAGATTGTTCCCTATTACAATATGCAGATCTTAGAAGTTGTTCGGCTTGAAGGACAGACTGTTACACATGACGAGGGCCTTTTATCAAGAGATATCCATCTGCTTCAGGTAATAATAGTAATCTGCTTTGTAGGGTTTTCACGTGCAGTCTTGTTGCCGGTTTGCTACAGATCGGTGCTAACATAGTTACAGTTAAAAAATTCATTACTAGGACTAATCACCTGATAAATATGGAATTTTACTGTGTCAATTTTAGGGTATAGATGTGCCTGTTGGATTTCTCATTTGTTATGAGCCATGCATGATTATAGTATTGTAGGACTCCCTTATAAAAAAGAACTTCTATCAGATCTCTGAGTTGAATATTTTTTCAGCTTTGCACTGGAATAGACGAGAAATCAATGGGATCCTGCTTCCAGCTTGTCTTTGCACCAATCGATGAGCTTTTCCCTGATGATGCTCCATTGATATCTTCAGGCTTCCGTGTTATCCCTTTGGACATAAAAACAGTTGAGTGCTTCTTACTTGTTTATCTGTTTGAGATAAAGTTTGTGCTCATTTACTTGCATCGCTACTGTAGTCATGCATTGTCTTTTCTTGCCACCACAGTAATACATTTTTACACATGTCTGTTATCTGCATTTACACCACACTATTTTGTCCTCACTTTGTTATGTTAGTATGTTTCTGTTTTCGTGCACTTAGCTTTTAAACTTCTCTGTCTTCCATTCCACAGGATGGACTACCATCTGGAAGAACATTAGATTTGGCGTCTAACCTTGAAGTTGGTGCAACCACACAACAAGCATCAGCGGATGGACCTCAGGATGTTTGCAACCTGCGATCTGTGCTGACAATTGCCTTTCAATTTCCCTATGAAATACATCTCCAAGATACTGTTGCAGCTATGGCCCGTCAATATGTTCGAAGCATTGTCTCTGCTGTTCAAAGAGTATCAATGGCTATTTCTCCCTCCCAGTCTGGCTTGAATACTGGGCAGAAGATAATTTCTGGCTTTCCTGAAGCTGCAACACTAGTTCGCTGGATTTGCCAAAGCTACCGGTAAGTGTATTGGATCAATTTAGGAACTGAGCCTAGTTCAGGTGGTTAAGGCCTAAGGGTGTGGATGTATGTGCACCACCCAAGTTTGAGTTCTCTTCAAGGCAAATTTGGATATCCTATTTTCCTATAAAGCCACCAAGTTGTTCCTAGGTCTGGTTGTGCATTGGTCCACTTTTTTTTCTTGAACACTGCAGGAGACCTGAGTATTATTTATATTAAGAAGAAACATTGGTCCACTTTTGCTCTGTTCCTATCCAACTAATTGTTTGTTTTAAGGGGATAATGATGGACTTATGGTAATTAGCTTTCTTCATGCTTGCAGGTATCACTTGGGGGTGGATTTGGTCATCCACTCGGATCAAGCTGTGGAATCACTATTGAGAATGTTCTGGGATCACCAGGACGCAGTATTGTGCTGCTCTTTCAAGGTAATCAAAACTGGTTGGTCCTTTGTTCGGATGTAATCTGATTCCCATCTGATTCTGTACAAAGAAACTATAGCTAACTTGACATGGCAAGACAAACATGACTTTTCTTGGCTCACATGTTTCTGTCCTATATTCTGTTAGGAAAAGCCTGTGTTCACTTTTGGCAACCAGATGGGAATTGACATGTTAGAAACAACTCTAATTGCTCTACAAGATCTCACCCTGGACAAGATCTTTGATGAGCCTGGTAGAAAGGCACTACACGCGGAGGTTCCGAAACTGATGGAACAGGTACATCTATTGCTCTAACTGTCCAAAGGATGGCTGTGTCATGTTTAGGTGTTGGAAACAAATAATCAAGCTTGTCTTCTCTGTTAGGGCTATGCGTACCTGCCGGCTGGGGTGTGCTTGTCTGGGATGGGCCGCCATGTCTCCTATGAGCAAGCTGTTGCGTGGAAAGTTCTCGGTGAGGACGGCAATGTACACTGCCTCGCCTTCTGTTTCGTCAACTGGTCCTTCGCTTGATGCAATGTAGGGGCACTGTGCAAACTTTACGATCAGCATTCTCTGTAGACGAGAATGGTATGGTGTTGTTTACTGTTAGCTAGGTAACAGCATGCTCAGGTAGTCTGGGGAAAGCCAGTATTGTAAAGATATTTCTGCTTTGTAAATCCATGCTCGTTTCCTCTAATTTAACCACTCAACTTGCTGCTGTTTGTGAAGGCAAGGGGCACTCCGCACTCGTACTAGATTGGGGGTCTGAATGGTGGTAGTACGTGAAATTATTGAGATTAAAAGCAAAGAGCTGTGACTATGTCTTTGATGTGCCTCAATTGAAGTTTGGCCTGAATCTTTTTGATGAAAACCTGATCTTGTTCATATTTTCATCTTATACGTTTTCCATACAATTGTCATAGTACATAAATAAGAGAAAATTACATGAACCTGAGTAATTCAGTTCTTCCGTGGTCATGGAAATGTCCCTTGTATGGCCCTGTGTTCGAAATTCAGTCCCTACATGACACTACCGTCACTTCTGTTAGAGATCATCGCTAAAACTGTGGGCCATTCTTGTTAGTCCAATCTGATATAGTGACCAAAATACTCCTCTCGCTGCATGCATTGGTGTCTTCCCTACCCAAATCCTAAATCGGCATCGCAGGGACGCAGACCCTGGAGTGTGTCCCTCGAGCAGGCCGCACGCCCCTAGAAGATGTAGTAAATAGGATTGATTGCAATGTTTTTAGCAAGATGTAAAGGGAAGACAGCTCTACCCAAACCCTAAACAATTTGCTAAAAAGATTGCAAATAATCCTAAGGTGCCATTAGGCAGCCCTACAATGAACACTACAAGCAAGAAAACCGATCCAGCAAGTCCTGCAATGAGCACTAGAAGCAAAAGGAGATTTAGCTTGTGATTCTCCCCATCTCAATAACTTGTGATATGTATGGATGTGGACTTAATGTAATGTTTGAACTTATATGTATGTGAACATTAATGTTCGCAGCTATGGACTGTTTGTGTTGGCTATATACATAGAGATTCTTTTTTTTTTCATGGAAACATAGAGATTCTATGGATTGAATGAGGTGTTTGAAGTTGAACCAATTTATATTGAAATCTCATTAGCGTTTATCCATATAATGTGGATGAATTTTATTACACAACTAATTCACACTAGCAATTTTTTTTTAAAAAAATTAAGCACAGTTGTATATGGATATAAATTACAGTAATGCTTAAATAATGCATACTAGCATAACAAAATTATTTGCAAATTGTTACCACATTAATATAAATGTGGATGAATTTTAATGTCGAAATGAAACTTACAAAAGGTAGGGTCATAGAGGTAACAAGTATATTTTGTAACATCATATTAATCAGTTTCATATAAGGAATCATTTTATTTTCATAACATGGGTATTCTGGCCATTTTGCATAACACTGAGGGAGTTCGGCTCCATAAGTGACAGTAGTGTCATCTAGGGGATTGAAATTCGAAGAATGGCCTATACAAGGAACTTTGAAGTTTTTAGGACCATGAAAAACTAAGTGAGTTTCACATGGCCTTACAGGTAATTTTCTCCATAAATAACATGAACATTCGGTATACATTGGACATTTGGATTATTCATTACACCTCTTGAATAGAAGTGGTATGGCTTGAATTAAACAACACCGTAGATCTAAATATAGCAACCAAGCTTGGTGATCTTTCCGCAAAATAACCAGGGATCTCTTTTGAGTAGAAGTCCTACGGCCTGAATAAGTAATAATATAGATCTAAATGAAGCAATGAAGCTCTGCAGATCCAAACTTAGCAACGAAGTTTGGTGATCTTCATTCTTGTAGTGTAGCAGGGAGAGAATTGGTGTAGTTATCGATTGTATTATTTCCCAACGAACATGATCCACTATGCTACTGTTTATGTGTTATGTACTGCTTAAACATTTCTTTACTATAATATTTTTTTTTCTACCTATCACTATTACACAAAACAACTTTCGTGACGAGGCTACTGTTCACTCCGTAGTGGGCGCACCTTTTGCCCGCCACGGTTATTCGGTGGCCAGCCTCGCCCGGCCGGCCACCGAAGAGCCCGCTGCGGTTAACAATTAACTGTAGCGGGCAACGTAACGTGCTGACTAGGGTAAATCAGAATTTACCGTAGCGGGCGTCCTAACGCGCCCGCTGCGGTAAATCAATTAACCGTAGCGGGCGCGTTAGAATGCCCGCTGCGGTAAATGACGATTTACCGTAGCGGGCACGTTACGTTGCCCGCTACGGTTAATTCTGGGGCTATAAATATCCCAGCCAGCCCCCTCTTCTTCCCCACAGGCTTCTTCTTCCAAATTCATAGGGGGAGAGTCTTTGCCCTAAAAATTGCCCAAACTATTGAATTGAGGTTTAGAAGTTTGATTTGGGGGAGGAGGACATCACAAGAGGTATACAAAGGCTCTCTCGTCCTATTTTCTCTCTTTTTTCCCTTACTTTTGAGCCCGTCTAGTTCTAGATCTAGATCCATGTAGGAGAGAGAAAGCTTGTGCCTTTTTAATGAAATCTCTCAATGGATTGTACTTCTTGTGATGTTTGTGGTTTGCAGCTACGATGGACAGGTCGGAATGGATGTATGGGATCGATAGAGTGCTTGATATGTGGTACCTCGCCGGTGTGAGGCAGTTTATGGCCGTTGCGAAAGCTCACTCTGAGAGATGGAAGTGCCAGACAATCATTTGTCCATGTGGTCATTGCCAGCACCGGACCACCTTCAAAGATCCCGGCAAGGTGCAATCTCATTTGATTCGGTTTAGCTTTGTAGAGGGTTACACGGTTTGGATTCATCACGGGGAAGAGGCGAGTGGCGGTGCATCTAGTGTGAGCTCGGCGTCGACGATGGTGAACCAAGACCGTGGAGTGCCCGTCTCATCTTCAGCAGCGCCAGCGCCAACCTACAACGACAATAGTGGTCGTGATTACATCACGGTGGAGGATATACTCGGGGGGATGGACGATGGTGGTGGAGATGGCCACGAGGCTAATGTGCAGGAACCCGAGGATGTGCGGCTATTTGAGAACTTAGTCAACCACATCGATGAAGATGACGTTGTGTATGGCTCCCCAAAGTGGTTGGAGAATTTCAGAGATGAAGCAGGCGACACTTGATCCTCTGTATAAGGACGGTGGTGAATGTCCGAAGGAATGCACGACGCTCCGGTTTAACCTCCACATGTTGATGATGAAGGCCCGACATGGTTGGTCTGACACTAGCTTCAATGAGCTGTTAAGTTACCTTGCTACCACGTACCCAACGGGTAACAAGCTTCCCACAAATACCTATCGTGCGAAGAAGCTGACCTGTCCAGTGGCGATGAAGCTTAGGAAGTTCGATGCCTACCCTAACCACTTCATCCTGTATCGAGGCACGGAGTATGAGAGTTTGACGAGTTGTCCGTGCTGCGGTGCTAGTCGGTATAAGAAGAATTTGGGCTATCGCGTGGATGATGCAGACGACAACGAGGCCTTGCCTGCTGGTGCGAATAAGAAGAAGGGGGCCAATCCCAGCGCTGCGGCCAAGTGGATCTTGGCTCAGCAGGATGAGAAAGAAGAGGGTTACACATGGAGGAAAAGTCCGACACTATCGGTTTGGTACCTGCCTGTGATCAACCGCATGCGTGCACTATTTGGGAACCCAGAGGATGCCAAGCTCATGTCCTGGCATGCATCAGCTGGCCGCTTGAAGGATGATGGAATGCTTCAGCACCCATCCGATGCCAAGCAGTGGAGGGATTTTGACAACGCCTATCCAGCCTTTCACGATGAGGCCAGGAACATTCGGTTCGCGCTGAGTACAGACGGGATGAACCCTTTCGGTGAGCTTAGCAGCTCGCACAACACCTGGCCTGTCATACTCACAATACTCCACCTACCTCCCCATCTGTGTCACAAGCGCAGGTACCTTCTGCTGACCATGCTAATCTCAGGACCAGGTAGCCAGGCAATGATATAGATGTTTTCCTAGAGCCGTTCATGGAGGAAATGCAGCAGCTATTCGATGTTGGGGTCCAGACGGTTGACGCGTCCTGCAATGTGAAGTTCACCCTAAAAGCCATCATCTTTGTCACCATCACTGATTACCCCAGACTCTTCTCACTATCGGGGCAGATCAAAGGAAAGGCCGGCTGCGTAATTTGCATCGACGGGACCTGCTACACTTACCTCAAGGGATCTACCAAGATGGTGTACATGAGGCACATGCGGTTCCTCAGCGCAAAGCATAGGTATAGAAAACATGTCATGAATCAATTCTTTGACAATCAAGACGAGCCGCAGCGTGCACCACTGGAGCAAACTAGTTGGGGGCCAAAGGTGTATGAGATGGTGAAGGATCTGGAGTTTGGCAAGAAGAAGAAGTCAACACTAGAGGAGTGGACAAAATAAACAAGGAAGCGAAAGCAGGACATGAAGGAGGAAACATCGCCTGTTGTCCCCGCTGTTCCTTTCAAGAAGAAGTCGATCTTCTTCAAGTACCTGTCGTACTAGAAAGTACTGCACACACCCCATGCCATTGACTGCATGCACGTCGAGAAGAATGTCTTTGAAAGCACGATCAGTGTCCTACTGGACATCAAGGGCAAGATGAAGGATGGTGTGAAGTCACGGATGGATCTCGTCAACATGGGCATTAGGCCAGACCTTCACCCGGGGAAGCCTAAGAACGGTAAAGTTGACCTCCCAAATGTGGCCTACAACCTAAAGCATGATGAGAAGTTCAACTTGCTCAACATGATGAGGGGTATCAAGGTGCCAATAGGCTTCTCTTCCAACATCAAGAGCTTGGTCAACATGAAAGACCTCACAATGACTGGCTACAACTCACACGACTGCCACATCATGCTGACGGTGTTCCTTCCGATCGTGATCAGGGCTATTTGTCTGGAGTTTGTGAAGATGGTGATCACTCGCATGTCATACTTCTTCAGCCACATCACACAGAAGGTTATCAGTAAAGCTGACCTTCTTGCCCTGAAGGAATTCACCGCGGAGACCCTTTCCTAGCTCGAGATGTGTTTTCCCCCGTCTTACTTTGATATGATGGCACACCTAATGGTACACATGGTCGACCAGATCGAGCAATTGGGCCCCGTGTACCTGCACCAAATGTATGAGCGGTTCATGTCTACGCTCAACAGATACGTCCATAACCATTCTTACCTGGAGGGCTCCATGATCAAGGGGCATACACCACCAAGGAGGCCGTGAACTGTTCATTGAGTTACATAAAAGACGGGAGGGTTATTGGGCTGCCTGTCCACAAGCATGAGGGCAAAACCGCAGGGATGGTTTGTGTGGGCCAAAAAGTACGCACTGATATACTGAACAAAGAGGTGGAACAAGTTCATTACAGCATCCTTCATCATTTGGTGAGCATGGACAAATACGTTGACAAGCACCTCGAAGAGATTCGCGCCGCTCATGACAGACAGCACATGGAGGAATGGGTCCAGAAGCACCACAACATTACTTTCTTAGACTGGCTCAAAGAGCAACACATACCCTTGGAAGGATGCCCGGATGAAGATACAAAGACTGTTAAGAGGCTTGTGTTAGGCCTGTCCAGCCAAGTCACCACGTGGCAAGGGTATGATGTCAAGGGGTACAGGTTCCACACGAAAGATAAGGACAAGAAGAGCACATCACAGAATAGCAGTGTTCGATATGAGGGTGTAGATGCGACCATGAACCAGAGGATGCAAAACTATGGGTAGGTTGAAGAAATATGGGAGCTTGACTACGGCAATAACGTACGCGTAACCGCATTCCGGTGCCACTGGGTCAACCCAAAATCGGTTATGGTGGACGATTATGGGCTAACCATCGTGAACCTCGCAAGTATCGGATACAAAGATGATCCGTGGGTACTAGCAAACAATGTCGCGCAAGTGGCCTACTTCTTCTATTATGATGACCCAAAGGGGCACGTGGTAGTGTCAGGAAAGCAGCGGGTCATGGGTGCTGATGGGGTCCAGAGCCTAGAACAGTACAACAACTATGCAGAGCTCCAGCTTTTTACCGATCATCTAAAGAAGATCAAGACAGTCGAGGACCGTTTCAACAAGACCGGCCTGAATCCCTGGGCCGCAAAGACGGAGGGAAGCGGACGGTGAAATCTCCTCCACTAAAATGAAATGTGTAATGCAGTGGACAAGTTTTGTAATACCATTCAAACATTCATGATCTTGAAGAATTTGTAATGAGTTCTTATTCATGGTCTTGAGGATTTTGTAATAAGTTGTTATTCATGGTCTTGAAGTAACTGAACTGTCCTTTGATCATATTTTTTTTGTGCAAGTAAGTGAACTTTCCTACTACTCCTACTCTGTCATTTTGACACTACTGTCCTACTACTCCTCCTCTCTACTCCAACTACTCTCTCTACTGCATTTAGTTTTGATTCAGTAACTGCATTCAGTTTTGATTTAGTAACTGCATTCAGTTTTGATTCAGTAAACTGCATTCAGTTTTGATTCAGGTCACCATTTACCATAGCAGGCAACCTAATGTGCCCGCTGCGGTAAATCAATTAAGTGTAGCGGGCAAGTTAGGTAGACTGTTGTGGTAAATGGATGTCAAATTTGACTTAGTCAACCTTGCTCAAACAAGATAATAAATGACTTCAGATGAAAAACTTTTGAATACCAAATATGTAGAACTTATCAAGACCTACATTGGTTACATAGGACTTTTTCAATTTGTGGAATTGTTTAGTAAAAACTAGTCATATTTGTTTAAATTCATATTTTGACTAGGTCAACCTTGCTCAAACGAGACACTAAATAACCTCAGATGAAAAACTTTTGAATACCAAATATGTAGAACTCATCAAGACCTACATTGGTTACATAGGACATTTTTCAGTTTGTGGAATTGTTTAGTAAACACTAGTCATATTTGTTTAAATTCATATTTTGACTTGGTCAACTTTGCTCAAATGAGACACTAAATGACCTCAAATGAAAAACTTTTGAATACCAAGTTTGTAGAGCTCATCAATACCTACATTGGTTACATAGGACATTTTTCCATTTGAGAAAGTGTTAATAAGTACTAATCGCAAAATCATGATTCTCACAAAGACTTTATGAAACTATATGAGATACTTGTCAATGTTGAACTACACTTTCCTAACACTTTCTCAAATGCCAAAATGACCCACATATGAAATGTAGATCTTGATGAGTCTATCAAAGTTGGTATTCATGACTTTTCAAGTTGAGACAATCTAGGGTTTTGAAAACTAGTCTTGAGGTGTGAAAATTTTAAATTTTAAAATTTGAATTCTTCAAACATTGTCAAATGAAAATTAGGGCAAAAAAATATGTAGGTCTTGAAGAGTTTGACAAAATTGGTATTCATTACTTTTGTACTTGAAAATATTTAAAGTGTCTTTTTAAAAAAACAAATACACTTTTATTTACCGCAGCGAGCAACATAACGTGCCCGCTGCGGTAAATTGATTAACCTCAGCGGGCCCTTATGTTGCCCGCTGTGGTAAATACCACTATATATATTGCTCCCCCTCTGCTAAAATGGCCAAGTCCTTCGGCCGGTTTCAAATCGACCCCGAAGGGCTGCCAAAATTTTCTCCCGCCGCCGCCGCGCCATTGCCGCCGTTGTCCTCCTCTCCCGCTCTCGTGCTCCGGGAACCCTAGCTCCTCCTTCTCACCCACTACTCATCCCTAATCGGAAGCCTAGCGGCCACCAGGAGCTCCGCCACGGCCCATGTGGAACCCTAGCCGTCGCTACTGGGAGCGCCGCCGCCTGGTCGAAACCCTAGCTGCCGCTGGGAGTACCGCCGCTGTTCGCTCCATTCACTCCAATCGCTGCTGGGAGCTCCGCGTGGAACCTTTGCCATGCTCTCCATCGCTGAGAGCTTCGCATGGAACCCTTGTCATGCTCTCCGCCGCTGGGAGCTCCGACCGCCGCCGTCCACTTCGTCGACACCGACCGCCACCATCCACTTCGTCCACTCCGACCGCCAAGTTTTTCCCACCCTATTCTTAGTCCACCTTGCGCCATCTAGTCCTGCTCCTCCTCCACTGATCGTGCAAATAGGTTTTTCCCACCCTGTTCTTAGCAACACTAATGCTAATACTGAGATGCTAATCTGTGATGCTAATACTGAGATACCTGATAGGCCAGGTGCTGACCGAGGTCCTGGGAAACCCTGAGCACCGCGACCGCGTTCGTGGATTGCAATCGAAGATGAGCTGGAAGGCGGTCGAGTCATGGCAATCTGACCCTTTCGGGTACAAGTCAAGGCAGAGGTACAAGCAGGGCATATATCACAAAGGCTATGATCAAGGTATGAAAGAAATGATCAGTCAGTCGATAAAGGAAGCCTTCACTAGCAACACCCCCGAGATGGTGGCGCTGAGGTCACAAATGTTTCGCAAGGCTGGCCTGCCCGTGCCTCAAGTTCCACAGGTGCAGCGTTAAGTTCCACAGTGCCAACTGGTGTCGATGATCGAGGATCGCCCAAGGTCGTCGAACGAGGAGGTCGAGGAATAAGGGGTTTGCGTGTCCAGCTCATGATCTCGTTCAGAAGGTCAAAGAAGTTGTACATGGGCAAGGGAAGTGAAATCAAAGACTTCAGCCCACATGAGGTCCCTCAGAACTATGTCATCATGACCCCAACATGGAATATGGCAGAACACGATGACTATGAAATGGACCTTCCCCATTTACAACGGGTCAGGTACCTTGGAGCCGTGATGGGTTTAGAAGTCCTGTGGAATAAGGAGGACATTGAGCCTATTAAGCTGACACATACTCCGGCCTCGACAACAGGATCACTACCGTCAACAACATCATGTCCCTCCTCAGTTGCAGGGTCTTGTCCCCCGGATGGCGATCTAGGTGACAATGATGATGATGACGAAGGAAAAGGCGGGGATAATAAGGGCAAGGACATACCTCGAGGCACGAGCCCTTCCCATACTCTGAAAAGCCCCTCCAGGCTCGAACAGTGAGGCGATGGGTTCAGGGGAGCCACCACGGGGCAATACGACGCTGGCAAGCTAGACGAGCATGACTGAGCAACCTTCACCTCCCAACACTCAGGCTACGGGCCCTCCTGGTGGAACGGGATGTACGGAGGGGGAGCCGAGGACACAGATGCTGCCTTCGACCGAAGCCAACTAGGAGGTACGGAGGCGAGCACAAGCCACTATCCTTTCCCGCCGAGAAAGGATCCAGGCAAGGCCGCCTCACCGCTCCCATAAACGACTATGTTCAAAAGGTATCATACCATCGAGCATAACCTTAGGCTAACCTTTCCATCCAATAGATTGCTACTAACATTTCTATCCCTATTTTTCCAAGCCTAAAATTACTTTCCGTGATCTATTTTGCGTGACAGATGAGTACCCTGGCCACTACGTGCGTGGAAAGTTCTTGGCAACTATGGCCTAGCTCCTCGATGAAGAAGAATGAGATACAAGGAGGTTCCATCTTTGGTACATGGAAGCAGCAAAAGCCGACATGAATGGTTTCAACATCAAGATTCCCCCGTCGTACTTCCACCTGCCTAGTGATGAACTGGTAGGGACTGGGTTCCCCGATCTTTCGTCAGCTCAAGATAACTATCGATTTGGTCGGAAAGAGACACACCGATCCGGCTTCAGATCACAAAGACCCAAACCCTACAACCTTAGCACCACTTCTCCTCTGGTTATCAACCGTGTCATAATCCAGTTGACCTCGCTAAGAAGGCTAATCCCTGCTGCGAATCGAAGAACACAAGCAAGAACAAGATAAAACACAACTAAGATTGAAGTGACAATTGCGGATATATGATTAAGCACACGAATGTGGGATTTCACAAACTGATAACGGCGACTGTTCAATAACAGATTGATCTAAAGCAAAACCCAAACCCTAACGAGGGCGGCAGCTACTAAATATAATGCCTAAGGGTCGTCACACCCCCTGTATGTGCCCCCCTAATGGGCTCAAACACGATACACGGCCCAACAGACCAAAAACTGTGGTGCAGCACTAGAATAGATTCTGGACGCTGTCTTATTTTGACGTTTTCCGATGACTCAGAAGGAATTTGGACCTCAAACCAATGCCATTGGTTTCCTTATGAAATTATCTTTCCAACCATGGGTAGAACGTCGAAAACGGAGTCCGTATGCGTCTTGGGCTTCCATTTTAATCTGTGCTGGTCCTGAAGGCCGAGGCAGACTCGAACTCGAATTGGGCTGGGCCTCCATCTTGTCTTGGACGCCCTTGCTGGCGTCCAAAAGTGGTGGCCAGGGTGGAGGACGTCCAAGGGCTTTCTTGGTGAATTCTCCATCTACTTGGGTCATGCTTCCACTTGGTCCAGGGTCCCAGGGATGAAAAACAAGCCCATGACGACGACGTAGCTTCTGACAGAAACAACAACAGAATATTTTGATGATTAGGAGACCTTGCCAATGTGATATTGATATGGGACCAGATCTATTTAAAATCCTATCAAATAAGCTTTCCACCAAGTGCTCATTGACCTCGATTGCACTCCGGATGGATGAGTTATGGCCTTCCCAATGAAGCATCGTCAGGCTGCCGACGAACCAAAAGTTGAACTTTGTTGAACTTGTATTTTGAGACACATTTGTACATACAATCAAATAATGACACGGACATGTGGAACCAAGTGAATTATATTCAAAGTCACTATACAAATGTAGGAATGACATCACCTTATAATCAATGGTCGTATCCGAAGGTGTCATGTCCTCATCACGAACCTATCCGACTTCCCATGGAATTCCGTGACATGCATAATCTAATGCAGGGACAAGACCTTGACATTGTCCAAGTCACCCTATTCTCTCTGTAAGTGACCATTGCGAAAAAACTTCCATAGCAATTTGAATTCGTGTAGCTAGGTCAACTCTATACTTAATATGCCTCGATGACTTGTCCATCCAGGATGTCGGCCACTGTAAGCAACCAAAAGTGCAGACCTGCTCTCTTCCTCTCTCCTGCACATAATGTTGAGAGTGTCATCAAGGGTTTCATGTCAAAGGATCCGAAATTGACCGTGCGCAAGAGGGAAAGGAAATATGAGGAATATATGAAAAAGGAGAAGAATAAATTGTCAAGGTACATATACGGAGTAATGAAGAAGGTCAAACCGGATGGTCCTAGCTATGTCATGGTTGGCTACCACTTTGGGTAAGTTGAGAACATGTACGTAGAGCTCAGTGCCTAGGATCATGCCTTCTCATTTGTCATAACATGTATCTTCTTCCAATGGTGTAGCAAGGGCAGTCCTGACGGCCACTGGGTTGCATTCATCATCTTACCTCATCAAGGCAGGGTAGTCATATTGGACTCATTAACGGAGCCAAACAAAAAAGGGTACAAGGCCTTCGAAGATTGCTTGAAAAAGTAAGTCATCTTTGCTCTTTGATCATTTACGGTTATCATACATATTCAAACTGTTGCTAACACTTTTACTTTTCCTGCAGTGCTTATAAGGCTTACCTGGAGGATCCAGAATGCTGGGATGAAAGAAGTGAAAAGTGCAAGCATAAGAACAAAAATCGTTTGAAAATTTGACGTGATTTCCCGATAAGTATTTCAGATGTTTAGTCGTGCTTTTCATACATATATATGCGTTCTTTAATGCTTGTGTCTCATTCGTGCTGTGTGCCAAAGAACGAGATAATTCATGTGGCCTGTACACCTGCGGATACTTAAGGGAGTGCAAGCAGTACAACAACAGCTGGAAGGTGCTCAAGGCTGCAGTGAAAGGCCAGAACTCGCTGAAGAGTACCCGACTAACCTTCAAAGAAGTCAAGGCCGATATCTGTAAGTTCATCATGGAGAAATGCGTGAAACCAGGGCAGGAGTTCTTCGATGACGACAGTGACTTGGCGGTGTTTCCGGAGTACGAGAAGCTTAGGCAATGGCGTCCTACGGATTACAAATACCTCGTAGAGTTTTGATATGTATCATGAACGAATTCGGTTGGTCGGTTGCATGTGTATGGATGACTAATGGATTGTATGAACTGTGTCATGACTTATGCATGGATGCTTTGTTTATATATATATATTCATGTGTAATTATCTGTTTATGATTTGTGGTTATGAATTGAATTTGAATTTGAATTCTGAGAACTGCTTTCAGAGCTAGTTTATTATTTTTTTAAAAAAATTAACCGATGCGGGCTTCTTAACTTGCCCGCTACGGTTAATGCTATTAACCATAGCGGGCCATGTAAATCGCCCGCTGCGGAAGTTCTATTTACCGCAGCGGGCGACATAGCCCGCCCGCTACGGTTAATGGTGATTAAAAGCAGCGGGCGCTTATGTGGCCTGCTATAGTAAATCCATCTTCCGCGGCGGGCAACGGTGCCCGCTACGGTGGAGGCCATGATTAACCGTGACCTTACATCCGTGGGGGATGCATTTACCCGCCGTGGAAAAGGCAAAGTGTCCGCCACAAAAGTTCTATTCCGCAGTAATAGTGTATACCACTCTACTAGCGCTGCATCAATGCGCCCAACCGTGTTAGTGTTGGCTTCTGTGTGAGCAGCGCTGGTGGTGGTTGTACATTCCACGTCAGCTACAGAGAAAATGGATTACAAAAGTAAGTTTTACTATATAAAAAGTTATGGGTCATAAGCAATTGGGACGTTGCCGCCGACCTCAACCCCTTAGGTAGCAGGTCGGCAGCCGGACGTTCTCTCCTCGTATGCCCTTATTTGCATCGATCCAATTTGGGTGCATATGGAGGCATATGCGGCATATGTCATTCATTTGATGCAATCTAGGTGCCCTATGTAGACTTTACAATCAGCATCCATTTTTGCATTCTCTGCAGACGAGAATGGCATGATGTTGCTATTACTGTTAGCTAAGTAACGACATGTTCATGTAGTCACGGTGAAAGCCAGTATTTTTAAATGTTTTCTGCCTTGTAAATTGCGCTCGTTTCCGCTAATTTAACCACGTGAACTTATTTGTGAGATTAAATGCAAGGAGTTGTGACAAGATGGCTTTGTCATTTGATATGCCTCAATTAAAGTTTGGCCTAGATCTTGTTTTGACAAAATCCTATTTTTTTTTTCATATTTTCATCTCGTACATGTTTCATTACATGGGGCATATATCCTGAAGGACATTTTTATTTTTCCGTTTTGTTGTAGGAACATAGCTTTGGCAATTCAAAACCTTTCTTGCATTATGTATATGACTAGCAAATATACCCGTTTGGTACAACGGGAGCAAATAAGCTATCGAATATTTATAGAAAATAAGAATAAGAATGCTAAGATAGTAAGCTATAGTATTTTAGAAAAATATGAACACAAAAATGCTCTAAAACTATTTATATATTATCCTCCTATAAAATTTTGAAACTATAATACGATGATCATGCAATATTTGAGGATCCATAAAAATTTATAATTTGTTTTACTTCAGTCGATGAGAAGTTAGTTTTTGATATGTCAAGTATTGGTCTGTCAGATGGTCCTTATGCCTAGATAGATCTCTTATTATCCACGTGGCAACACAGATTGCACTAGTGCATGTAGACCTGTAGAGGTAATTTAATTTGACTGGTCTGGACAACAAATTTCCTCAATATTTTAATTTACCATTTAGTTAATCGGACCATGATTGGACCGTGTTCTAATAAGAAAAGTCTTGTCCATATAGTCAAAATTGCGATAGAAAAGTCTTGTCCATATAGTCAAAATTGTATCGCAATTTGGAGGCGAAAATCTTTATATTATAGAAATAGGTCAATGGTTCAATAGATTTTATGTTTTTCATTTAGTATTTATGGGAAACAAACAAAAAGAGAAATGAAAACAACATTCACGGATGCATGAGAAGGAAAAGCAAAAAGTGAAAATTGTCCCATACTCCCTCTTTTTTAAATTGTAATTCGTTTGACTCTTTTGGTCTCAAGTTTGGCAACTCGTTTTATTCAAAAAATTTGAGCAAACGTAGTCAAATTTAAATCATTGTTAAAGATCTTTTATTAATAAAGTAAACCACGACAAAAAAATAATATTTTCAACAAATTTTTGAATAAAAAGAGTGGTCAAATCATCAACTAAAAAAAATCATATGAAAGCATAATGGAAAAGTAGTAAAGACTCTTTTCTTTGATCTAGTTCGAAGAGTATATTGACAATGGGCGGTGAAACCGCGATTTCCTGCGCCTTGTCGCCATGGGCGGTGAAAGAGATCGACAAGAGAAGACGGGCGTTCCTATGAGCGAGCGCTGAGGCGGTCTCGGGTGGCAAGTGCAAGGTGGCCTGGCCGATCACCTGCTCACCAAAGGACCTGGGAGGCTTGGGGGTGCCGGACCTCAAGTTCATGGGCTTCGCCCTGCGTCTCCGTTGGGAGTGGCTGAGACGCACGGACCCGGCAGCTCTATGGGCGGACCTACAACGCAATGTTCAGAGACTGCGTTCGCGTCGAGGTGGGTAGTGGGACACGGTCAAGGTTCTGGACAGACTCATGGCTGCCCGGGGGGGGGGGGCATTAGCGCCGTTGCGCCATCGCTGTTCCTGGCTATGGGCCGGAGGCGCCGCGGTCGGTCTGTCCGAGACGCACTGACAAGCGGTCAGTGGACGAGCGACGTCACCGAGGCTCGCGCCGCGGCTGTGCTCACGGAGTACGCTGCCCTCTGGGGGGCGATACAGGGCGTGGAGCTCAGGCCGGGAGTCGAGGATCGCTTCATCTGGAAGTGGACGGCAAATGGAGATTACTCGATGGCTTCGGCTTACAGTGCTTTCTTCTTCGGGAAGACGGAGTTGGCCAGTGCAAAAGAAGTCTGGGGCGCTTCAACGCTGCCAAAAGTAAAATTCTTCTTCTAGCTCGGGTTGCATGGGCGGCTATGGACAGCCGAAAGGCGAATGCGCCACGGCCTCCAGCAGAGTGCAGCATGCGCGCTATGCGGACAGGACGATGAAACGCATGACCACCTGCTCTCTTCATGCGTCTACACCATGGAGATTTGGTTTCGAATTTTGCAGCTTGTGGGTCTGCAGCAATTTTTGCCAGACGCGGCGGCGTGTGCCTACGAGTGGTGGCTGGGCGCCCGCGAGATCGTCCCTGCCTGCTTTCGGGGGGGTTCGACTCCCTCGTACTGTTGGTGTCGTGGGAAATTTCGAAGGAAAGGAACCGCCGGAACTTCGACGGAACAAGCTTGTCAGCGTGAGGAACCTGGGGGTGTCCTAAGCCAACGAGTAAACGTATGTGTGTGTAACCCGTTCGGATGGTGATGCAAGAAGAACACAGCAATTTATCCTGGTTCGAGCAAAGAAGGCCCTACGTCCAGCGGGAGGAGAAGATTTGTATTATCTTGCACCTAAGTGCTTGTACAGGGGTGAATACAAGCGAAGGAGAGAATTCGAGGGGTGGGGGGTTCGGGTGTAGAGCGAAAGAGTTATTCAGAGTCTAGGAGTCAGCCTAGGCGTGTGTTCGATTGTTCGTGAGATCGTTGTCTGGGGTCGGTCCCTCCTCCCATCTGGCCCCCCCGGTGTCCCCTTTTATAGGCCAAGGGGAGGCACAGGGGTACAGATATCCTGGTTCGATGACGCGGTGGTGACGTCACGGGTCATGGTGGTCAACTCGAGGCCTCTGTAGAGACGTGCGCTGAGCATGGCTTGTTCTGTAGCAGCGTGGCTCGGAGTTGACAGGTGTCCTTCGGAGACGTGTTGCTGACCGGCGAAAGACGCAATCCCTGTAGAGGATGTGCGAGTTCCTATTGGGGTCGCATCGGGAGTTGTTGGCGTAGCTTTCGAAGTCGATGTAGGTTGATCGGAGGGCGTCGATGCGTACTTGAGGCCCAGTCAAGGGGTAGCCTCGAGCGTAGTGGTTGAGCGGATAAGATTGAATTTAGGGAATCCGATGTCGGTTGTTTGTTGCGTAGCGCGTCGAAGGGGGGCCTCGAGCTGCCTAACAGTGCTGAGTACGGTGTAATAGTGCCGTGCAGACCGATGCACGTCCTCAGTATGGGCGGTAAAGCAGGATTCGACCGCTGTACGGACCACTGTGCGGACACTATAGCCATATGATTTGACGAGGTTAGGTAGTTTTGCATTAAATGCGCTATCGGACGCACCTGGAGTTGGTGGATCGAGGGGGGCTCGACCCTTGTTGTATCGAGGCGTCCGTCCTGCCGAGGCCTCGACACTTGACGCGGGGTCCCTCCATCTCGAGTGATCATCAGCTGGTGACGTCAGTGATTTGTCGAGGGTCAGATGGTGACGTCAGTGGCTTGTCGAGGGTCGCGGCAGAAGTTAAGTATTCTGTTGTGGGTCGGCCCAGTGTGTATTTGCTGGTGGGCCCTGGTGGGTCGAGGATGTATTGTCGGGTCTTGCGCTTGTTTTTTCGAGGGTCCCCATGAGATTGATCTGAGGGTAAACTCAGGGTTCAATCGAAGACAAGGGAGGTTTAGGCTACTCCTTCTCTTGGTAACCGACAGTAGCCCCCGAGGCTTCGTGTAAGTGATGATACTTACACGGAGGCTCAGTTGAATGGACTCGGAGTGTTGGTCGTATTCCGAGGGTTGCGCATGAGCGCACCCTTCGGGTGTAGCCCCCGAGGCCTCGGGTGAGTAGAATACTCGCCCAAGGTCTTTTTATTTTTGGTTTGGTCGATGCGTGCTCGAATGATCGAGCCCCCGGGTGGTTGGATCCTCTTTCGTCAAGGCCACTTGGTTGCGAGTCCGCTCCTTAGCTTCTTTCGTCGAAGCCGATCAGGTGCGAGCTCGACTTTTTCGTTCAACCCTCACGAACCCTTTCGATCGGGTAGAGGGGGGAGAAGTGTTGTGCTACCCATGCTCGGGCGAGCATCAACGTCTCAGGTGAGCTACTATCAGAAAATTCAAGAGCTCGTGCCCCGTTCGATAGGGGTCGACTTGTGGCCCTGAGGCGCTCTTATTTGAGCAAAACAGTGGGTCCCGCGGATGCCAAACCCTTTCGATCGGGTCCGGTGGCTCGATGCTTCCCCTCGAGGGGATTCCATCGTGGTCCCTTAGTTTTGCCTTGAATGTGTCCAAGGGGGCCTCGAGAATCTGTTCTCAAGCAAGGGACTCGCGTTGGCCCCCCTCAGTCACCCCTAACTCCGGTACTCGAGGGCGGCTATCAAACCCTTTTCGAGGGCCAGCCTTCGCTCCCTGGAGATTTCGAGGGCCTAGGCCCGTATCCCGTATCGTGGGAAGATCCGTATGTGGATAACTCCTCCTGTCCATCACGCGTGCCTTTTTATGCAGAAGCCGGAGGGGCGCGGTAGTGGATGATTCCTGTACTTAAAGCACATTTCGAGGAGGATAACTGTCAGTTCTCATTTTTCAAGAAAAGATTCGAAGCGCGCGGCCGTAATGTCGCAGGAGTCGGAACAGCGTGGTCATGGTGGAGCCGGCATGACGGCTGATTCACGGATGCTTGACGCATGTCCATGGTCGATGGCAGCCGAGGGGGTGAATGCGAAACGGCCCTGTCCATGATGCACTGGAATCTAGAGGAGAGTGCTTTGGGCGCATTTAATGCGGGGACTTACTGGTCGGGCAAGCGTCGGCCGTCCGTCGGTCTTCTGCTCCTATAAAAGGAGGCACTCCGCGCGCCGTTGCTCTTCACTTGCTTTCCTGCCATTTTCGCATTCGCCTTCCTACGCTTGTTTGCCTTCCTTGCACTCACCTCCCTGTGCTTACCTTCCTTGCGCTCGCCTCCCTGCGGAGATAGGAAATCTTCCGGGTCGTCCGTCCATCGAAGAGCTCCGTGCCCTTGCCATGGCGCCGTCGGAGATTCTTTAGCCCACGGCGTGGCTCCCCTCAGATGTGACAAGGAAGGAGCTGGAGGGGTTGGTGGCGGAGGGGCTTCTTCGCCCCATCACCAATAGGGCCGAGCCCGAATGGCTCGTTCGGCCGAAGGGGGACCGCGAGCCGAACCCACCGGAGGGCTACGTGGTCAGTTTTGTCAAGTTCCACTGACTGGGCTTCGGTTCCCCGCCGAGCCGGTTCATGCGCGCCCTTACCCACTACTACAGGATCGAGCTGCAGCATCTCTCCCCCAATGTGATCTCCTACGCCGCCATCTTCACCACTGTCTGCGAGGGTTACCTCGGGGTGGAGGCGCACTGGGAGCTCTGGCTCCATCTTTTTTGGGCGGAGTACTTCTCCAAGAGCGCGTCGCCGGGGGTGCGGAGGCTGGTGCGGGCTGGGTGCTGCAACTTCGCTGTGAGGAAGGCCGACACCTTCATCCCTATCGGCTTGACTTCGAGCCACGGCGCCTGGCCTTTGAAGGGGTTCTACATCAGGAACGACGAGGGGCTGCTGCCTCAGTACACGGGGCGCGTCATCGAGTCGCGCCCCCACAACTGGGGCGCCCCAGTGCGGGACCATCAAGAGAGGCTCGAAGACCTCCTCGACGCCCTATCGACCCTTCGAGGGCAGGGGTTGACTGCCGGGGTCGTTGCCTTGGCCTTCCACCATCGACGGGTGCTCCCCCTGATGCAGCGCTCGCTTCGCATGAGCCAAATGTTCGTTGGAGCGGAGCTCGAGGGGAGCCGGATGGTTGCTGAGGATATTACGCCAGAGAGCGTCGCCAAGAGGGTTCGAGGCACGGTGTCGGGCCCCTTCACGGCGCAGGATGTCAACCGTCTTCCGATGCGGCCGGATCCCGGTTGCCCCGAACTGGTGAGTGTATTACTTCGTCGAGCCCTTCTTTTTGTTTCTTTTCACCTTACATTTTTTTGGCTTTGCGTGTAGGGGGAGCTCGACTACGAGTTGTCGCTGCCCCCCGTTAGGGAAGATTTCAGGGCTTGTCCGATGGGGCTTCTCGGCGCCTCATCGGCAAAGAAGATGAAGGAGGAGGAGAGCAAGAAGAGGCGGATGCATAGCCTCGATCTCTCTGCGGGCGAGCAGTGCTCGGTTAAGCAGAGACGAGAGGTGGGGCCCGTCAGAAGGTCCTCCTCTGAGGAATCGGGGGAGGAGTGGAGCGGAGAAGAGGTGCACCTCTCGACCTGGAGGGTCGCGGCTGGTGCCCCTTCAACGCAGGGCGCCGCTGGTCCTGAGGGGCCCACGGAGGGGTCCTGTGAAAGTCACCTGGCCCTTGGAGCCAGGCCGGTGGTGCTGGCCTTGGCCACATCGGCGGCGGCCTCCGCTCGTGGGGCTGCGAGGCCTCGGAGCGTGATGCCGCTGGCAGTGACTTCAAGCCTTTCGGGTGCCAGGACACGGCCGTCAACGGGGGCCTCACGAACCCTGGGAAGGTTCCCGGTGGGGTAAGTTCTTAACCTTGGAGCAGCTTTCGCGTCTCGATTCCACACGTCTAATTTTTCCTTTCTTACAGACTCAAGCACGAGCGGGCACTGGCGAGGCCCGCTCCGGCCAAGCGCCTTCGGACGGAGGCTGCGATGGAGGTGATGGCGGTCGTGGCGGCTCCAGTTACGAGCCCGTTTCCTTCGGCGACGAGCGCCGCCTCGACTCCCCCGTCGATTTTGAATGCGGGAGTCATCGCTTGGGTCAAGGCCGCACGCGCGGCGTTGGCCTGGGGCGCTGATTCGGTTATCGACGAAGTGGCCACCGAGCCTGCGGCGGCAGCGGCGTCGAGCCCTTGAGCCGGGGTGGTTGAGTCCGAGGGTGCCGAAGTGGCCCCGTTAGGCGGGGAGGCGAGTGTCGCCGTGTCTGCCCTGGCGGATCTTTTTGTCGAGCGGGAGGGGCCGCAGGTCGGCTTGCTGGCTATCGTGCCGTGGGAGGGTCCATCTCCCCCCGCGGTTCCCGAGCAACGACCTACGACAGGCGCGGCCATCGACGCGGAGGGTGCGGTAGCTGAGGCGACGCGGTGGCACTCCGAGGCAGAGACATCGGAATGGGGCTCGGAGCCCACCCGCGTCCACGACCCCATGAGTCACGATGCTCCCTCGTGGGAGGTGGATGACCCCGCGGAGCTCGAGTGCTGGAGGGTCATCGAGGAGGAGCGTTCCTGCCTTCAGAGCTCGCTGAAGGCAATGCTTGGTCTCGTCAGTGACAACCTTCACCAGCGCCTCACGTTAAGCATCCTACTTCGAAGTTATGAAACTCGGGGTGTGTTCTCTTTGTTGATGATGTCCTTTGTTCTTCTTGCTCTTAGGATCTAAGAAAGTGCTCGAACGTCATGTCCTATCTTATCCACGGCGCCAGGGATAAGTGGAACCAGATCCCCGAGCTAGAAGCAGCGCTCGAGGCTGCCCGGGTCAAGGCTGCGAAGGCGAAGGAGGAGGCTGCTGCCGCTCGAAGTGGGCTTGAGAAGGCGAAGTCCAAAACCGCCTTGGCCCGAGAGGTGGCTGCCCAAGCCAAGGAGGCCGAGGCCAAGGCGAAGAAGGAAGTGGGGAGGGCCCTCGAGAAGGCGAGGTCTGAGGCCAGCGATGAGCTGGCAAGGGCTGGCGCAGCCTCGAAGCGGTGCGGAAGGAGCTCGAGGCCTCGGTCTCTAAAAACGCCCGGCTTTCCGAAGCCTGGCAAGAGCAAAGGCGCAATGCCATTTCGACAGGCGAGGCCCTCGAAAAGCTCAAGGAGGAGAACGCGTCGATGGTCCGCGCTGGTGAGGCGTTTGCGAACGAGTATCTTGTTCTGCAAGATACGCACACGAAGCTCGAGACCCACGTCGTCGGTGAGTCTTCCTTCTTCTCTCGAAGAGTTTTTTGCCTTTGTCTTCTTAAGCGTTACTAACTCCGTTTGTTTGTTTTTAGCCTTGGAGGAGGAGCTGGATCGGGCTCATCACGACCTTGGCCTGCTTCAAAAGTCATACACGGCCGAGGTGAAGCTGACCGGTGAGCTTGGCGGTATGCTCGATATGGTCTGTGACAGCCTCGGCGTCCCTTGTCCCGAAGCGGCCGCGGATGATGTCCATGGGGCCCCTCTCCTTGACCGGCTATTCGAGCTCGGCCGCGTGGTTAAGGAGAAGGTGCGGGGCGCCCTTCATGTCGGCGTGAAGTGGGCGATGGCGGTCATCGGCTCCGGCTACATCTATGACATGGAGGTTGTGTCCCATGGCTTTGTCAGCGACCCTTCGAAGACTGATGAGGAGAACGAAGCCGTCGTCATGGGGTTGGTTGAGGCTACCGAGGAACCTGGCGGTCGTCTTGCAAGCCTCTTCGAGCGTGAGGTCCTTCCGCCTCCTGAGGATGATGGCCTGTGAGCCAAACCTGGGAAAAGAGGCCTTTGTGAGAAATCTTGTAATATTTTGTTCTTGAGGTCGCGATGCCTCGAGCCAATGTACATTTATATTCGTATGTATATGTCTAAGTGTGCTCTAAGTCTCTACTGCCTGATCGGGTCTCTACTTTTATCGAATTCGTCACACGATCGTGCCCTTCGAAGGGGGAGTGAGTGGAGGTGCCGTAGCCCTGGGGCATCGGCGGTCTCCTGACCCAACATCCCTTGACCTTTCAGACCTTCTCGTGTCGTTTTCGACTTAGTATCAACCCATGTCGAGGCATATCGAGGCAGAGTGGACCTCGAAACTTAGAAAGTGTATGATTTTTAAGTCTTTTCTTTCTCGCGTTCCTGATAACGTTTCTTACTTAGTGAATTCGACGCATGTTCGTGCCCCTCATTGGGGAGCGAGTGGAGGTACCATAGCCCTGGGGCGTAGGTGGTCTCCTGGCTCGACAGCCTTCGACGCTTAGGACATTCGCATGGCGTTTTCGACTAGGTATTAGAACGTATCGAGGTGCGTGGGAGAAAATAGACTTTTTGAGTTTTGAAAAATCATGCGAGTTTTTTGGGGACTTTGGGGGGTTCCCCCCTTATAGACCTTGAGGGAGGTTCGACTCTGAGGGAGCAGAGTCGAGGCTACCTCTTATATGTATAAGGAAATTGAGCTTGTGATCGAAAGCATTCCGTTATGCAAAAATGTAAGAAGAAGGCATCGACTAGGGATAGAAGCGACGTAGCTGGTTGATGTTCCATGCATTGTTGAAGATTTTGCCTTTGTCATTAGCGAGCTTGTAGGTTCCGAGCTTCAACACCTCTGCTACGATGAAGGGGCCTTCCCACGGTGGAGTTAACTTGTGCCGGCCCTTATTGCTCTGTCGCCGTCGTAGGACGAGGTCGCCCACTCGAAGGTCCCTTTTGCGCACATGCTTGTCGTGGTAGCGTCGAAGCTTCTGCATGTATCTTGTGGAGTTGAGGAGGGCCATGTTTTGAGCTTCTTCGAGTTGGTCGACGGCGTTTGCGAGGGCTTCTTCGTTCGTCTGCTCGTTGTAGGCTTTTAATCGAGGGGACCCGTATTCGAGGTCGATGGGGAGGATGGCCTCAGACCCATAGACCATGAAGAACGGGGTAAATCCTATGGCTCAACTAGGTGTTGTCCTTAGGCTCCACAGGACCGAGGGCAGCTCGATGGCCCACTTCTTGCCGTGCTTGTTAAGGCGGTTGAAGATTCTCAGCTTGAGGCCCTGCAAAATCATGCCATTGGCGCGCTCGACCTGGCCGTTAGTTTGAGGATGAGCAACCGCGGACCAGTTCACACGGATGTGATGGTGATCGTAGAAATCCAAAATCTTCTTTCTAGTGAACTGTGTGCCGTTGTCAGTGATGATGACGTTCGGGACCCCGAAGCGATAAATGATGTCAGTGAAGAACTCGACCGCCCGCTCGGAGCGGATATTGCTGATAGGCCGGGCCTTGATCCACTTGGTAAACTTGTCGATGGCAACGAGCAGGTGGGTGAAGCCTCCAGTTGTCCTTTTGAGGAGACCAACGAGGTCGAGCCCCCATACGGCGAACGGCCATGTGAGGGGGATCATTTGCAAAGCATGCGCAGGGAGGTGCGTCTGCTTGGCATAGAACTGGCACCCCTCACATGAGTGGACGAGGCTGATGGCGTCAGAGACAGCGGTCGGCCAATAAAAGCCTTGTCGAAAAGCGTTCCCGACGAGGGTCCTGGGCGCAGCATGATGACCGCAAGCCCCCGAGTGTAGGTCATTGAGTAGCCTTTTGCCTTCCTCGATGGTGATGCAACGCTGCAAAACTCCGGTCGGGCTCCATCGATAGAGCTCCTTGTCTGGACCAAAGAGGATGTAGGTTTTGGCCCTTCACGCAATGCGTCGAGCCTCGTTCTGCTCGTCTGGCAGCTCCCCTTGAGTAAGGTATTCGAGGAAGGGCTTACGCCAATCGGCTCCGTCGCCTGCTCAAGGGGTTGATACCTCGAGGTCCATGACCTCGGCCCCGGTCGAGGGGGCCTTGGTTGGTTGAGGCTCGACCCCGTTGGACGGATGTTCATGTTCACCCTCGAAGTCAACTGATGGCTTGTAGAGATCTTTTGCGAAGACGTTGGGTGGCACGGTGCCTCGAGTTGATGCGATCCTTGTGAGCTCGTCCGCGGCCTCGTTGTAGCGTCGAGCAATGTGGGTTAATTCGAGGCCGTAGAATTTGTCTTCCAATTTACGGACCTCTTGATAGTACACTTCCATTTTAGGTTCGCGGCAGCTCAAAGCCTTCATGACTTGATCGATGACTAACTGCGAGTCGCCCCGAGCTTGGAGGCGTTGAACCCCGAGCTCGATAGCTATGCGTAGTCCGGTCACGAGGGCCTCATACTCCGCGACGTTGTTCGAGGCTGCAAAGTGGAGTCAAATTACGTAACGCATGTGAACCCCGAGGGGCGAGATGAAGAGCAGGCCCACGCCCACTCCTGTTTTCATCATCGACCCATCAAAGTACATAGTCCATAGTTTGGCCTGGATCTGTATGGGCGGTAGTTGAGTGTCGGTCCATTCGGCCATGAAATCCGCCAGCACCTGCGACTTGATGGCCTTTCGCGGTGCGAAAGCGAGGGTCTCACCCATGAGCTCGACTGCCCACTTAGCGATTCTCCCTGTGACCTCCCGATTCTGGATTATCTCCCCGAGGGGGAAGGACGAGACCACGGTTATCAGGTGGCTTTGGAAGTAATGTTGGAGTTTGCGCCGCGTAAGGACTAGAGCGTACAACAACTTCTGAATCTGAGGGTAGCGGGCCTTGGTCTCTGAGAGTACTTCACTAACGAAGTAGACTGGCCTTTGAATGGGCAGGGTGTGCCCTTCTTCTACCCTCTCGACCACTATGGCTGCACTGCCCACCTGGGTGGTTGCGGCGACATAGAGGAGGAGGGGCTCGGCTGGATGAGGAGGTACTAGGATCGGGGGTGAGGCTAGCATAGACTTAAGCTTTGAGAGGGCTTCCTCGGCTTCGAGGGTCCATTCGAAGTGCTCTGATTTCTTCAAAAGGCGGTAGAGGGGCAACGCCTTTTCCCCGAGATGGGAGATGAAGCGGCTCAGGGCTGCCAGGCATCCTGTGACCCTCTGAACGCCTTTGAGGTCTTGAATGGGCCCCATCTTGATGATCACCGAGATTTTCTCCGGGTTGGCCTCGATGCCGCGCTGAGAGACTATGAACCCTAAGAGCATGCCTCGGGGGACGCTGAAGACACACTTCTCGGGGTTCAGCTTGATGCTCTTCGCCCGGAGGCATTTGAACGCAGCATCGAGGTCAGAGATGAGATCCTCGACTTTTTTGGTCTTGACCATGATGTCGTCGACATAGGCCTCGACCGTCGAGCCGATGTGTTCTCCGAAAACATGGAGCATGCACCTCTGGTACGTTGCCCCGGCGTTTCAAAGGCCAAAGGGCATAGTAACATAGCAGTACATGCCGAAGGGGGTGATGAAGGAAGTCACGAGCTGGTCAAACTCCTTCATTCGGATCTGATGGTAGCCGGAATAGGCGTCGAGAAAGGAGAGGGTCTCACATCCCGCCGTCGAGTCAACGATTTGATTGATGTGTGGCAAGGGAAATGGGACTTTAGGACATGCTTTATTCAAGCCGGTGTAATCTACACACATCCTATATTTCCCATTTTTCTTTTTGACTATTACAGGGTTAGCTAACCACTCGGGATGGTGGACCTCCTTGATAAATCTGGCCGCCAAGAGCTTGTTGACTTCTTCCCCGATGATCCTGCGCTTCTCCTCGTCGAAGCGGCGCAGGCGTTGCTTCACCGGCTTAGACCCGGGGCGGATCTCCAAGGCGTGCTCGGCGACTTCCCTCGGTATGCCCGGCATATCCGAGGGACTCCACGCAAACATGTCTGCGTTCGCGCGGAGAAAGTCGACGAGCACTGCTTCCTATTTGGCATCGAGGGAGGTGCTGATGAGCAGCGCCTTCCCCTCGGAGCAACTTGGGTGGAGGGGGATCTTCTTCGTGCCCTCGGCAGGCTTGAAGCCACCGGCATGTCGCTTGGGTTCGGGGATCTCGTCGGCGAGGGCCTCGAGAGTGGCTGCAAGCATCACCGTCTCCTCGAGGGCTTCCGCGTGTTCGACGCACTCGACGTTGCAGTCGTATGCGTGCTCGAAGGAGGGGCCGACGGTGATGATGCCATTGGGGCCCGGCATCTTGAGCTTGAGATAAGTGTAGTTGGGAACTGCCATGAACTTGGCATAGCCCGGTCGCCCAATGATCGCATGGTATGTGCCTCGGAATGGGACTACCTCGAACATGAGGATCTCCTTTCGAAAGTTTGCGAGAGTACCGAAATACACCGGCAAGTCGATGCACCCGATGGGAATAGCCTTTTTGCCTGGCACGACGCCGTGGAAGCCCCCAGCGCTGAGTTTTAGCTTTTCTGTTGGGATTCCGAGAAGGTCGAGGTTCTCGGAGTAGATGATGTTGAGGCTGCTGCCTCCGTCCATCAAGACCTTGGAGAAGCGGGTGTTGATGATGACAGGGTCGACAACAAGCGGGTAGAGCCCCGGGTTCGGGACGTGGTCCGGATGGTCATCACGGTCGAACATGATAGCCGTCTCGGACCAGTCCAAGAATCGAGGGGTGGCGACTTGAGTAGAGAATACCTCCCGACGCTCCCTCTTACGCTGTCGAGGGGTGAGCCGGGCGTTAGGTCCCCCGTAGATCATGTAGCAGTCCTGCACCATGGGGAACCCATCAACCTTGTCGTCATTCTTGTCGTCGGGCTCTTCCTTTTCCTCTTCCTTCCCTCGAACCATACCCCCGAAATGCCTTTTGAGCATCCGGCAGTTTTTGAGGGTGTGATTGGCCTGGCCCTTGTGATATGGGCATGGTTTCTTGAGCATCTCGTCGAAGAGGCCCTTTTCAGGAGGGCCTCGAGGCTTCTTGCGCTCGACAGCCGCCACGAGGTCGTCGTCGGGGGGCGTCTTCACACTTGCCTCGCGGGTTCTTCTTCTTCTTGCCCTTTTTCTTGCCGCCCCGGTTCGAACCCTCAGGGTTGGCCGCCTTGGCTTGCGTTTGGCCTTTGCCACCGTCGAAGAAGGCACCGACGGCCTCTTCTCTGGCGGCAAAGTTGGCCACGATGTCCATCAATTCATTGGCGGTCTTTGGGGGAGCACGCCCGAGCTCTCGGACCAGTTCCTTGCAGGTGGTCCCAGCAATGAAAGCCAGGATCACCTCTTCGTCGGTGATGTGGGGAAGCTCAGTGCGCTGCTTGGAGAAACGTCGAGTAAAGTCGCGGAGGGATTCCCCGGGCTTCTGTCTGTAGCCTCGGAGTTCCCACCTATTGCCCGAACGCACATAGGTGCCCTTGAAGTTCCCCTCGAAAACCCTGACTAGGTCAGACCAGTCATAGATTTGATTAGGGGGAAGCTCCTCGAGCCACCGTCGTGCGGTGTCGGAGAGAAAGAGTGGGAGTTGTTGAATGATGGCACTGTCGTCGCGGGCCCCACCAAGCTGGCATGCCAGCTTGAAGTCGGCAAGCCAGAGCTCAGGCTTTGTCTCACCGTCGTATTTGACGAGACTTGTCGGGGGTCTAAAGGGGCTAGGCAGCGGCGTGTTGCGAATCGCACGGCTAAAGACTCGAGGTCCCGGCGGATCCGGGGATCGATGTCGATCCTCGTCGCTATCGTAGCGTCCGCCCCGATGAGCGCTGTAGCCTCGTGCCTCGGCGTCACCGCTCTTGCGTCTGCGGTGTTCGTTGATGTCGTGACGCGCATCACGGAGCTCGCACTTGTCACGAACGCGATCGTGGGCCATGACCGCCCCCTTCGAACGGGGGGTGTCTACCGGCTGGGTCGAGGCCTGCCTCTCATGCCGCGAGGGTTCGTGGTGTTGCCCTGAGGCCGCACCTCGACGCCTTGAGGTAGAACTTTCAGCCTGCTGGATGGCGGCCACCTCGAGAAGGCCCTGGATCTCCTGTTGGACTCGTTGGGCTTCAGGATTTGAGGGGGCTGGCATGTTGCGGAGAAGCATGGTTGCCGCGACGATATTCTGACTGGCTCGATTGAAGGCGGGATGTGCAACCTTATCCGCACCCACAATCTACCGCTGTACTTGCCGCGCTCGGGCCCGAGCCCCTCCGCCTGGGGGATTCCGATTGTCTTGCTCGAGGGCACGCTCGAGCTGGCGCAGTCGCTCTTTATCTTCGTCGAGTTTGGCTCGAAGCTCCTGGACCTGCACGAGCTAGGCGACGCGAGTGCCCTGCGAATCGTACGGGTCATTGGTCGCGGCAGGGGGCCCTTCCTCCTGTCCCGCCAGGAGGAGGGGCCCACCTATTGCAGCCGGTGGTGTGGACGTCTCTGCGGGAACGGCGTCGTCGTCGCCCGACGCGGCAACTATGTCGATGTGGAAACACTCTCGCGTGGGATCATAGTAGATGGAGTCGTAGTCGGAGTCGGAGTGGAGCGGGTAAGGCATGATGGTCTGCCCATATTGTTCCACTTCCAGCCACTGTCGAAGCGCGTGAGGGCAGGCGTCGCGTGGGCGAGGGTTAATCGCACGCTCGGGGGCCAGTACCGGTACCTCCCGGCACGCTGCTGTGCGCGGGGGGCCCAGTCCATTCCCTGTTCGCTCTGAAACCCGAGCGCACGATAGTGGAGTACGTTGAAGCGGCATTGTCGAGCCCAAATGGCAGTGCCGGTCGGACGGCAAACTGCTCATGGGGCAAGAGAGGCGTAGACGTGAGGGGCGCGTTTTCCTGGGGAGAAGCGTTCAACCCTGGCGAGCACTGCCCCTCTTTGGGCCTTACGCGTAGTTGTGGGAGGCTCCTGGCCAGAGAGCTCAAGTCATCCATCGAAGACGAGGAGGGTGTGACGACCGTGGTCGCACGGCGACGCCGCCCACCCTGCGATCCACGTCTCCTTCTTGATTGGGAAGCGTGGTGGTGAGGACGACGTGGGGCTCCTCGCGGAGTCCCTGAAGCGCCCCCGCTTGTGTGCCCGGCTGAGAGCAGGACCATGTCATGGCTTGTGCCAAGCGACATGAACTCTAGACTCCCAAACCAGATCACCGAGCCAAAAGGGAGCGACGATACGAAGTCCGCCATCCGGACGAAGCGGTTTGACACACAGGTCCCCTACCTGGCGCGCCAACTGTCGGCGTGAGGAACCTAGGGGTGTCCTAAGCCAACGAGTAAACGTATGTGTGTGTAACCCGTTCGGATGGTGATGCAAGAAGAACACAACAATTTATCCTGGTTCGGGCAAAGAAGGCCCTACGTCCAGCGGGGGGAGAAGATTTGTATTATCTTGCACCTAAGTGCTTGTACAGGGGTGAATACAAGCGAAGGAGAGAATTCGAGGGGTGGGGGGTTCGGGTGTAGAGCGAAAGAGTTATTCAGAGTCTAGGAGTCAGCCTAGGCATGTGTTCGATTGTTCGTGAGATCGTTGTCTGGGGTCGGTCCCTCCTCCCATCCGCCCCCCCGGCGTCCCCTTTTATAGGCCAAGGGGAGGCACAGGGGTACAGATATCCTAGTTCGATGACGCGGTGGTGACATCGCGGGTCGTGGTGGTCAACTCGAGGCCTCTGTAGAGACGTGCGCTGAGCATGGCTTGTTCTGTAGCAGCGTGGCTCGGAGTTGACAGGCGTCCTTCGGAGACGTGGTTGCTGACCGGCGAAAGACGCGATCCCTGTAGAGGACGTGTGAGTTCCTATTGGGGTCGCATCGGGAGTTGTTGGCGCAGCTTTCGAAGTCGATGTAGGTTGACCCGAGGGCGTCGATGCGTACTCGAGGCCCAGTCGAGGGGTAGCCTCGAGCGTAGTGGTTGAGAGGATAAGATTGAATTTAGGGAATCCGATGTCGGTTGTTTGTCGCGTAGCGCGTCGAAGGGGGGCCTCGAGCTGCCTAACAGCGCTGAGTACGGCGTAATAGTGCCGTGCAGACCGATGCACGTCCTCAGTATGGGCGGTAAAGCGGGATTCGACCGCTGTACGGACCACTGTGCGGACACTATAGCCATACGATTTGACGAGGTTAGGTAGTTTTGTATTAAATGCGCTATCGGACGCACCTGGAGTTGGTGGATCGAGGGGGGGCTCGACCCTTGTTGTATCGAGGCGTCCGTCCCGCCGAGGCCTCGACACTTGACGCGGGGTCCCCCCATCTCGAGTGATCATCAGCTGGAGACGTCAGTGATTTGTCGAGGGTCAGATGGTAACGTCAGTGGCTTGTCGAGGGTCGCGGCAGAAGTTAAATATTCTGTTGTGGTTCGGCCCAGTGTGTATTTGCTGGTGGGCCCCGGTGGGTCGAGGATGTATTATCGGGTCTTGCGCTTGTTTTTTCGAGGGTCTCCGTGAGATTGATCTGAGGGTAAACTCGGGGTTCAACCGAAGACAAGGGAGGTTTAGGCTACCCCTTCTCTTGGTAACCGACAAAGCTGCTCCACTTCGCAACTGCTCATGCGAATCAAGTATGAGGGGGAGGCCTGGATCGCAGCTGGCTTTGCTAAGCTAGCGCCGCTGTTTGCAATCCTTATCTAGATGTCGATCACGGACCGCTCTAGTCATATATTTGTTTCCTAAGTTAGTACGACCTTTCAGCTCCGCCGTGGTAGCCGGTGATATGTGTTAGTGTACGCGTAACAAGGAACTGGTAACTCGCCACGTTCACCTTGTTACGTTTTAAACTTATTTTTCCCTTAAAGCAACACGGGCAAAATTGCACGTTCTCGAAGAAAAAAAAGAGTATATTGACAATTTCAAAAAACTGCTCGTACTATCGTTATAGTTGATATAGAAAAAGTCAAACAAACTATAATCTGAGACTATTACTAACGGAAATTGAAAAAAAGAAACTTCAAGGGTGCAAAGTTATAGTACTTTATTGGGGTCAAATTACAAATGTTCATGCACGAACTTCATTTCATTTTCTCCGTAAAAGCTGCGTGCATGCATGCAATCTGTTTCATTCCTCACCTCGAAGGCTCGACTTGGATCGACGGCCTGGAGTGTTCCTTTTACCCCATCTCTCCTCGTCTCACCGCTTTTGCCTGGACTCATCCCGCCGCAAAGCGAGTCAAGCTTCCATGGGAGTATGGGGCATTCGCAGGTTCGCTCCTCTTGCCTACACTCGCCTTGCACCCGCGTGTAGGACAATCCTATGATGTTAGCGAATAGTAATGAAATTAGGTAAACTAAAAGAAAATATGAAAATATTTAGAACGGAAGATACCGAATAGACAAGATTATTAGGGCACTCACAATGCAAGACCTTATCACAGAGTTAAAGACTAATTATTACCTTTTATTTATAGTATTTTGCTAAGGTGACAACATATTTATTAAAGAAAGAGGGAGAAAAACAAAACTCTAAATTTTAGTTAGACTACAAATATATAATATTCGAGGTAATAAAAATCTCTAGACTCTATGTACTTAAATCTCACCTAAAGCATCAATCCAACACGTACAGTGTGTGTGTGGCGACCACAGAGACGATGAGGTTCCGTGCCGGTGTGTGCTGCGGGTGTGCCCTGTCTCTTGTGCGGCCGTGCGGTAAGTTGATCTCTCCGCGATCAAGGCATCACGACGGTCAGGCGGCGCGGCGACGTTTGCTTGGTCGCGTGGGCGTTTAGACGCAAGATCGATCGAATGGGCCTAAAAGGCCGAGACGGCGAGACCTGAACGTGGCCTAACCGCATGGACTCGGGGCCTTGTGGGCCTCGCGCGCACGCGTTGCGTGCGAGCCGTGCCCGAGCGGCCAGTGGGCGAGCGTCCGGGTAATGTTTCTTTTTTTTTTTGCCGAAAAAGTACGTATACATACGGTATATGATTGCTGAAATCGCAGTTCGCAGGGTATGCATGTAGATCTGCCCCTTAATTTAATTAATTAGACCTAGCGTTTTCCTATTTTTTGATGATCGAAAAGAAAAGGCTGCAGAGAGGATGCGGACACAAATATTGACAACCTTGGATAGTTGGATTAGATGTTCATGGGAGCATGCGAAGTGCACACCCCGGCGCCAGCCACGAAGTGGAATAGCTAGTGAATGCAGCGACGAAATGGAGTGGTATCGCATGCAGCATCATATCCATCGCTTCCTACTCTGGAGGATTAATGACCGACGACTTGGTATTACGGTCAAAATGAAAAATGTCTGTGCCCCGGGTAAAAAGGAATGGATGGAGATTTTGGATTAGAATTAAGCGATATGGACACGGATACAGAGACCAGGAGGATGGTGAAAATCGAAACTTCCATATTATCGAGCGGGAGCGGTAGAATGTTAAGCTAGAAATTAAGCTCCAAAGACTGATCTATGTGCGATGAAAATCTCTAAGGGACTCTCTAAACTAATTCTTGAATTATAAAGAGGCTGCCGAGGTGTTTCTTCTTAATATAAATTTCTGTAATTATGATGAGCATCACCAGCTCGTTGCGGCACCCTCCTCGCAGCTCCTTTGTCGGCCTCCTTTGCCTTGCCGCATATGAGAAAGTACTCCCCTAGGGACCATCTCACCCTAGGTCACCCCCAAAGGCCCAAACCAAGCAACGTCAAAAGAGGGATCATCCTACCCATCCCACAAACTAAATTGTACCCAAATTGCGGATCAAGAAAAAATATTTAGTTTGGAAGAAACTTTAGCTGTGAGCTCGATAAAAACACTCATAAACACATTATAATAGTACAAATTATCACAAAAACAATGAGCGAACAATAGCTTAAGATGATAACTTTAATTTAAAGAAAAAAATCTTATCCTTCAAGGCTTCGATCAAACCATTCAAATTAAAATGTATAAAAAAGTTGATCAATCTGAAAATTTATAGAGAGATCAATTAGCAAGCGATAATTGAGTTATCAGTTATCACATGGCTTGCGCATGCATTGATGAATAGAATAACAATTATACGTACCAGTAGGAAAGCATTAAGCACGATTAATTTCTATAGGGATCGGAAAGTTATTGGCACCATAGCTTAAACCTGTATGCCACGACCACAGCCATGTCCAGCATCAGCAAAGCCAGCAACATTAGGTGTTTGAGATTACCAAGATGCCGAGTGCAGGAAGTGGGATAAGCTTCCGTGTTTGACTGCCTGTGCCTGTGCGTCGTGGACGTATTTGCCGTTGGGCATGGCCCAATTAAAAAATGCGAGCAAATTAAATAGCTAGCTGCCGTGGCCTGGTCTGGTGGGTTGTGAGCGGATGTTCAGTGTTGCCGAATTTGTGGAACAAAATGCGCGCGTGCAGATCGAGCACCTAGATGTTCGTCAGTCGGCTCCCGTGAAGGACTGAAAACGCCGATCACAGCGGGGTGAACGAGAGCTGTAAAAAAATTTCTCATCAAATATATTTAGGCCACTGTCCCAACTTTATCGCTAAACACATAAACAAAATACTGTGATGTCCATGACCTAACCAGTGGGTGAATGTTCCCTAAAAATACAGCGGAACACCACAAAACCAATGCAAGAGACAAAGATAGAAACGGAGATCAAACATAACTGGTCAGGAGCTGGTTGACAACTAGATGGGAACTGGTCGGGATTACGTCGATCACGGTGATCGGCAATAGGACGGAAACTGGTCGGGAACTGGTCGGGACCACGTCGATCACAGTGGTTGGCAAGTGGTCGGAAACTAGTCAGGAACTGGTCGGGATCACGTCGATCACGGTGGTTGGCAAGTGGTCGGGAACAAGTCAGGAACTGGTCGGGAGCACCCGGCCTGAATTGGGAGGCGCTTCAGCGCTGCAGTGCTGCTGCTTGTTCTCCCACACCTGTCAACGAACTTCACCAAAGCAGCTATCAGGCCACCGACGAAAGAATAAGGAAACAGGGGTCAAGGGCAAGTGCTGCTCAAACGAGCTCACCCGGCGCCTGAGCGCACGATGCTGGTAGCACTGCTGTTAGGCCTCACACAAGAATCCTTCACACAGTCAGAAAGCGGAGAACAAATGAAAGTCAGGAAAGAACACCTGCTTCGGACAGTAGCGACGCGAGAGCGAAAATCAACGAAAACTGGATCAGATCAATACAGATCGACACCAGATTTTGCACAGGCCATCACAAGGGAGATGGAAAACTATCCCCAAGAAATCGTCACTCGATTTAACTTCAATGGCCGGGAAAAGCAAATCTAGGCCAAGAACTCAGTTTTTCCCAAAAATACAAATCTTGCGATTTCTTGATGCACGAGTGGAATTGATTCAAATCACTTGGTGATCTAGTTCATCACTAGATAAAGCATCAATCAGCGCAAAAAGAACGAGCCAAATCTCTCTAAATCCGACGAATAAAAATTCGTCCAAAAATACCACCAAAAGTCAACACAGCACAAAGACAAACAAAAATCACAAGACAAAAGTCAACACCCGGAGGGCACGCGGAGGGATTAGGGCCTCCTCTTCCCACTCAAAAATCTCTGGAGAACATAGCACAAGAATTTGTTCTTAGACCTCTAAGCAAGAACGTAAACTGAAGAGGGTAGCCGGATACTGGAAAAGGAAAAACGAAAAATGACCAAGGTGAGTCTGAGTGGGGGCAGTCCACTCTTATTTATATGCCTATTACACAATTCCACTTCTACCCCTAGATATTTTTAGAGTGAACCACCTAGCCAAGGGCACTATGGTCCAACTCGAGATTTTCTGATCCGACGGCCACCGCGCCTTCTCACCGGTAGCCTTGCCTCAACGCAATCTCCCCGATGCCGCCACGTGCCGTCCGTCTGTATTGGGACCTCCGCCCGTGTTTTGAGGTCCAAACCCACAAAACCCGTCGCCGATAGTTTTGAGGGCAAACCACCAAACCGTCCGCGAGTATCGTACTGCGTACGCATCCCCCGCCGATGGTTTTGAGGACAAACCACCAAACCTCCTCACGAGTAGTGTACCGTGTACGCGTCCCCTGCCATGTACACTTGCGCTCGTCGATGTCCCAAGTGTCAGCCACCGTGGCTGGCCACCCAGTCGTCTAGTCCGTCAATCCAAGCCTAGCGTCCGTCCTTCACCGCACCTGGTCTGTCAGCATGGCAGGCCCTACTTGACCTTCTCCCGACCATTGTCACCACCACCGGACTCCACACCTGCACATCACTAGCCAAGAGATATGTTTTGACACATAACCCTGTGCCAGGGGATCAGTAGAATCATGGAACCAACCATCAACCACAAGTGTTGGACATATTGATAATCGCTCATCACACCAACAAAGATGTTACACCATGATATGGAAAATCATGTGTCTGCATTCTCTCCCTTAATGAGTGCATTTTCAACACCAACACAAAGCCAGAGAAAGCCTACTCAAATGACCAAAAACCAAAGAAAAGATCAAAACGGTCACTTTCCATGAGCAAAGCAAAGAGAAATAACTTGGTCTCCAAAGACATGGGCAACGGCTCGACACAACCAAGCAAAAACACCTGAAAGCGACTAGACCCTCTAGACAGAGGCAAATGGCTCGACACGTCTACCAAAAGCAAAATGTGCAGCTCCCCATTGAAAAGTGCATCAACCTCACAAATACACATGAATGCACACTCTTGATTTGTGGAAACATTCTTCCCCTTGTTGATAAAAGCACTTATTAAGTGGACAAGATAGAAGCTCCCCCTTAAAACATGCTATGAAATGCACAAGATGTACAATGCGAATACACAAAGCTTCAGGAGTATAGCAAGTTGAATAAAATCATGCTCAAGTTGGTACAGCACATGTATTACAATAGGGGCAAGACAAAGCCAATGCTCAAACTATTGACACCGTTTTTTGACACATGTCAATATGGGCCGAAAACTGTGCCGATCGGCAAGGGAGTGGTCCTTCTCCGGCATTGCTTCTGAATTGCCGATGGATGATTGCCGATAAAGGACATGTTGATCTCGTACATTACTGATGAAGCCAGAGGGCTGTTACCGATGAGGCCAGAGGGCTGTTGCCGATGGAGAGAGAGGCATGGTTGCCGATGGAAAGCAGAGCTGAAGGACGTGGAAAGCAGGTCTGAGTCATTATCGATGGGTTGCCGATGGAATCTACAGCAGTGAGGAGTGTGCCGATAGAGGTTTCATCGTAGAGCAATGGATAAGGAAACTGGCAATATTTATGCCATTATTTTAATAGTCTATTTTTGAGTCCGACCTTGGTACGAGTCGTTATTTTTTATTCCTTAGAGATAAGACTTGTTTAGGTAATACTTTGTCGTGTCTGTTTAGGACTCATAGTACCAGGGTATAAATATGTACCAAGAGACAATGAAAAAAAAGAGGACAATCAAATACAACAAACCTATTACTTTTATCTACTTTTCAAGCAATCTACTTTTTGACGACTTCGTCACCAGTATCTTTTCCTTTTCAACGAGTTCTTTCAAGAATTGGCGGGCTGCATCAACTTGATCTCCGACGACCTTGCAGGTTCCGCGTCTACCGAGCACGATTTAGGCTTTGACGTCCGGGCATATCGCTGTCGTCTCGTCTGATCTGTTCAACAGTTATCGAATATCGTCTGAGCTTTGACGTCCGGGTGTATCGCTGTCGTCTCGTTCGGATCTTATTCAAATTTATCATCCTTGTCGATTAACAGGTCAAATTGACTGGCACGCTTTGATATCAAACCAGGGTATTAGCCCGGTGTGTTTGCAGATCTAACGCCTTTTTGCATCAACACATCTTTTGGCACGCCCAGTGGGACAAAATCAACAGATTTATCATGAAGAATCCTACTGATATCACTCCAGAAAACATCATCAAGATATCAGAATCAGATCTCAAGGAGGATCAGAGGCAAGCCATGGAAAAAGCTATGGAGGATTACAGGCAGCTCTGCTTGAAGTCTTTCAGCATGAATAGGGGAGGAGAAGTTATCCAGAAGCAAGATCTGCCGCTGCCTCGGTAGGTAACCTTTGACTCCAACCCTGGTAAATTACAGGAGATGGTTAATTCTGCATTAAATCAAGCTTTGATCAACCACTCCACCGTGCTGTCCAATACTATCTACAATGCTGTTGTACAAACGTTAAGGGACGAACAAGCACCAGGGTATGTCAGGCCGGCATATCATCAGCCAGGATCGGCATCTACCAGTACTCCATCAGCAACTCCAGCCGTTGAGAGTATGGAAGCGCCTACTCTTTCAGCTATATCAGGACCATCCATCACTGGCGCCACGCCGATAGGATCAGATCTAACGTCTCAGGAGAGGCCTAGTACTCAGTTGAGCACAGATCTATCGACATCGGCAATGTCAGGTCCTTCAGGTCAACATAGTCAAATTACTGCCAATTGGTGGGGATATGGTATGCCTCCAGGTCCATCTACTACCAACTCTGGACTGCCTCAAGTGCATAATGTAGCAGGGAAGGGTCCAATGACATCGGTTACTCCAATTCGGCCGGTGGCTCAAGCGCCGCATTATTCTAATGTACCTCCTGCTATACAGCCATTGTCAATGGGATTCTACGCACCTCCGTAACAGATATTTTATGCGAATCCATTGACTAATCCTCCACCAGTTCAACAGAGAGCTTCCATTGCAGAGCAGCCCGTAGTACCATTCATATCTCAGTCTGGGTTTCCTGCAATTCAGGGCAATTATGCTGGCTATCATCCGTCTATACAAGAGCATCAATTGTCTACAAGCTGTCAGCCATCGGCAAGCCAGGTGCCGATGAGTTACAGTCTCAATTGGTCGGGGCAAGCGCCAACTCAGCAACCTGCTATTCAACTAAGCCACCAAGCAATAGGGACTCAACGGTATAGTCCACAGACAACTTTCCAGGAGCAAGCATCGGCAAAACAGACGATGAACTTTACTCCGCAGGTTGGTGCCGTGAATATACCGATTTATCCAAGCCAAGTGCCATAGGGGTATGTAGAAGCATATCAGCCAACAGCTCCGGTAGAGATCCAGCCAGTGCATCGGCAAGATCAGGATGCACTCTTGACCGATAGGATTGCAGAAGTGATGAAAGAGCAATTTGGGATTCAGCCCAAAGTCAATACTTACTCTTATCGAACTCCATACCCTTCATCTTATGACTCGATTCCTTTCCCGAATCGGTACAAGTTGCCAGATTTCACTAAGTTTTCTGGGCAAGATGATACGTCAACAATGGAGCACATCAACCGATTCATCATCCAGTGCGGGGAAGCAGCTAACAGGGATGAATTGAGGGTTCGGTTATTTTCCTCATCATTGTCTGGATCGGCTTTTGCGTGGTTTATTTCGTTACCACCTAATTCTGTTATTACATGGGCCGATCTAGAGAAGCAATTTCACAAGTACTTCTTTACTGGGGTACATGAAAAGAAGCTGACTGATTTGACAAAATTGAGACAACGCAGTGATGAGTCAGTAGAAAGTTTCATACACAGGCTAAGAGATGTAAAGAATAAATGCTACAACTTAGTACTTGATGATCGACAGTTAGCCGATTTAGCTCTTCAAGGGTTACTGCCACACATCAGAGAAAAATACGGGTCACAAGAGTTTGAAAGTTTGAGTCATATTATGCAAAGGATTTCTGATCAGGACACTAGGGTTTTTGAACCCAGGAAGAATTGGAATAAAAAGGTGTCCTTTGTAGAAGAAGCAGAAGATTCAGACTCTGATGATGAACCAATTATCGGTTTGGCTGAGTGGGTAAAGAATAAGAAGCCGATATCATGTCCTTTCGGTCAGAAAGAGCCAGAAAAGTTTCTATTTGATATAACCAAAGCCGATAGGATATTTGATCTTTTGCTCCAAGAGGGTCAAATTAAGCTGTTTCCTCATCATGTGATTCCATCGCAGAAGAATTGAAAAAGATTAGGTACTGCAAATGGCACAATGCTACCTCGCACAGTACCAATGATTGCAAGGTGTTTAGGCAACAGTTGCAGTCGGCTATTGAATTCAGGAAAATCAAATTTGATAATTCAAAAGCTCAGAAGCCGATGAAAATTGATCAACATCCGTTCCCTGCAAATATGGTGGAGGCCGAAGGCAAAACCAGTGTTAACATCGGAGGCTGCTAGAAGAAATGCATCGGTAGACCCTAATAATCAAATAACTGTTGAGGACGTAAAGGGAAAGGAACCTGCCGATGGCGCTAAAGGGAAAAGAATTGTTAATGAAGGTAGTAGCTCCAGAAGACCTCTGAGGCCTGCTCCATATGGTGTTCAGTATCAGCAACAATGTGAGGATCGGTATCGGCAACAATGTGAGGATCGGTATCGGCAGCAACAGGAAGAGTTACATCGACATGAAGATCACTGGAATTGCCCGTTTTTCATTCATTGCTGGGAAGAAGGCATTAAATTGCCCACTGCCGATACCTGCCCTGAATGTAATGGTTACTATTTAAATGATCGGGTAGAGAGACAGCATCACTCTAGTAATCGAGGGGTACGCATCAATAAGCCGATCAAAGAAAAGGTATCAGCATTTGATCGGCTGGGGGGCAGAGTTAGTGTGCATGACAGGCTTGGCGGGTATATTGATTGTTTTCCAAAGGGTCATGCAAAGCTTCAAGAGATGGCTAACGAAATGGTTCCTGATGAAGGGATATTCTGCAGGGATCCAAACATAGGCCTCCATGAGCAGAACACAAAGCATTATCAGCCTGTTTGGAAAACAAAGCTTCCCCAATGGTGCCCTGAAGGATTGACGAAAACTCAAAAAAGAAGGGAACAGCGTATGCGTCAAGAGGATTTACAGTGCCCGAAAGAAATCATCCCAAAGGTAACAACTCAAATATGGCAACCAAAACGCAAGGGTGGAGGTCCATCGGCAGATGTTAACATGGTCTTCATGTTGCCGATGAAGTTCTTGGCGCCAGATGACAAGGAACAAGCAGTGTTTGCCGATGAAGCAGCTCAACTAACTCTGGATCTAATGATGGCTATGTTTGAAAAGCCTGCTGATGATGAAAGGCAACACCTCAAAGTTTTGTTTGTTAAAGGCAGGGTTGATGGACAGCCAGTGTCAAAAATACTCATAGATGGAGGAGCGGCAATTAATATTATGCCGTATGTTATGTTCCGAAGACTTGGAAAAGGAGACCAAGATTTAACCAAGACGGATATGATGCTTAAAGATTTTGAAGGTAATGTGTCTCCGGCTAAAGGGGCATTATGTGTTGAATTGACTATCGGCAGCAAGACTTTGCCAACCACCTTCTTCATTGTTAATGGCAAAGGTAACTGTCGGTGTTCTGACCCTCGAGGGGCTGACACCAACGAGTAATA
>CM041628.1:43562267-43609796 GCA_023333625.1 Bothriochloa decipiens | reverse complement strand
GGCGCAACAGCGTATCATGACTTGCGGGATTCCGGGGCATGGGCAGTAAAAGTAGAATTGACCGCCACGTCTGTGACTGTTACCGCAACTGTGGCCATACGGTTAGGCGGGGGTAGATAGGCCGCATTAAATGCGCGCGGATTCGTACGGGGGAGTTGGTGGCCGTGGGGCGCACTCTCCTCGAGGGCCGCCCATTCGCCAGGTGAAGTTCCGTCCTCGAGGGGGGCTCGTTCGCTGGGCGAAGTTACGTCATCGAGGGCCGGCTCGTTTGCTGGGCGAAGTTCCGTCCTCGAGGGGTAGCTCGAATCGTACCCTCGCGCATACAGTACTAGTCCGTTCGGTAGCCTCTCGAGCGGGCTTCGGCTTTGTACGCTCGCGCGGGAGGTCACAGGAGGGGTCGAGTGCCGTTTTTGCGGGGTTTAATTCGGTAAACCCGAGGCTTTGGGGTACCCATTTCCTCGGTAACGACAGTAACTATAATTTACTCCTAGGAAGGGATTGGATCCATGCCAACTGCTGTGTTCCTTCTACGATGCATCAGTGCCTTGTACAATGGGTTGGAGACAAAGTTGAGGTTATCCCTGGTGATTCTTCTTATATAATCGCATCGGCTGATTCTGAGACCTATGAACGGACAAAGTGCATATCAGGAGAAGCATGGGATACGGAATTTCTCAGGGTTGCCGATTATGAGCTCACCCCGATCCAAGCAGTCGGTTCTAAAGATGAATTTTAATGGATCAGTTTGCCGATGGTGGAAAACTTGGTCATGGGTTTACATCGGCTGATGATTTAGTGGAAATAGACATTGGTAACGGTGATAGGCCGAGGCCAACTTTTATTAGTGCTAAGTTAAATTCTCAATGTAAACAGCAAATGATTAATATTTTGAGGGAATATAAAGACTGTTTTGCTTGGGATTATACAGAGATGCCTGGGCTGGATCGATCAATAGTTGAGCATCGGTTGCCTATTAAGCTAAGGTTTCGGCCTCATCAGCAGCCCGCACGCCGATGTAATCCTAAAGTGTTACCTGATATTAAGGCCGAAATCATAAGGTTAATTGAAGCTGGCTTTATTCGGCAATGTCGATATGCCGAATGGATTTCTAATGTGGTTCCTGTTTATAAGAAAAATGGAAAACTTCGTGTGTGTATTGATTTCAGGAATCTTAATAAAGCTACACCAATGGACGGCTATCCAATGCCTGTTGCCGATTTATTGATTGATGCTGCAGCTGGACATCAGATCATCAGCTTCATGGATGGTAATGCCGGTTATAACCAAATTTTCATGGCTGAAGAGGATATTTCCAAGACTGCTTTTAGGTGTCCAGGTCATGTGGGTTTATTCGAGTGGATTGTCATGACCTTCGGCTTGAAAAATGCCGGTGCTACCTATCAGAGGGCTATGAATTTTATCTTCCATAAATACATCGGCACGTTGGTTGAAATCTACATAGATGATGTGGTGGTCAAATCTAGAGGTTTTGAGAGTCATCTTGCTGATCTACGAAAAATCTTGGAGTGCACTAGAAAGCATGGTTTAAAGATGAATCCCACTAAGTGTGCGTTTGGTGTATCGGCAGATCAGTTCTTAGGCTTCATGGTACATCAAAGAGGTGTTGAAATCAGCAGAAAATCTATTGATGCAATTAATAAGGTTGTTGCTCCTGCCGATAAGACTAAGTTGCAATCCTTGATCGGCAAGATTAATTTTATTCGAAGATTTATATCTAATCTATCAGGAAAGATCAAAGCCTTCAGTCCTTTATTAAAATTAAAGGCCGATCAGGAATTTGTATGGGGAAAAGAGCAGCAATTAGCCTTAGAAGAAATTAAAAAATATTTGGTAAATCCTCCCGTATTGGTTCCACCTCAACACGGGAAACCTTTCAAGTTGTATTTGTCTGCCGATGATAATGTTATCGGATCAGCATTAATTCAAGAGTTTGAAGGGGAAGAACGTGTGATATATTATTTGAGCAGAAGACTGATAGACGCTGAGACCAGGTATTCGGCCATTGAAAAATTATGTTTGTGTTTGTATTTCTCTTGTATGAAGTTAAGACATTATTTGTTATCGGCTGAATGGACTGTTATATGCAAAGATAATGTGGTTAAGCATATGTTGTCGATGCCAATTTTGAAAGGAAGGATCGGCAAGTGGATCTTAGCATTATCAGAATTTGATTTGCGTCATGAATCGGCTAAAGCGGTTAAAGGACAGGTAATGGCCGATTTTGTTACTCAACATTGCAGTGTGGTAGATTATGCTGAAATTGCTCCATGGACACTTTTCTTTGATGGATCTACTTGTGGCAAAGGAGTAGGAATCGGTATTATGTTAATCTCACCTCAAGGAAAGAAATATGAATTTTCATTGCCAATTGCTGGCACTTCAACAAAAAAATCAGGCTGAATATCAAGCTTTACTGAAAGGGTTAGAATTGCTCAGAGAAATTCGTGCCGATACAGTTGAAGTCTTTGGGGATTCCATGCTAGTCATTAATCAATTGATCGGAACATATGAATGTCGAAGTGAAGTTTTGATTACTTATCATGAGAGGTGCCTGCAAATATTAAAGGAGTTTAAAGATTTTCGCCTTGAACACATTCCCAGATTGCACAATGAAGAAGCTAATCGGCTAGCACAGCATGCTTTGGGATATCAACTGATCCGAGAAGTGCTGACATCGGTAATTGATGCCGATGACTGGAGAAGGGATATTGCCGATTATTTAAAAAATCCGTCTAAGAAAGTGGAGAGACGTATAAGGTTTCAAGCCACCAAGTATGTGCTCCTTGATACTGAATTATATTATCGCACTTTAGATGGGGTTTTGCTCAAATGCCTTAGTGAAGAGGAATCGAAAAGTCTAATAGGTGAGATTCATGAAGGAGTGTGTGGGGCACATCAATCGGCATTTAAAATAAAATGGATGATTAGGAGGAATGGGTATTATTGGCCGACAATTCTTGAGGATTGTTTTAAATATTTCAAAGGGTGCCAGTCATGTCAGAAATTCAGTAATGTTCAAAGAGCACCTGCATCAGCAATGAATCCTATAATCAAACCTTGGCCGTTTAGAGGATGGGCTATTGATCTCATCGGTCAGATCTACCCGCCGTCGAGTAAAGGACATAAATTCATACTCGTTGCTACCGATTATTTCACAAAGTGGGTTGAAGCAATTTCTTTAAAGAAAGTGTCATCGGCAAATATGATTGATTTTGTGAAAGAACATATTGTTTACCGATTTGGTATTCCTCAGACTATTACTACCGATCAAGGAACTATGTTCACATCAGGAGAATTTGATAATTTTGCCATCGGTATGGGGATTAAAGTTCTAAATTCCTCTCCTTATTATGCTCAAGCTAACGGTCAGGCTGAAGCATCTAATAAAGGAATAATCAAGCTTATTAAACAGAAAATTGAGAAAAATCCTAGGAGATGGCATACTCTTTTAAATGAAGCTTTATGGTCATATCGGATGGCGTGTCATGGTGCAACTAAGGTCTCACCATATCAATTGGTATATGGGCATGATGCAGTTTTACCTTGGGAAATTAAGACTGGTTCTAGGCATGTATTTTTTCAGGATCACTTGACAGCCGATGAGTATGATACGCTTATGAGAGATGAATTAGAAGATTTAGCAGGTCATCGGCTAAAGGCCTTAATTAGCGTCGAAGAAAATAAAAAGAGGATTGCTAGGTGGTATGATAGAAAGGTGAAAGTAAAAGAATTTGCAAATGGAGATTTAGTCTGGAAATTGGTTTTGCCGATCGGGACTAAGAGTTCGAAATTCGGCAAGTGGTCCCCTAATTGGGAAGGTCCTTATCGGATAAATCAGTTGGCTCCTGGTAACGCATACATCTTAGAAACCCTCGAAGGAGTTATATTTCCCAGAGCATTAAATGGGAAATATTTAAAGAAATATTACCCCAGTATTTGGATGGATGCATAAAATACAGGAATAAAGGTATCAGCATTATATTACATTCACAGTCAATTGGCAAAGTTTAGATTGCCGATAACTTGACAAAGCCGATGAATGGAGCTTACAAACTAAGGAAAGATTGAATAGCGGTTATCGCGCGCAGGCGAATCTGGTCGGCTTCTTCCACTTCCCTGACATCTGCATCAGCAGTGTCCTCAATCGGTTTAAGTTTTCTCCTCAGCGTCAGCGCCATACAGGCTTGATTGTCCCTGTCTTTTTGAAGAATTTTTAAAGTGTTGGACAAGTTGTCTTTCTCCTGTACGGCTTGGTTCAGGGCTGTTTCCACTTCTTTCAGCTCGGCTAGTAAAGCTGTTCTCTTTGCCGATAGATCAGTAATTTTCTTTTCAAGATCGGCGCCCGAAGCCTCTAAGTTGCTCATGCTTCTGTGCTTTTCTTCGGTAGCCTGCTTGAATTGTAATATTTCTTCTTTAAGTTTTGCTTGAGCGGCTCTATCGGCAATTCATCGAGCAGCCTTTTGGTACTGGAGTTGTCGGCTCTCAAGGTGGGAAGCATGAAAAAGGATTTCTTCAACATTGTCGGGGACTTGGCCACGAATCGCTTTGAAAATTGCTCTTGTGGAGTCTGAATCTTGGACCAGCTGAGGTGTATCTTGATGCAACAAGGATAATAATGTTTCTAATTTGGTTCTGACTTCAGCTGATATAGTTCCTAAGGCAAGCACAGAACTTTCTTCTTCTTCATCGTCAGGAATGTTGACGGTAAAAGAGAATAGGCTATTTGGAGAGTCTTGTTCCTGCGAGGGAATTAGTCAGTTACAGGAGAGTAAATATTGCAGAATTTTGATTAAATTAACTTACTTGTTTCAAAGTAATTTCTTGCATTTGGCTAGAGGAGGCAGCTTGCAATATGTCCTCAGCAATGCATGCCGATGGATCAGTTATGGCAGGGCTGGGTGATGGTAATTCTGTGACTATATCGGCAGGTGTTTCTTGAGGTGCTGTTGGTGATCCTTGTGCTGGCACATCGGGCAGTGCTGACTGAAGAGGTGATGCTGATGCTGGTGCCGTAATTGGAGCTGATGGCAAACTTGGTGTTGGCTCATCGGCTGGTCTTGGCTGAAGAGATGGTGCTGGAACTATGGATGGTGCCGATGCAGTTTTTGATCGTTTTGATTGAAGGGCTACGTTGGATGAAGCTTTGCGCTTAGGCTGTGATTCCTCAAACCCAGATGACTGGGGGGCTTCGGCACCAGAGGACTGTGGCATTGGATCGGCTGAAACAGCTGCCGATGGGTCCACTTGTTGCTACAAGTAAATGGAGTAATTAATGCTGATTATAATAGTTGAAATCGGGTTAAAATTGGAAAAACATACCTCTGGAGAGTCGACAAGGATAACATCTGAAGGTGCGTTGACGGGAGATGGAGGACGAATTGCCGATGAAGAGCCGGCAGGAGTAGAACTCGTGCCCTGAAATACAACATTAGTATCTTTCAAAGTCAGCATGAAAAGAAAGTGAATAGAATAGTTACATGGAATGTTTTGGCTAAGGTTGTGGTGGCAATCGATGAAATCTTCTTGGAGCGAGTTCCCCGATAAGTGAACGCTGTCAGAGTGGGTGCTTTACAGCCAATGAACGATGTTGGGTTAATTGACCGTAATCTAAATGTCTTCCCACTTCTGCTTGTCGTCGGTGGTGGATCGTTACCCTGTTACAGAAGGTTAGGTGCCGATGAATCAAAAATCAAAGAGAAAGGATGAGTAGCGAGGCTTACCGCATCGGCAGGGATGTCATGGTCAGAATCGATAAGGTGCCAGTAATGGTGGACAGATACAGAAAACAATTGATCTTTCCATTCTTGCCACCATAACTTAAAAGATTCGGTGACAAAAGAAATTGGCGCCCAAGTAGAGAAGTCAACATTTGAAGTATCGGCATCAGGGGAAAGGTTGACTACTTTTAGCCACTCCAGGTTACTAGTAATGATTTCTCTTGGCCTGATCACATCGGCATAACAAAGTTTGATTGGTAGTTGTCTAAATGCCAGTTGTCTTGCTGCTACTGACGGATAATAAAATTCATAGCTGGCATTAACATTTTTCCTGCTACCAAATATATTGACTGGGATGGCACGGGGAGTGATTATAGCCTTCATGATTTCTGTATTTTTGTTCAAGGCTTCATCGACAATGTTGAAAGAAAGAGGGAATTTGGCTTCTTCGTCAATATAGGGCACCCAGGCTCTGTTGTCACGAGGGATACCGGAGTAGAATCTGTTGAAGAAGCGGCCAACTTGGTCTTTGTTGGCTTCTGTTCCTGGTAAAACTATTATTGCTTCACCAAAGTTGAGGGGCCTACGTAATGCCGATTCATCCTCTGCCGATACATAATCTTCAGGGAGATCTCGGGGGAATTGCTGAGCAAATAAGTTGAATTGTAGCTGCTTGTGCATGTGGGCGTTCAACCACATATTAATGAACCACCAAGGGCCTCCCAAATTGCCGATAGGTTCACCCAGTAAGAGTTTTTCTGTGACTTGATGGAGAAGGTGATAAGCAGAGCTAAGAAGGTATCGGCCAAGAGGGAGACTTACACCGTCAGCCAACATTTTCGCTGTGGGGAGATACATGTTAGTTGGGCCAACTGTTCTGCCACAAAAAATAAATTTTTCTAGCCACATATTCAGAAAAGTGGCGTGCTCTCTCTGACCAACCAATCCAGTTTTCTCATATTCCCGAATGTATTCTGTCCAGCCACCAATGTTGTGGGTATTCACTCGATACTCTGCTTTTCTATGAAGAACAGTGGCATCATCGGCAGTGGTGATATCTAGGCCGGTAAGCATGTATACATCGGCAAGTGTGGGGGTGACAGGCCCATGTTTAAATAAAAAGGCGTTCATGGTGTCAGACCAAAAATAGGAGGCAGCAATCAGCATGTTCTCATTCCTGGCCATATCGGCAATAGATAGCCTGATACATTGATCTAATTTGCGCTCCGCCCAGTACGTTCGCATTTGCCTAGCGAGCCTCAGGTACCAATTTTTCCATCCCTTGGTGGGTTTGGGCCAGGAACGGAAGGTGTCTGACCATAAGTCCAAATCTAAGTTTTCAGCTCTGAAAGGGATCCTATTGGTTTCTGCATTTATAATATCGGTTGGATCTGGATTCCCCATTGGACCTAAGCACTGTACATGCGGTTGTTCTGTGGGAATAATAAGTTTATCGCGCAGCTCCTGTGTTCAAAAGATCAAAAGAAGACGGAAAGAGGAAAGAAAAATCAAGAATGGGGCGGAAAATAAGGACAGATCAAGAAAGTTGCAGGAAAGGCAAAGAAGGAAACTAACCGAAGGGACGTTGAAGTTGAGCGCCATTACTGGAGATTTGTTGAAAGAGTTGGAAATCACTGTGGAGAATCAAAGGGCGGAGGAGAGAATCACTGCTGAGAGTTAGGGATGTTGCAGAATGGTGCCGGTTGAGATTGCCGCCGGGTTCGTCGGAGCCGCCGCTGGAGAGAGAATGCTTGAGTTCGTGTGTTGAAGGGCCCCGGTGAAAGGAGTATTTATAGGGCAGCTGGTGCAGGGGTATTTCAGACTTATCCTTCATTACCAACGGGTGAATCGAAGCGTCGGGATAGATATGGTGCCTATGCGCGCGATAATCGAGGAGTTGTACAGGTGATTTTTGATAGGAGGTAGTCATAGCTCAGAGAAAATTTTTTCTAAGGAGCTCAGAGAAAATTTCGGCGCATAAAATATTTTATACTCCGAAATTGGGGGCATGTGTTGACACCATTTTTTGACACGTGTCAATATGGGCCGAAAACTGTGCCGATCGGCAAGGGAGTGGTCCTTCTCCGGCATTGCTTCTGAATTGCCGATGGATGATTGCTGATAAAGGACATGTTGATCTCGTACATTACTGATGAAGCCAGAGGGCTGTTACCGATGAGGCCAGAGGGCTGTTGTCGATGGAGAGAGAGGCATGGTTGCCGATGGAAAGTAGAGCTGAAGGACGTGGAAAGCAGGTCTGAGTCATTATCGATGGGTTGCCGATGGAATCTACAGCAGTGAGGAGTGTGCTGATAGAGGTTTCATCGTAGAGCAATGGATAAGGAAACTGGCAATATTTATGCCATTATTTTAATAGTCTATTTTTGAGTCCGACCTTGGTACGAGTCGTTATTTTTTATTCCTTAGAGATAAGACTTGTTTAGGTAATACTTTGTCATGTCTGTTTAGGACTCATAGTACCAGGGTATAAATATGTACCAAGAGACAATGAAAAAAAAGAGGACAATCAAATACAACAAAACTATTACTTTTATCTACTTTTGAAGCAATCTACTTTTCGACGACTTCGTCACCAGTATCTTTTCCTTTTCAATGAGTTCTTTCAAGAATCGGTGGGCTGCATCAACTTGATCTCCGATGACCTTGCAGGTTCCGCGTCTACCGAGCATGATTCAGGCTTTGACGTCCGGGCGTATCGCTGTCGTCTCGTCTGATCTGTTCAACAGTTATCGAATATCGTCTGAGCTTTGACGTCCGGGTGTATCGCTGTCATCTCGTTCGGATCTTATTCAAATTTATCATCCTTGTCGATTAACAGGTCAAATCGACTGGCACGCTTTGATATCGAACCAGGGTATTAGCCCGGTGTGTTTGCAGATCTAACGCCTTTTTGCATCAACACAAACTTATCAAATGAAACCTAATATGAATCATAAGCATTTTGACCAGTTTTAAGCATATTTCATTAAAGGTGATCACCAAAGAGGATAGCACATAGCAAATATAAGCAGGAGATCAAACAAGTGTTAGCACATGTATACAAAAGTGAACTACCCCATGTAACAATCATACATCATGTCTCAAGGAAGCACTTAACACTTGTAGCTTCAACATTGATCGAAGTGTCACAGCGGATTACAAGGTTACTTTTAGACATGTGTATGGGAGAGTATCAAACTGCCCGCCGAAAGATTTTGTTACTTTTATCATGTTTTTCAACCACGCCGAGTTCATCCCTTTGTGCAAGTGGGAAGCCGTCTCGTCACGAGTGGTTGTGGACTAGCACTACAATGCCCAAGTTCATCTCACTCGAGTGAATGAGAAGCAGTCTCGTGACATTGCTGTGGGACAGTAAAGATCCAACTTCAAAGCATTTTCATCATTATTTAGCTTAGACATCAAGTTTTAGCACAACGATATCAAGAGATCCGAGCTAAGTATCTGATTCAAGAAATATGAGACATAGAAACTAAAGCATACATGTGAAAGCAACATGGATCTCAACACATCCTACACATGCTAATTGCCATCTCAAAGGTGAACATGTTTCAGATTTCATCATTCATTAAGCAAGTTCACATTTATAAAACAAGCTTAGCTCATAACATGTATCAAGATGATAAAAAATAGCCTAAGCTGTTATAGCCATCATGTATTCATAAGACATATCAACAAGAGCATAACCTTAATCAACAATCTATACAAGTGAAACTAAACACATGATATATGATACATGATGAGATGTAATGCAATATGATACAAAAACAAAAGCAAAGAGAAAAGAAGAAAGACTACTCTAGAAGATACAAAGCATCCCACAACTAAAATGGGAAGCAAACACCCAACTCCCCTCGCAAGTGTGCAAACTAGATTTGGTCGAGAGGTTTGGTGAAAATGTCAGCTAGCTGGTGCTCGGTGCGGATATGTCTCAAGTCTATGGTTCCTTTCTCTTGGTTGTCTCTTAGGAAGTGGTACCTCACCTCAATGTGCTTGGTTTTTGGATGGAGCATTAGGTTTTTGGCTACACTTATGGCACTGGTGCTGTCACAGTAAAGTGGCACTCGGGTGAAATCTAAGCCAAAGTCTCTCAAGGTAGCAACTATCCAAAGCAGTTGAGAGCAACAAGCAGTAGCAGCAACATACTCAGCCTCACAGGTGGATTGGGCTATGGAAGACTGCTTGTGAGAGGACCAAGAAATAAGAGACGAACCAAGAAACTGACAAGTACCAGAAGTTGACTTTCTCTCAACATGACAACCAACATAATCAGCATCGGAATAACCAGAAAGTGAGAGGATGGAAGCAGTCGAGTACCAAAGACCAAACTCAAGAGTAAATCGAAGGTACCTCATGATCCGCTTGACGGCTTGATGATGAGACATGCACAGTGAAGACTGAAAGTGCGCACAAAGAGAGACCATAAACTGGATGTTCGGTCTCATCTCCGTCAGGTACAGCAGCGACCCGATCATGCTGTGATACTCCTTCTGATCCACAGCTTCTCCTTCAAGGTCTTCATCCAAGGCAATGGTAGTCGCCATGGTTGTCGAAAGAGGCTTGGCCTCGCCCATGTTGAACTTCTTCAATAGGTCTTTGGTGTACTTGCCTTGGTGCACAATCGTCCCTTCCTGAGTTTGCTTGACTTGCAACCCAAGAAAGAATGTCAACTCACCCATCATACTCATCTCGAACTCCCTGCTCATCAAATTAGAAAACCTTGCCACAAGGGCATGTGAAGAGCCACCAAAGATTATATCATCCACGTATATCTGCACAATGAGAATGTCTTTGTCTTGCTTGAGGAAAAATAAATTTTTATCAACTGAGCCCATGGAAAAACCCTTCCTAAGCAAAAAGGACTTCAACCTAGCATACCAGGCTCTGGGGGCTTGTTTGAGACCATACAAGGCTTTGTGGAGTTTGTAAACATGGTCTGGGTGCTTAGGATTTTCAAAGCCAGGGGGTTGCCTCACATACACTTCCTCCTCTATGTACCCATTGAGAAAAGCAATCTTGATATCCATCTGATACAGCTTTAACCCTTTTGAAGCTGCAAAGGCTAAAAGGATCCTAATGGCTTCTAAATGGGCAATAGGAGCAAAGGTTTCCTCGAAATCTATCCCCTCTTTCTGGCAAAACCCCTAAGTGAAACATCCTCAATTTTCCATGAAGGGAAAATACACAGAATGAAGGATATAATGAGCCCAGGAGGTCAAATCATCAATTATCTGATAACAGTTGATTACAAAGCCATACATCGGATAAAAGAATACAATAGAGGGGTTTACATAAATTATTACATTGCCACATGGTGGGATCATCAGAGTATCTAGCATCTAGAACAGCTATGGAAGTAGAGGGATATTGCAGAAGCAACGTCTTGCACCATCTTGAGCGTAGGCACGAGACCATCTAATCCTTAAGCCCTTCATAGCCGTAGGTGTAGTAAGGCTCACTTGCCAAATAAGTTTCAGTACGATTTGTACTGGCCATTCGGCTCCCACCCGATGCAAATGGATATAATCAAAGAGACCTATTATTTGGCTGTGGTTTCCTATGCAAGTATCATCAATATTATATACAATAGTTCATCAAGTTTTATTCATTCCCATCCCATACTTGTACCACCAACCATCAACCTCTCATCTCACTCAGCAAACCACGCTCTCACGTGGCGACATGGACAACCCCCTCTCATCCATGCCTAATCGGCCATCATGCCGTTGGGTAACCACAACATCACTCAGGGGGAGGTAGAAGGGACTCATCTCACTACTCAAGAGAAGCGTAGGTCGAGGGAAAGGCCATGCCGAGACAGGACTATATATAGATTCAAAACTCTGCAGAGCGTGTACTCCCATAACCACAAGATCACATCATCGGCAGTGCGCCTCGCCTAGGCTGATTTTGGCTACTTTTTAATCAGTGCGATGCCACCCCACCACTCAGTATTGGGACATACTGGATAGATACCACTGGCACACTGAGACTGTGAGGCGTAGTTACCCAGGCCACCAAGGTAACAATGCGGCTTTAAGGAGGGTGTGGGTCCCAAACACTCGTACCTCTCGACACTATCTACTAACAACCTAGTAGTAGTGGCACTATCCTAGCTAGTCAGACATCCGTCCTCCGCCCATACAGGGGCGAGCAGTAAGCACGTAGGTCCCAAGGTTCTGGTTCTCAAGAGACAACAGGTCCTAGGGGGGACCAGACAGGATATCTCCTCAAATAGGGCCTCAGTGCCCCCTTCCTTCTCGGGGCTTCGTTCCAGAAAGGCTCTCACCCCCGGGATCACCATATACCTCACAATGTATCCGCCACAGACACCTTTCATAGGGATGCCCAGAACACACCCCCTGACAACACTCGCTCCAAAAGCTCGTTGTAGATCCTGTCCAGTCGACTCAACCCTCATCAGACAACCCTCCCATGTTATATTACCCAGAGACACCCATACGATCACCAAGTCCGGCACCTCATGTCGAACCCACCCAGAGTCCACCAGCATCACATCACAGATATAATGCAAGTAGAGAAAAAGTAGCAAGTAACAAGAATTGTATAGCATGTCTATCCTATGAGCGGGTGAGCAGGGTAAAGGTAACGACAAGGAATAGGCATACAAGTAATCTACCATGCAATCCTATCATAGCATATCATAGCATTATTGCATAAAGTAGGGCACTAGCATTCTATATTGTTGCATGCGTAATAGGATCTATGAGGTTGGGTGGGACGTGGCACCTGAATAGCTATCACTCAAGTCCTCCTTCAAGTCCTTGGCATGCTCCTAGTCCTCCTCCTCGAGCAACTCCTTCGCAGGATCTGAAATCAAGACATAATGGTCACGGAAGCGACCCCTATAGATTAACACAAAGAACCAAATGAAATCCAATAACTCTAAATGCAATCATACATAAGCCTATGATGTAGAGCTTGTTTCTATGAAAATTTGGACACTTTGTTCATATTTTTTGGAGTTCATATGAATTTGTTATGAATTTCCATAGATTTAATCTATTTCTAAAAATAAAAAGATCTGGATAAACCAGAGGCTGACATGTGTCACGATCTGGTTACTGACTGGGCCTGGTCCACATGGGGAAATCCCCTTCTCCTTCTCATGCACGCATGGTTGGGCACGTTTAGGGTTTAGGGTTTAGGGTTCAAGCTCGAGGGTTGGTGTCGAGGGTTCAAGCTCGAGGGTTGGTGTCGAGGGTTCAAACGCATGGTCCCTCGCGGACGAGATCGGCTTGAGCACGCGCACGCACGGCTGGGCACGGCGGGTGCTCGTCGGGTACGTTGAGCTATGCTGGGCTGGCCCACGAACAGCTTCATTCAAGCCAAGACCATCTCCTATTCGATGGGGGCCTCGAATGACAGATGTTTGCCCGGCAGATGACCCTCTCGTCGGGTGACGGAGCGCGTCTTGGGCGGACAACCCCCTCGTTAGGTGACAGAGTGTAACTCGGGTGGTCGACCACCCCGTTGGGTGACGGAGCGAATCTCGGGCGGACGACCCCCGTCGGGCGACAGAGCGTATCTCGGGCAGTCAACCCCCTGTCGGAGTGATGAAGCGTGTCTCATGCGGATGACCCCCTTTGAAGTGATGGAGCGTGTCTCAAGTGGAAGATCCCCCTCGATCGCCACTCCCCCTCGAACTACGCGTCTATTGCCACTCCCCCTTCGATTGCCACTCTCCCGTCGAACTATGCGTTGATTGCGACTCTCCTGTCGACCTAGGCATTGATTGCCACTCTTCTGTCGAACTGGGCGTCGATTGCCACTCTTCTGTTGAACTGGGCGTCGATTGCCACTCTTCTATCGACCCCCTCCCATTCACCTACTTCCTGCATGGGATCCAAGGCGTTTAATGCCCCCACCAACTCCTGCCTACCCTCATGGCTACAGTGCGGTTACAGTGGCCTGGTACAATGGTCAAAGCCTCTTTTTATCACCCATACCTGTGCAGCAAAGCTATACTGAGCACTGTACACTGTCAGGTGCCCCTCGGGTCAAACCTTATCCATTCGGGCCTCGACCCCTCGAGTCAGCGCTCAACCCCTCGAGTCAGCGCTCAACCCCTCGAGTTAGACCTCGACACCTCGAGCCAGGCCTCGACCCCCTCGAGTCAGGCCTCGACCCCCCGAGTTAGGCCTCGACCCCCTCGAGTTAGGCCTCGACCCCCTCGGCCAGGCCTCCAACAACTCCCGATACGACATCTACAGGGATTCACACATTCCCGTATGGGCACGGGTCTTTCACCAACTACCTATGGGCATCATCGTCACACACACCCGAAGGACAATCATCACCTCCAAGCACATCGCTACAGGGCAAGCTCGCGGGGCTTGGGTCAACCGGCACACGTACCGTAGCGGTGGCGAGCAGTGGTGACACGGTGGCAGGGCACTACGATGCGCGAGGGGTGAGACTAGTGTGCGCTATGGACTCACGAGGCCACAGTGAACGACAAGGTGGCCTCAATTTGGGGAGAACGGTTCCCTAGCGGGTGGCCGATAGCGAGGTGCTCGGCGGCTGCGGAAGTCGACGACGGCGGCGAAGCTCCGACAGTCCACTATCGTAGGGCTCACCATCTTCCTCCTTGTCCGATTGGAGTAGCTTGGAACTCTAATAACTATCCTATGTGGCTTCGCGAGGCACGGCGGGGCGCGCGCGGCCGCGAAGGCCACAGCGGCGCACCGGCGACCGGAGTCCAGGAAGACCAGGACCTGCAAAGCACGCGGGTCCCTACTGTGGTCCATATTGGCTCCCGATAAGTTGCCAAGAATGGTTCCTAGGCTAAGACGAGCTCAACGGTGGAGTTAATGAGGCAAAAGGATGAGAGGAGAGAGGAAACATGGTGGTGCTCTGGCGATGGCCATGGACATGAGCAAGGGAGAGCTCACCTTGGTGGCTGCGGTTGAAGGCGAGGCAGCGGCTGCTCCGGCTTGGGGAAAAGGAAGAAGAGTGCGCAGTTCGCTTGGTGCAGTCAAGCAGCAACTCTGCATCCTTCTCCGACGGCTCAAGCGGTGATGGCAGCGGTGACGGGCTCCGGCTTCTCTGCTCTAACGGGCAGCTTCCTTCCCCACCTTCTTCTCCTCCCCTCTTTTCCTCAACACAGCAGGCAAGGTGAGGCGTGTGCGGTGGCAAGGAAAATGGCACGGGTAGGGGAAACCCTAATGTGCTGAGCTTCTCTCTTTATAGTGCGGCGCGGCGGTGGTCATGGTGGATGAGCGGCAGAGATGGGAGATGCCCATCGGGCAGTTGGGCACGGCCGTGAGCTAGGGTTAGGGTTGCAAGTGTGGTGCTGGTGGCAATGGAAGGCATCCGAGGCGGTCACGGGTGTGGCTGAATGATGGAGCTCGACCATTCCATTTGTGGTACAACGAAGGTGATAGCTGACAGCCGGGCAACACGCATCAGTGGGCGGAGGTGAGCAGGCACGCGGCGCGTGGGGAAGCAGGCCGCGGACGCTAGTGCACACGGAGGCCTAGCCGGGCCGCTTGTTGGGCCACGTTGCAGGCGGCACGGGGGACCGGCTGGGCTATGGGGAAGGAAAACTGGTCGGCCTTGCTGGGCTAGTTGGCTTGCTGGCTGGCTGGGCCAAGGGGACAGTGGCATGGGCCACAGCCGATGGTGGCCTAGCAGGCCTGAACCGGGCTGCTGGTTGCATTGGGCTGACTTCCTTCTCCTTTCCCTTTTCTTTATCTTCACCTTATTCCATTTCTTTCCAAGCCTCTAATACAACCTTGTCAAGATCTTTGTTAGCAAGGGTTAGTGACCATGGTGCACAAACCATGGTAGGTCTCCTAGGGTCTCATGGTGATGTTGGAAGCCATGTCCAAGGTTAGTTACACATGTTAGTAAGCATATTGTTGCATGTGATATAAAATGTTGTTGATTTTATTATTCATTACATAAAATCAACAAGAGGCAAATCAAACTCTGGGAATTAAATGCAATGCTCATGCTATGAATAGGTGCTACTTGTGCAATTATTAGATGTCTTCCTACATGACACTCACCAACCATTGGTTATTTTAGAAAAAATTTTGTGGGTTGTGATTTTTGGTGTTTGGATTTTTAGGGATGTTACACAACCAATCTAGCCTTGTTCCTAACTATCACCCCATCCTCACTCTGCTTGTTCTTAAACACCCACTTCGTACCTATGGGATCACACTGTGGAGGTGAAGGAACTAGGACCGAAACTTGGTTTCTCTCAAAGTTCTCAAGCTCCTCATGCATGGCATTGACCCAATTGGAATTAGATAAAGTGTGTCTAATATCTTCAGGCTCAAAATTGGCAACAAAAGCAGAATGTGCGATATGAGAGATTTCATATGACCTATTGCGAGTGACACGCTGGTTGAGGTTAACGATCATGGTCTCAGGAGGATGATGATGCTGAATGTGTACAGGCGCCGTTCTTGATGACGTAGCCTCGCACTCAACCATAGCTGGAGCTCCCTTAGGTGCAAGAGAGGGATACTGGTCACCCGGCCCCCACAAAGTCAAAGAAGAAGGATTGGGGCCTTGAACCGATGTAGTCATCGCAGGGTCGACAGGAGCAGCCGATGGAATCGGCTCGAAAACACCCCAATCGGCATCGTCCTGCTCCTCCACAAAGATGCTTTCACCCATCTCTTGATCACCTGCACACTCAAAGACAGGAGAAAAACAAGGTGTGGTTTCATCGAAGGTAACTTCACAAGTCTCCATGACGCAATTAGTCTCAAGGTTAAGCACTCTATATGTACGTGAATGACTAGCATAACCGAGAAAGATGCCATCAGAAGATCGAGACTCGAACTTTTCTAAGTTACCTTGCTTGAGAATGAAGCACCTACATCCGAAAACTCTAAAGTAGCTCACCTTGGGAAGACGCCCAAACCGCAACTCATAAGAAGTCTTCTTTGTAAAAGCTCGAAGGAAAATACGGTTTCAAACGTGACAAGCTGTGTTGATCGCTTCGGCCCAGTAATGCCTAGGAGTCCTATGCTCATCGAGCATTGTCTTGGCCATCTCAACAAGGGTCCAATTCTTGTGTTCAATAATCCCATTCTGCTGAGGCACATAAGGTGAATAAAACTGATGCTCAAGGCCCAAAGATTTGCAAAAGGCTTCAAAATGAGAGTTCTTGAATTCGGTGCCATTGTCACTACATATAGCTCTCATGACATTCTTGGGAAGCTCATTTTGTAGCCTAAGAATCAATTCCCGCACATAAGAAAACACCTCATCCTTGGACTCCATGAAAAAGACCTAAGAATTGTGAGAAAAGTCGTCTACGATCACAAGAACGTACCACTTCCCACCATCCGACCAAACCCGAGCTGGACCTACAGTGTCCATGTGAAGAAGCTCGCCGGGTTGTTTGGTCATCACTTGGTTTATAGAGGAATGAGAAGTGGCAACCATCTTCCCGTGATGACACGGGTGACAAACCAAGTCATTCTCGAACTTTAGCTTAGGCAATCCTCGGATTAGATCAAGAGAGCTCAACCTTGCATGCAAGTCAAAGCTGAAATGACCAAGCCTCCTATGCCACTTCCAAAGCTCAAAAGAAGTGCCTGCCACCAAACACCGAGAAGTGCTGAAAGAGCGAGAAAAATCAGCATGAAAGACAAGCCCAAAAGGTACAATCGAACACACAAGATCATCTCGTGAATCAAGTATGCATGAAAGACCTGGCTTAAAGCGCACTTCAAAACCATCTCTAAGGAGTTGCAAAACCAAAAAAAGATTGAAATGCAAGCTCGAAACCAAAGCAACATTCTTGAGCACAAAGTTCTCATTAAGCCTTACCAACCCACAAGAAAGCACCTTACCCATACCATTGTCCCCAAATGTGATGTACTTCTTGGAGGTCATGAGTTTGAGGCTGGAGAACTAATTTGAATTACCGGTCATGTGGCGCGAACACCCAGAATCAACAAGCCATATGTTCTCCAAGCCTCCTTGCTGCATCAATAGAAAGACATGGGTTGAGCAAATGATCCAACACTGGGGTTAGTAAACTAAGGAGAATACCAGTGCTGGGTCATTTGCCCTGGAAAAGTGTTAGGAAAAACACCACACATGTCGTGTCCTATGGGAGAGAAGCGATCACCACGAGAGGGAAAACGTGGTCCGCTAGAAGTGTAGGACTGAGAGCCACTACCATGGGACCTGGAGTCATATTGAGGATGATTTGGTCCATGCTGGGCATGACCATCACGTGGTCTCACAAACTGAGGCCTAGCACCTTGAGATCTTGCACCTCTTAGTCTAGTGTTACGCCTCTGAGCGGGTGAACTATGCATGCCATGAGATGGGTGATGCATGTCCTGCTGGTAAAGCTCAAACTCATGCCTCTCATCTCTCTTCCTCCTAAGCAAAATTCAACCAAGTGACCATCCATCTTGCAATAGTCACAGTGGTACACCTCTCTCTTGGGTGGTGGATGACTCACTCTGTTGTGGGCATGGTTCACTCTTGGAGGTGGCTTGGCTTTAGGAAGGGGCTTATCAGAGATGTTTGGCAGAGTGTCAAGTGGGTTTCTAAGGTGGTTAGGTTTTGGAATCCACACTTGTTTCTAAGGCAGAGTTTTGAGAGGCTCTTCAAGTACTCCATCCTTCACACTGGCCTTGGTAGGCTCAGAGGGCTTTGGTGGGTTAATCTTTATGAGCTTGGGAGGATTGGTGGGTTTCTCACTTGTGCTCAAACCACTATGTTCACCAACCTTGACAAAGACATTGTTACCCTTCCCACCTGGAGCAAAGCCTAAACCCATTGTGTCAGTACCCCTCTTGTACTGACTCATCATCATGCCCAACTGTTGCTCACTATAAGAAATCCAACTCAACATGTGCCAAAGGAATGTGTTTTCCTCTTCGGTCTTTCTCTTGTCATGCCTACAATTAGCAAGCTCTAGCTCCAAAACCTCACAACAAAGACACTGAGCACTAGTACCATCCGCACTAGACTTCTCAAGAAAAGCGATCCTAACAACCTTCTCACAAAGCTCATAGCATAACTAAGCACAAGACTTGCAAGGACCTGATAAAACTGGCTCAGCTCTAGCCCTATCCAACTTCTCAACCAAAGCAGAGTACTTAGACTACAGAGAAACAAGACTAGACATGTGAACAGCGCATTCATTGCACTCAGTCTCGTTAGACAGAACAACTCTATCTTTATTGACACACTCAAGTTCATCTAAGGCCTTGAGAAGCTTAACCTTGAAGTCATTGCATTCTTTAGCAGCACGAATAAGCAAAGCGTCTTGCTTTAGCTCTTGCTTTAGCATGGTGTCATTCATAGATTCAAGCTCAATGAGAAGAGATTTGATTGTGAGTTCTACCTCAGGCTCGGACCTCGTCGTTGTTGCCGGTGGTGTCATCAAACGCCATGGTGCAGTAACCTCCTCGGCGCTTGTTGGCATAGAAGCTCAAGTCGTTGAACTTGTTCTCGATCTTCTTCTTGGACTCATCATCACTCGGAGAAGAGTCACCATTAGAGTTGATGTCACTGAAAGACACAACGAGGGCTCGCTGCTTTGCTTCCAGCTGCTCGAAGTACTTCTTCTGCATGCGCTTAGGGTTGAAGTTTGTCAGTGTTTCGACCCAGGAGGTCAACACCAACAAGTAAATTCATAATTGCGTGCTCCCTTAATCCGGTGGGTGATGCAAGAAGGACACATCGATTTATCCTGGTTCGGGCAAAGAAGGCCCTACGTCCAGCGGAGAGAGGATAGTTCATGTTATCTTGCACCGAAGCGCTAGTACAGGGGTGAATACAAGCGGGTGTGAGAAGTGTGGGCTTGAGTTCAAGTGTTTCAGGCGCTTAGCTCTCTACACTGTCTCACGGTGTTGTTCTGTGATCTAAGCCTTAGTGTATGAAGCTCTAGGATCTCTCTTCTAGCTAAAGTCCTGGCTCCTCCTTTTATAGACGAAGGAGGGGCACAGGAGTACATGTTTTTGGGGCTCATGTGCTTGGTGACGTATGACGTTGATGCCGATCATGTCAGTGCCGCTGTAGAGGTGTACGTCGGTATGGGAAGCCCTGCGGCCATTGTGTCGGTAGTTGTTGAAGTGTTAACCGAAGTTGTTGAAGTCCCGCTTGAGGGTTGGCGTGACAGTGTCGAGGGGCGACAGTCGAGGCCTTGGGTCAAGATGAGGGGCTTGAGTCAAGGGGGTCGAGCTCATCGGATAAGGTCGAATCTCAGGATATGCGAGGAATATGCGTCTCGAGGGGGTGCCGGATGGGGCACAGTGCTTGGTACGGCGTGACAGTGAGGTATGATCTGTGGGATTCTAGGGTATGGGCGGTAAAAGCAAGATTTGACTGCCATACCCGTAGCTGTTTCGGTAACTATGGCCATACGGTTAGGCAGGAGCAAATAAAATGAATTGAATGCGCTTGGATCTGTACTGGGAGTAGGTAGTCGAGGGTTTTACCATGCTCGAGGGCTGCCCATTTGCACAGGCGAAGTTCCGTCCTAGAGGCCGGCCCGTTCGCCCAGACAGAGTTCCGTCCTCGAGGGGTTGCCCGAGTCGCACCCTCGATAGTACAGCCTCGGTCTGTGCGATGGTCCATCGAGTAGGTTGTGGCTTTGGGCTGTCAATGCCTGTTCGTGGGCTGATCCAGCATGCCTTAGTTTGTGGATTTTTGAGAGGTAATGAGGGATGTCATTGGAGGGCTTGTGTTGCTAACTTCAAGGATCCGCGTAGTTAAACGAGGGCTTAGGGTACCCCTTTCCTAGGTAACCGATAGTAGCCCCCGAGCCTCTGCGAGAGTGCTGGCACTCGGGTAGGGGGTCAGGAACCGGGAGCGAAGTGTGGCTCAGATTTTTCTGTGGGGGGCGCGCGAGGGCTTTATTTGCCTTCGGTCGGGGGGTGCTCGTCCGATCGGGTGTGGACCTGAACTGGAGTCATGGCGCTTTGTCAAGGGGTATGTAGGAACGTCAAGCCCCCGAGGGATTTTTGACCCTCTTTCATCGAGGGGTGCCGAGCATGGTCGAGCCTCCGAGCCTCGTGCGGCTGGGGCATTGCCGGCCTGGGTGTTCATCTCACGAGTCCTTTCGATCGGACATGAGGCGAGAAGCGTCGGACTACCCTCGATAGGGCGAGCCTCAAAGTTCTCAGTGAGCTGGTAACTGGAAAATCCAAGTGAGAGCTCGTTCCTTGTTCGATAGAGGTCGGTAGGAGGCCTGGAGGCAGTCTCATTAGAGCAAAATGCACGGACCTATGGATACCGATTCCATTCGATATGTCTCGGCGGCTCGATGCCTCCCTTCGGAGGATTCCATAAAATTCCATAGCATTTCGCCTTGAATATGTCCAAAGGGGTCTCAAGAGTTCATTCTCAAGCGGGGTCTCGCATTGGCTCCCCCTTGGTTATCCCTGACTCGGGTGCTTGAGGGTGGCTGTCGAACCCTGGTCGAGGGTCAGCCTTCGCTCCCTTGAGGCTTGTTGTGGAGCCGGAGCCCGTTTACCTCTTTGGGGGATTTCCAACCCTCTTTCATCGAGGGGTGCCGGGCACGGTCGAGCCCCCGAGCCTCATGCGGCTGGGGCGTTGCCGGCTTCAGCGTTCATCTCATGAATCCTTTCGATCGGACATGAGGCGAGAAGCATCAGACTACCCTCGATAGGGCGATCCTCGAAGTTCTGAGTGAGCTGATAACAGGAAAATCCAAGTGAGAGCCCGTTCCTCATTCGATAGAGGTCGACAGGAGGCTCGGAGGCGGTCTCATTAAAGAAAAATGCAATGGACCTACGGATACCGATTCCATTCGATAGGTCACGGAGGCTCAATGCCTCCCTTCAGGGGGATTCCATAAAAGTCCTAGCATTTCGCCTTGGATGTGTCCAAAGGGGTCTCGAGGGTTCATTCTTGAGTAGGGCCTCATGTTGGCTCCCCCTTGGTCACCCCTGACTCGGGTGCTCGAGGGCGGCTGTCGAACCCTGGTCGAGGGCTAGCCTTCACTCCCTCAAGGCTTGTTGTGGGGCCGGAGCCTCTTTACCTTCTCCTGGAGGAATCCGCCGATAAGTAATGTTTGTTTTTGTTACCATCGGACGCATCTTTTGAGGAGGAAGGTTAAACGGTGCGGTGGTGGAGATCATGGCGGGCTCGAGCAATGGCTAATTGTCTGAGGCGTGACACATGTATCCGGTCGAGAATCGAGGGGGGAACGGTTAGGTAAACGCATGAACTGCAGGGAGTTACCTTTTTCTTTCGCCGGATTCCGCCCGTTGCTCTTCCTAGGTATAAGACCAGAGGGGATAGGCATTGTTCACCCCTACCTTTGCCACATTGCCTTCACCACTGCTAGTGCTCCTGAGTCCTTGCTTTCCTGCGTGCGAGGGTAGGAACTTAGAGCAAGAAATCACGATTGGGAACCTTCCCGGTCTCCCGTCCGCCGAGGAGATTCATGTCGTCGCCGCCGCCACCACACCCATCGAACAGATCTATGCCACTACTGCTGCCATGGACCCCATCTTCTAGCCTGCTGAACCCTGGCGTCCATCGACCGTGACGCGATAGAGGCTGAACAAGTTGGTGAGGGAAGGACTCCTCCGCCCCGTCACCGATTCGACTCAGCCAGAGTGGATCGCGCCGCTGAAGGGCCACCCCGAGCCAAACCCGCCGGAGGGCTACGTGGTGAGCTTCCTCAAGTACCACCAGCATGGGCTCAGAGCGCCCCTGAGCGAGTTCATGTGGGGGCTGATGAACTTTTATAGCGTCGAGCTCCAACACTTCTCCCCCAATGCCATCTCCAACACCGCCATCTTTGTATCCATCTGCGAGGGCTACTTGGGGATGGCACCCCATTGGGAGCTGTGGCTCCATCTCTACATGGGGGAGTGGTTCACCTCTCTGGTGGGGTCAGGCGTGAGGCAGATTGTCAGAGCGGGCTACCTCAATTTTGTGTTGAAGACAGGCAAGTCAGAAGTGCCACGCGAGTACATCCCCACCGGGTTGATTTCCAACCACTCGGTGGGACGAGCAATGGCTCTACCTCCACAATGATGGAGGCTACTTCCCACTATACACTGGGCGGCTCATCACTGAGCGGCCATTCAACTGGCCGCACGGTGTGACGGGGGATCTCCAACGTCAAATTTGACCCCTCAGCACTGCGATGAGGACACTTCGAGAGGTGGGCCTGATGGCGAGCGTGGTGGTCTCAGCCTTCCACAGTTGACGGGTGCTCCCCTTGATGGAGTGCCCACTGCGGTTGGATGAGATGCTCCTCGCGATTGCACCCGAAGTGCTCGAGAGGTGCCGGATGTCCAGCGAGGAGATACCCGTCGCGGAGATCATCGCGTGGGTGAAAGGGATGGTTGCGGGTTCGTTCAGGGCAGAGGACATCAACCGCCTCCCCATGTGGCTAGAGGAGGGGTGCCTCGACCTGGTGAGTGCCTCGACCCATGCCTTTCGCATTATGTTTCATCCCCTTTTTTCCTTACTTTTGTCCTGCGATCGAATGTTTTCGTGTAGGGGAGAATCGACTACCGGAGATCGAGGCCCTCGTTGAGGGAGAATGCTCTCGATCATCAGGTGAGATGCTTCGATGCCCAGCAAGAAAAGAGGCGCAAGGATGAGGACAGGAAGGAAAAGGACAAGAAGCTCCAGGAGCGTAAAAAGCACGAGAAGCGTCGTGCGCAGCAGAGGCGCGACGGGCTCCCGGAGGAGGAGTCTCCCTTCGAGGATGAGGGAGACGAGGATGATGATGACGACGATGATGATGTTGAAGGGGTGGTGGGACGTCTCAAGCCCCTTCTATCTAGTCCCTCCCGTACTGACCGTCTTCCAGTGCTGGAAGGTGCGTCGGAGTAGCGCGCCCCTCAGCCGGTGACTACGGCCTCAGAGCGCCAGCGAGGGGAAAGGTCGACCACTCCCTCGACTCGGGGGGGTTCGTCCTCCTCCCGTTGTGCTCGTGGCGGGACCCCGCCCACTTCGACCCAGGAGACCCGATCCCGATCATCGGCGTAGGCGGAGCAGGGTCATGCCCAGGAGGCCTCATCGGAGAAGGGAGGCACAGCGACCTCACCAATAGCCCCTAGCAGCCCCAGCCCTGGAAAGAGCTTGACCTCGGGTGGGGCCTCGAGGTCTGCTGGCGGCTCGAGGGGGACCCGAAAGGCCTCTATCCCCTTTGGGTAAGTGTTGTTGATTTAAGTCTCTTCTCCTTGCTTCCCCATTCTGCAGTTCATTAAGTTATGTACTATCCTGCTTTTCATCCAGGCCAAAGTGCCGCATCGAGGAGGCGACCCTCGTGCCCGTTAAGTGGCTCAGGGTGGATGCGGCCATGAGGATGGGGGCCTCGGCCATAGGTGCGACGTCGAGGCCCTTGGCACCATGGGATGTGAGGTGGCTGTCCTTAGCCCTCGGGGCTATGGCTCGTGGTAGGCTGATGGGTTCTGCTCTTGCTGCAGGGTCGAGCGACTCGAGGGCCATGACGAGCGGCGACTCTGAGCCGAGGAAGATGCAGGAGGGGGGAGTGCCTCCCTCATGTCGACGTCTGTGGTCCCTGAGCTCGACCCGACGTCAGGAGCCCCTGACCTAGGCCAGCCCGAGGTCTCTGCTTCCATGCCTAAGGCGGGAGCCTCTGAGGGCCACGAGCCGGGAACGGAGGTAGCCCCCATCTACCTCGAGGGTGAGGAGGTCATCACCCCTCCCTCTTCGATGGGGGAGCAAAAGCCATGGCCAACAGGGCTACGCGAGTTGGAGGCTCAGCGGAAGCAGGAGCTGCCGCAGGCGCAGCAGGAGGAGGAGACACAAGAGCGGCAGGAGGAGGAGGTGACCGGGGAACGGCCCCAGCACCATCAGGAGCAGCAGACGCCGCCGGGGGACGTGACGCTACCGGACCTATTAGCACAGCAGCCGCCGAAGCTGTCAGAGGGGAGGAGACCTCGGGACTCCCAAAAAAGTGGGTGTCTGAGATCACCCTCGACGAGCTGATACAAGAAGCAGCACTGAAACCCTCGACTCAGCTCGAGGAGGAGACCTCGGCACCGAGCTCGCTGGCAGACGTGTCGATGGTGGACCTGCTGGCGCCACAGGACGTGGCGTTGGAGGAAGTGACGGCCTCGTCCCCTTCGCCAACTCAGGAGGCACCTGAGCCAACGTCTAGCCAGCCACCACAGCCGTCAGCCATGCCCTCGGAGGAGCCAGTGGTTTCTGGTCTGCAGGCGAAGCGGTCGGAGGAGACGATGGTTGCCATCGTGTTGGGGGCTCCTAGCCCATTGAGGAGGAGGTCGACGTCTGACCTCGGGCTGGGAGACATCGGCGCCGCATCGGAGTTCCCTACCTCGGCCGAGTTGGCGGAGCACCACGGCGCCCCACGCGACGTGGCAGAGGAGATCGAGTCGTTGGCGTGAACCATGGTCAAGATGCTCTTCTCTCATTGGGGCAAGGAGCGTGTCTTGCTCCAGGAGCTCGACGACTCCAGCGCTCCTAGGATCGAGATGGATGACTCGGCAGAGGTCGAGTGCTGGGAGGGCATGGAGCAGTCTCGGGTGTGGCTGCAGCACTTCCTCAAGCTGGGTGTCGAGCTCATCAGGGATCTTGACTAGAGTCTTGCGGTAAGTCCCTGTTTAGATCACCTATGGTTTTTGGCCTTTCCTGTATGGATCGTGTTAACCTCAATTTCCTGTTTCCAGGACCTACGGAGGCGTTCCCACTCCAAGTCATACTTTCCTCCATGAAACACGTAATAGCTAGGAGGAAGTGCTTCGCCAACTTGAGGTCGGTCGTTCTACGCAGAGCAGGGTGGCCGAGGTCGAGGAGGAGGTGAAGTGGGCCAAAGAGGAGGCCGCCAGGGCCAAGGAGGAGGCCGCCCAGGCGAAGGAGGACACCGAGGCAACTCAAGGCGGAGCAGCCCGAGTCAAGGAGGAGCTCCGACGAGTCAAGGGGGAGGTCAACACGGCCAGGGGCGAAGCAGAGGAGGCCAAGAGCGATGGCACTCGCGCTCTAGAGCACGTCAAGCTGCTCACGAAGGAGGCCCGAGGCTCTGTGGAGTGTATCCGCTCGCTTGAGGCCAGTCTGGCTCAGGTCTCCATAGCGTGCGACACCCTCTCAGCCTTGGTCAAGGAAGAGAAGGGTCAAGCCGATAGCTTGGACGCCAAGCTCGAGGCGATGATGGCTACCCTTCGAGAGAAGGAGCAAGCCATCATCTTGGCTGGTGGCGCCCTTGAGAACCTCTGGTGCGAGAAGATTGACTTGATTCGGGCTTTCAAGGAGGCCCAGTGGGAGCGAGACGAGGCTCAGGAGGAGCGCGACGCCATGCTGGAGGACCGCAGCACCCTCTAGACCCGCTGTGCCAGTAAGTTCCTTGGTGGGCTTTGACCTTTTACTTTCCGTGTGACTTGTTTAACTCTTGTTTTGTCTTTCAGGCCTTGAGTCCAAGCTGCTCTCCACTTAGACCACTGCCAAGGCTCTACAGGAGGGCCTTGTGGCGGAGGGGGCGCTTCTCGGCAGGTTCCGGGTTGCCATCAATAGGCTCTGTACCTCCTGGGAGGTCGAGCCCGTCGAGGTGGCTGAAGAAGATGTCCCGGGGGCCGCGCTCATCGATTGGCTCTACCACCTCAACGCCACCCTTTGGGATCGCGTGCGGGAGGCGCTCCACATCGGCGTGAAGCGCACGCTGGCGGTGGTTTCCTTTGGCTTCGTTTTCGACATGGACGTCATTGCCCAAGGCTTCATCCCCGACATCTCGAAGACTGATGCCGAGAACGAGGAGCGGTGCTGGGGGCTGATCCAGGATGCCAAGAGGTCGGGGAAAGCACTAGCGAAGCTGTTCGAGGATGAAGTCCTCCCCCCAAAGATGAAGGGTACACCGTCAAGGAAGGCGACGATGGAGACGGCGGAGCGGGCCTGTAGGGAAAAACTGGGCGAAGGTGCCCATGTAAATAAGTTAGTTTTTGTAACTTATATTCAGTATGGCCTCAGGGGCCTTTAAAACATCTATGCATCTATCGTAATGCATTTGGATATTTCAAGTTCGAGTCTTCTCTGTTTTCTTTCGCCTAGATTTTACTTTTTTGACTGAGTGTTCGACGCGTGCTCATATCCCTTGAGGGGGGAGCGAGTGGAGGTACCATAGCCCAGAGGCATAGGAGAGCTCCTGGCTCAATAGCCCTCGACCCTTAGGGAATTCGAGGCATTTTCTTCTTAGTCGCGAAGCGCGTCAAAGCGAAGGAAAGAAGACACGCTCGAGCTTCGATCATCTGACCTTTGCTTTTTGACTAAGTGTTCGATGCATGCTCGTATCCCTCGAGGGGGGAGTGAGTGGAGGTACCATAGCCCTGGGGCGTAGGAGAGCTCCTGGCTCGATAGCCCTCATCGACCTCGAGGGAGTTTGAGGCATTTTCTACTTAGTTACGAAGCAAAAGGAGACGCTCGATTTTTTGAAAAATCGTTTGTATTTTTAGGAACTTAGGAGGTTCCCCCCTGTTAGCCCCCGAGGGAGGCTCGACTCTGGCAAGACAGGGTCGAGGCTACCTCTTGCATGTATAATAATAAGTTTGAACTTATAATCGAAAGTACTTCTTATATTTGTCATGCGAAAATGTACGAAACATGAGAGAATGTACAAGGGCATCGGTGCCCTAGGGGTAGAAACGATGTAGTTGTTCGATGTTCCATGCGTTGGTGAAGGTTTTGCCCTTGTTGTTTGCCAGCTTGTACGTTTCGGGCTTCAGCACCTTAGCTATGGTGTATGGACCTTCCCATGGTGGAATCAGCTTGTGACGCCCCTTGTTGTTCTGTCATCGATGTAGGACAAGGTCTCCAACTTGGAAGTCCCTCGAGCGCACGTGTTTGTCGTGGTAGCGTCGAAGTTTCTACTGATACCTCACAGAATGAATCAGTGCCATGTCTCGAGCCTCCTCGAGCTGGTCGACGACGTTTGCGAGGGCTTCTTTGTTGGTTTGCTCGTTATAGGTCTTTAGTCGAGGGGAACCATACTCGAGATCAGTGGGGAGGACGGCCTCGGACCCATAGACCAAGAAGAATGGTGTGAACCCCGTGGCTCGACTAGGTGTTGTCCTTAAGCTCCACAGGACCGAAGGTAGCTCCACAGCCCATTTCTTTCCATGCTTGTTAAGGCGGTTGAAGATTCTTGGCTTGAGGCCCTGCAAAATCATGCCATTGGCGCGCTTGACCTGGTCGTTAGTTCGAGGATGAGCGATCGCGGACCAGTTCACACGGATGTGATGGTGATCATAGAAATCCAAGAACTTCTTGCCAGTGACTGTGTGCCGTTGTCAGTGATGATGATGTTCGGGACCCCGAAGCGATGGATGATGTCGATGAAGAACTCAACCGCCCGCTCGGAGCGGATGTTGCCGATAGGCCGGGCCTCGATCCAATTGGTAAACTTGTCGACAGCAATGAGTAGGTGTGTGTACCCCTTGGTGGTCCTCTTGAGAGGCCCCATGATGTCGAGCCCCTAGACCACGAACGGCCAGGTGACGGGGATCATCTGTAAGGCGTGAGCTGGGAGGTGCGTTTGCTTGGCGTAGAATTGACACCCCTTACACGAGCGGACAATGTTGATGGCATCAAAAATGGTGGTTGGCCAGTAGAAACCCTGTTGAAAGGCGTTGCCAATGAGGGTTCTCGGCGCTACGTGGTGGCTGCAAGCCCCCGAGTGTATGTCCTCGAGGAGCCTCCTGCCTTCTTCGATAGTGATGCAGCGCTGAAGGATAGCCGATGGGCTTCGCCTGTAGAGTTCCTTGCCAACACCGTAGATGACGTAGGACTTGGCCCGTCGCGAGATCCGGCGAGCCTCAGTCCTTTCTTCTGGGAGTTCCCCTCGAATGAGGCAGTCGAGGAAAAGGGCTCGCCAATCTGGAGGTGGGCTTGATGGAGGAGGTGTCCCCTCGATCTCCATGACCTCGGTCCCAGTTGAGGGGGCCTTGGTCGAGGCCGCAGGGTCGAGTTTCGAGGGTGTGGTGCCATCCCTCGAGCCCAAGTCGACGGAGGGCTTGAAGAGGTCTCTCGAGAATATGTCCAGAGGGACAGTACCTCGAGTTGATGCGATCTTTGCGAGCTCATCCGCAGCTTTGTTGTAGCGTCGAGCAATATGATTGAGCTCGAGGCCGTGGAACTTGTCTTCTAGTTTGCGCACTTCATTATAGTAGGCTTCCATCTTGGTGTCGTGGCAGCTCAAGGCCTTCATCACTTGGTCGATGATGAGTTGCGAGTCACCTCAAACGTCAAGGCATCGGACCCAGAGTTCAAGGGCAATACGCAACCCGTTGACAAGAGCCTCGTACTCCTCAACGTTATTAGAAGCGGCAAAGTTGATGCGGATGATGTAGCGCATGTGGACTCTGAGGGGTGAGATGAAGAGTAAGCCTACGCCTGCTCCTGTCTTCATGAGCGACCCGTCGAAGTACATCGTCCATAGCTCGGCTTGGATTTGAACTGGCGGCAACTGGGTGTCGGTCCACTCAGCGATGAAATCCGCCAGCACCTGAGATTTGATGGCCTTCCGTGGTGCGTAGGTGATGGTCTTGCCCATGAGCTCGACCGACCACTTAGCAATTCTTCCAGCGGCCTCCCTTGGATGATCTCCCCCAAGGGAAAAGAAGACACCACGGTAATCGGGTGGCTAAGGAAGTAATGCTGGAGCTTGCGACGCGTAAGGATGATGGCATAGAGTAGCTTTTGCACCCACGGGTAGTGGATCTTGGTTTTCGAAAGCACTTCACTAATGAAGTAGACCGACCGCTGGACGGGCAAGGCGTGCCCTTCCTCTTGCCTCTTGACCACTATGGCCACGCTTACCACCTGAGTGGTCGCGACGACGTAGAGGAGGAGGGGCTCGAGCGGTTCAGTCAATGTCGCTGATCGAGGAGGGATGAGGATCTGGGTGGAAGTCAGCATGCTCTTGAGTTTGTCGAGGGCCTCCTCGGCCTCTGCGGTCCATACGAAGCGTTCAAATTTTTTCAAGAGGCGGTACAGGGGCAGGGCCTTTTCCCCCAATCGTGAGATGAAACGGCTGAGAGCCGTGAGGCAGCCCGTGACCTTCTGTATGCCCTTGAGATCTCGAATCGGACCCATTCGCGTGATGGCTGTGACCTTCTCGGGGTTGGCCTCGATCCCGCGCTGGGAGACGACGTATCCAAGGAGCATGCCCCGAGGAACTCCAAAGACACATTTCTCAGGGTTGAGTTTTATATTCTTGGCTCGAAGGCATCCGAATGTGATTTCGAGATCATGGATGAGGTTGTCGACTTTCTTGGATTTGACCACGATGTCATTGACATAGGCCTCGACCACGTTACCTATGTGTTTGCCGAAGACATGGAGCATGCATCGCTGATACATCGCCCCGGTGTTTCGAAGGCCGAAGGGCATAGTCACATAGCAGTATATGTCAAAAGGTCTGATGAAGGAAGTCGCAAGCTGGTCGGACTCTTTCATCTTGATTTGGTGGTAGCCAGAATAAGCATCAAGGAATGAGAGGGTTTCACATCCCACGGTAGAGTCAACAATTTGATCAATGCGTGGTAAAGGAAATGGAACTTTAGGACATGCTTTGTTTAAACTAGTATAGTCAACACACATTCGCATTTTTCCATTCTTTTTCTTAACTAACACAGGATTAGCTAACCATTTAGGGTGATGAACCTCCTTGATGAATCCAGCCACCAAAATCCTGTGTATCTCCTCGCTGATGGTCCTGCACTTCTCCTCGTCGAAGCGGCGTAGGCGTTGCTTCATCGGTCTAGACCCAGCTCGGATCTCCAAGGCGTGCTCGGTGACTTCCCTCGATATGCCCGGCATGTCCAAAGGACTCCACGCAAACATATCAGCATTCGTGCGGAGAAAGTCGACGAGCACTGCTTCCTATTTGCTCTTGAGGTTGGCACCGATCGTTAGCACCTTCTCGTCGGAGCAGCTCGGGTCGAGGGGGATTTTCCTGGTGTCTTGCGCTAGCTCAAACCTACCATCGTGACGCTTAGGTTCATGCACCTCGTCGGTGAGGCGCTTGAGGGTCGAGGCTATCATCACATTTTGCTCGACGGCCTCTCCGTACTCGATGCATTCGACACCGCAGTCATACGCGTGCTTGTAGGAGGAGCCGATGGTAATGACGCCTCTGGGTCCCGGCATCTTGAGCTTGAGGTAGGTGTAGTTTGGGATTGCCATGAATTGCGCGTAGCCCGGTCGGCCGATGATGGCGTGATAGGTTCCATGAAACCCGACCACCTCAAAGTTGAGGGTTTCTTTCCTAAAGTTGGTGGGGGTGCCAAAGCAGATGCGAAGGTCAATGCGGCCGATGGGAAGAGCCTTCTTCCCTGGTACGACGCCATGGAAGCCCCCGGCGCTGGGTTGGAGTTGGCACCTCTTGACCCCCACGAGGTCGAGGGTCTTGAGGTAGATGATGTTCAGGCTGCTGCCGCCGTCCATGAGGACCTTTGAGAGGCGAGTGTTGATGATGATTGGGTCGACGATGAGCGAATAGGCCCTGGGCTTGGGGACGCGATCCAGGTGGTCGTCGCGGTCGAACGTGATGGGCGCATCGGACCAGTCGAGGTAGTGGGGTGTTGCGACTCGGACAGAGAAGACTTCTCAACGCTCCTTCTTGCACTGTCGAGGTGTGAGCTGGGTCGAGGGGCCTCCGTAGATCATGTAGCAGTAATAGACTTCAGGGAATTTTCTGTCTTCCCTGTTGTCTCCCTCATTTCCGTGCTGGCCTTTCTTGTCGTCACCCTTCTTGACACCCAGTTGCTCGAAGTGCTTTCGAAGCATGCGACAGTCCTTGAGTTTGTGTTTCGCCCCATCCTTGTGATAAGGGCAGGGCTCCTCGAGCATCTTGTCGAAGATGGCCCCTTCAGGGGGACCTCGAGGTTTTTTGCGTTCGGCTGCTGTGACGAGATCGTCGTCTGCAACCTCATGCTTGCCTTGCTGATTCTTCTTCTTCTTCTTCTTGTTCTTCTTTGAACCTTTGTTCGAGCCCCCGGCATCGACTGCCGATGCCTTTCTCTTGTCTTTTTTGTCGTTGAAGAAGGCTTTGACCGCCTCCTCGCCAGCCGCATAGTTGGCGACCACATCCATGAGCTCATCAATGGTGTTAGGGTGATTGCGCCCCAACTCGTGAACTACGTCCTTGCAGGTCGTACCTGCAACAAACGCTAGAATTACGTCGAGATCAGAGATGTGGGAGAGTTTTGTTCGGAGCTTGGAGAAACACCGAGCAAAGTCACGCAGAGACTCCCCTGGTTTCTGCTTGCAGGTGCGCCGTTCCCAGGAGTTTCCAGGATGCACGTAGGTGCCCTTGAAGTTCCCCTCAAAGATCTGGACTAGGTCGACCCAGTCCTGAATCTGGTCAGGGGAAAGCTCCTCAAGCCACCTACGCGCGGTGTCGGATAGGAACAGGGGAAGGCAATGTATGATCGCGTGATCATCACGTGCCCCGCCTGCCTGACAAGCCAGTCGAAAATCAGCTAGCCAGAGCTCGAGTTTGGTTTCACCGTTGTACTTGACGACGCTCGTGGGGGGTCAAAACTTGTCAGGCAGCTAGGCGTTGCGGATCGTCCTGCTGAAAACTCGGGGAGCCGGTGGCTCTGGGGCCCGTCGATCTTCATCGCTGTCGTAACATCCCCCACGATGGGCGCTGTACCCTCGATCCTCAGCATCCCCGTGTTTGCGCTTGCGGTTCTCGATGATATCGAGGCGAGCGTCATGTGGGGTGCGATTGTCGATGATACGATCTTAGGCTGGTGTCTTCTTCGCTCGGGGGGCCGCCTCTTGATCAATCGAGCCCTCCCTTTTAGGCCGAGAGGCCTCGTCCTGTGGTTTAGGAGCTGCCCCTTGACGCCTCAAGGCTGAGCTCTCGGTTTGCTGAACAGCAGCAACTTGGAGGAGACCCTCGATCTCGCGTTGTACCCGTAGAGCTTGCAAGTTGGATGGCGCGGGCATATTGTGAAGAAGCATAGCCGCCGCAACAATGTTCTGGCTTGCTCGAGGGTAATAGTTAACGGGATATTCAGGTGCCCCGCCCTTGTTGATCTGCCGGTTGACCTCTCGGGCCTTGGCTCGGGCTCTTCCGCTAGGTGGTGGTCGCTCCTGCTCGAGGGTTCGCTCGAGCTGGCGTAGTTGTTCCTGGTTGTCGGTGAGTTTAGCCTGCAACTCTCAAATTTGTGCCAGCTATGCGTCCTGCTCGTCAGGATGGGGGCATGCATCTCGGGGTGCGACTGGTTGTCGAACCTCTGCTCTGGGGGGAGCCCCTCCCGCCGCAGCAGCAGCCGCATCGGTCATCGGATCGACAGTGTCCTCACTGGAGGCAACGTCACCGTCGATGTGGAGACACTCGCGGATAAGGTCCCAATGGTCAGAGCCAGAGTCGGGGTCACCACAGTAGAAGACGGGGAATTGTCCCCGTGCCTCCTCCTGCAGCTGCTGTCGGAGTGTGCCGATGGTGTACCTTCAGGGGCCGGGTGCTCACACGAAGCCCAAGTCCACAGAGGCCAGCATGACCGTCCCCACATCTGTCATTGCTCGAAGGAGGGCGCCTGGGCGGTCCCCTATCGTGCTCATGTTGGCATGGGTCAAGGTCGAGAACGCCTTTGCGGCATTGTTGAGGCTGAATGGGAACCATCAACGGTGCTCGAACAGCTCGTGCGGAAGTAGTCTCGATGTAGTGGGGGTTGCGCGCATTGGGGGAGCTCTGCCAGGCTCCCTCAACGAGTGCATTGCGAAGGTGAAGTTGAGGTTGTCGTGGAGCCCTGCTGGTCCGTCCTCTGCTCCTGAACTCAGGTCAGATAATCCCCCAACAAGAGGATCCTCATCACCAGTCAGGAGCGAGGGGAATGCAGCGGGCACCAATCTTGACTCAGGTTGATGGCAATGACGGTGCTGATCGCGCCTCTTGGTTGTGGTCGCATGGTGGCGAGACCTGTGAGTGCCCCTTCCTGAGCGTGGGGGCACACTACGACCTCCGCTTGGGTCACTGATCGAGAGCAGGGTCATGTCATAGCCCTGTCCGAGGGACATGCTCCAGGCTCCCGAACCAGATCATCGTAGCACGAGGAAGTGGTGAAACAGAGTCGCCCATCCGAAAAGAATGGCAGGAAATCATTGGTAACATGCAGGACCCCTACCTGGCACGCCAACTATCGGTGTTTCAACCCCGGAGGTCAACACCAACAAGTAAATTCGTAATTGTGTTCTCCCTTAATCCGGTGGGTGATGCAAGAAGGACACAGCGATTTATCCTGGTTCGGGCAAAGAAGGCCCTACGTCTAGCGGGGGGAGGATAGTTCGTGTTATCTTGCACCGAAGTGCTAGTACAGGGGGTGTATACAAGCGGGAGTGAGAAGTGTGGGCTTGAGTTCGAGCGTTACGGGCGCTTAGCTCTCTACACTGTCTCACGGTGTTGTTCTGTGATCTAAGCCTTAGCGTATGTGTCGATACCCTGGAAACAGGTATCCCAGACCCCTTGCTTAACAAACTAAAGCCCCGCAAAATCAGCATCTTGAACCCTCCGATAAACTCCCGCGCTAACGTACGAAGGCCCAAAGGCTGAGACGTACCGGACTGGCCCGCGAACGAACCACGACGGCCCGAAACCAACGCTCGCTCGAGAGGTTACCGAACGGATCAGTGGTGTTCATCAGAGAGGGTACCGAACGGACAAGTACTGTATGCGTGAGGTTACGATTCGAGCTACCCCTCGAGGACGGAACTTCGTCTAGCGAATGAGCCGGCCCTCGAGGACGTAACTTCGCCCAGCAAACGAGCCCCCCTCGAGGACGGAACTTCGCCTGGGCGAATGGTCGGCCCTCGAGGACAGAGCACCCCTCGGCCACCAACTCCCCCGTACGAACCCGCGCGCATTTAATGCGATCTATCTACCCCCGCCTAACCGCATGACCACAGTTACAGTAACAGTCACAGGCGTGGCGGTCAAATCTACTTTTACTGCCCATGCCCCGGAATCCCGCAAGTCATATTACGCTGTTGCGCCATACCGAGCGCTGTGCCACGACCCGCACCACCTCGAGACATACAAACTAACCTATTTACCGTGTTTTCCAGGATTCGATCTTATCCAGCGAAGCTCGACCACCTCGGCACGACCCCCTCGGCTCCGGCCAGGACCCTCGACCGTCGCCCCTCGGCCTCATCGAGCGAACCCTCGAGCTGAACTCCAACAACTCCCGATGCGACGGCAGTAGGGCCTCCCATACCGACGTACATCACTACAGCAGCATCGACATGATCGGCCTCAACGTCGTACGTCATCAGCGTCATGAGAGCTCGAAATACGTGTACACCTGTGCCCCTCCTTCGTCTATAAAAGGAGGCGCCAGGGCGTTAGAGAAAGAGGGGGAACTCAGAGTGAAAGAGACCGAGAGGATCTAGAGCATAGGAACACTAAGGCCCTAGATCACTGAACGACACCGTGAGTCTGTGGAGGTCGAGAGCAAGGCGCCCGCACGCCCCAACTCCGTCTTTCACTCCCCACACCAGCTTGTATTTTCCCCTGTACTAGCACTTCGGTGCAGAATAACACGAATCATCCTCCCCCGCTGGACGTAGGGCCTTCTTTGCCCGAACCAGGATAAATCATTGTGTCATTCTTGCATCACCCACCGGATTAGGGAGCACGCGGATACGATATTACTCGTTGGTGTTAACCCCTCAAGGGTCAGAACACCGACAGTTGGTGCGCCAGGTAGGGGGGCCGCGTGTCACTAACGATTTCCCGCCATTTTTCCGGATGGGCGATTTTGTTTCACCACTTCCGCACGCTACGGTGATCTGGTTCGGGAGCCTGGAGTTCATGACCCTCGGCCAGGGCTACGACATGACCCTGCTCTCGATCAGTGACCCGAACGGAGGTCGCGATGCGCCCCCATGTTCATGGGGAGCCGCTCGCCAGTCTCATGACCACGCCTCCACATCCAGAAGGAGGCACGGTCGGCGCCGTCATCGTCATCAACCCAAGTCGAGAAGGGTCCCCGCCGCTTTCTCCATGCCCCAAACCGGAGATGAGAAACCTCTTGTTGAGGGCGTATCTAACCCAAGTTTGGAGGCAGAGGGCAAACCGGCAGGATCCCGGCATAACCCTGACTCCGCTCTCACCATGCGCGCGTCGGGAAAGTGCAACGAAACCCCCGCTCGATCAAGCTCGCTTCCGCACGGGCTGTTCGAGCGTCGTCGGTGGTCTTCGACCGACTCCAACAATCCCACGACAACGGCTACGACAGCAACCCACTCCGTCACGAGCGCGTTGGAGGACCGCCCAGACACCCTTCTCCGCGCGATGGCGGACGTAGGGACTGTCACTCCAGCCTCCGAGGGTTTGGCATTCGCAAGAGCGCCCGGCCCCCGGAGGTACACCGTCGGCACACTCCGACGGCGGCTGCAGGAGGAGGCGCGGGGGCAATTCCCCGTCTTCTACTGCGGCGACCCTAACTCTGACTCTGATCACTGGGATCCTACCCGAGAGTGCCTCCACATCGATGGTGGCGTCAACTCCGATCAGGAAACCATCGATCCAGCGGCCGCGGCGTCTATCGCCGTGGCGAGAGACGCTCCCCCCAGAGCAGAGGACCAACAACCAGACGCACCCCGAGAAGCGTGCCCTCGTCCTGGCGAGCAGGATGCGCAGATGGCACAGATTCGGGAGTTACAGGCAAAGCTCACCGACGAGCAGGAACGCTTGCGCTTACTCGAGATAACCCTCGAACAAGAGCGGCGACCGCTCGGCGGTAGAGCCCGAGCCAGGGCCCGAGAGGTCAACCGGCAGATCATCGAGGAAGGAGCACCCGAGCAACCCGTCCACCGTTATCCCCGAGCGAGCCAGAATGTTGTTGCGGCGGCTATGCTTCTCCGCAATATGCCCGCACCTTCCAACTCGCAAGCTCGGCGGATACAACGCGAGGTCGAGGGCCTCCTCCAAATTGCTGCTGCTCAACAAGCCGAGAGCTCAGCCTCGAGGCGTCGAGGAGCTGCCTCCGAGCCTCAGGTCGAGCCCTCTCGGCCCGAGAGGGAGGGCTCGGTCGATCAGGGGGCGGCCCCCCGACAGAAGAAGAACCCCGCCCGAGAGCCTATCAACGATGACCGCGCTCCCCGCGACGCACGCCTCGACATTGTCGAGAACCGCAGACGCAAGCACGGGGATGCCGAGGATCGAGGGTACAGCGCCCATCGAGGAGGGCGTTATGACAGCGAAGAGGACCAACAGGCCCCAGAGCCACCGGGCCCCTGGGTCTTCAGCAGGAGGATCCGCTGCGCCCAGCTGCCCGACAAGTTTCGACCCCCCACGAGCCTCGTCAAATATAACGGCGAAACCAATCCCGAGCTCTGGCTAGCCGACTTCCGGTTGGCTTGTCAGGCGGGTGGGGCGCGCGACAATCACGCCATCATACGTCACCTTCCCCTGTTCCTATCCGACACCGCGCGTAGGTGGCTCGAGGAGCTTCCCCCCGACCAGATTCGCACATGGACCGACCTTGTCCGCATCTTCGAGGGGAATTTCAAGGGTACCTACGTGCGTCCTGGAAACTCCTGGGAACTGCGCAACTGCAAGCAAAAGCTAGGAGAGTCTCTCCGCGACTTTGCTTGACGGTTCTCCAAGCTCCGCACCGAGCGGCCCCACATCTCCGACCTCGACGTCGTTCTAGCGTTTGTTGCGGGTACAACCTGCAAGGACCTAGTTCGCGAGTTAGGGCGAAACCGCCCCGACACCGTCGACGAGCTTATGGATGTGGTCGCCAACTACGCGGCCGGCGAGGTGGCCGTCGGTGCCTTCTTCAGCGACGTAAAGGACAAGGGAAAAACACCGGTAGCCGACAACACCGGAGGCTCGAGCAAAGGGTCGAAGAGAAATAACAAGAAGAAGAAAAATCAACAAGGCAAGCGGGAGGCTGCAGAAGACGATCTCGTCGCTGCAATCGAACGCAAAAGACCTCGAGGTCCCCCCGCGCCCCCCGAGGGCGCCATCTTCGACAAGATGCTCGAGGAGCCCTGTCCTTACCATAAGGACGGGGCAAAACACAAGCTTAAGGACTGCCGCATGCTTCGAAGGCACTTCGAGCAAGTGGGTGTGAAGAAAGGTGACGACAAGAAAGACCAAGGCGGCGGTGAGGGAGACAACGGGGAAGACGGAAAATTCCCCGAAGTCTATGACTGCTACATGATCTACGGTGGGCCCTCGACCCAGCTCACGCCCCGACAGCGTAAGCCGGAGCGTCGAGAAGTCTTCTCAGCTCGTGTCGCAACACCTCACTACCTCGACTGGTCCGATGCGCCCATCACGTTCGACCGCGATGACCATCCGGATCGAATCCCCAACCCCGGGGCCTATCCGCTCGTCGTCGACCCAATCATCATCAACACGCCCCTCTCAAAGGTCCTCATGGACGGCGGCAGCAGCCTGAATGTCATCTACCTCGAGACCCTCGACCTCCTGGGGGTCAGGAGGCACCAACTCCGACCCAGCGCCGGGGGGTTCCATGGCGTCGTGCCAGGGAAGAAGGCTTTCCCCGTCGGCCGTATTGAACTCCCTGTCTGTTTTGGCACCCCTGCCAACTTCAGGAAAGAGACCCTCACCTTCAAGGTGGTCGGGTTTCACAGAACGTATCATGCCATCATCGGCCGACCGGGCTACGCGCAGTTCATGGCGATTCCGAACTACACCTACCTCAAGCTCAAGATGCCAGGACCCAAAGGCGTCATCACTGTCGCCTCCTCCTACGAGCACGCATACGACTGCGATGTCGAATGCGTCGAATATGGGGAGGCCGTCGAGGAAAACGCCATGATAGCCGCGACCCTCGAGCACCTCGCAGACGAGATGCCAGATCCCAAGCGACACGCCGGCAATTTCGAGCCGGCACAAGACACCAAGAAAGTCCCCCTCGACCCGAGCTGCCCATGCGAGAAGGTGCTAACAATCAGCGCCGACCTCGAGGACAAATAGGAAGTCATGCTCGTCGACTTTCTCTGCGGAAACGCCGATATGTTTGCGTGGAGTCCCTCGGATATGCCGGGCATACCGAGGGAAGTCGCCGAGCACGCCTTGGAAATCCGGGCCGGGTCCAGACCGGTGAAGCAACGCCTGCGCCGCTTCGACGAGGAGAAGCGCAGGATCATCGGCGAGGAGGTACACAAGCTTTTGGCGGCTGGATTCATCAAGGAGGTTCATCGCCCCGAATGGTTAGCTAATCCCGTGTTAGTTAAGAAAAAGAATGGAAAGATGCGGATGTGTATTGACTACACTAGTTTAAACAAAGCATGTCCCAAAGTTCCGTTTCCTTTACCACGCATTGATCAAATTGTCGACTCTACCGCGGGGTGTGAAACCCTCTTGTTCCTCGATGCTTACTCTGGCTACCACCAAATTAAGATGAAAGAGTCCGACCAGCTCGCGACTTCCTTCATCACACCTTTTGGCATGTACTGCTACGTGACAATGCCCTTCGGCCTCCGAAACGCCGGGGCAACATATCAGCGGTGTATGCTCCATGTCTTCGGCGAACACATAGGCGACACGGTCGAAGCCTACGTCGATGACATCGTGGTCAAGTCCAAAAAAGCGGACAACCTCATCCGAGACCTCGAAATCGCGTTCGGGCGCCTTCGAGCCAAAAACATAAAACTTAATCCCGAGAAATGTGTTTTCAGAGTGCCTCGGGGCATGCTCCTCGGATACATCGTCTCCCAGCGCGGGATCGAGGCCAACCCTGAGAAGGTGGCGGCCATCACGCGAATGGGGCCGATTCGGGATCTCAAGGGCGTGCAGAGGGTCACAGGCTGCCTCGCGGCCCTCAGCCGCTTCATCTCACGTTTAGGGGAGAAGGCCATGCCTCTGTACCGCCTCTTGAAAAAATCCGAGCGATTTACGTGGACCCCAGAGGCCGAGGGGGCCCTCGACGAACTCAAATCCAAGCTGATGTCCACTCCGATCCTTGTCCCTCCTCGACCAGCAACGTCGACTGAACCACCTGAGCCCCTCCTCCTCTATGTCGCTGCAACCACCCAGGTGGTCAGCGCGGCCATAGTGGTAGAGAGGCAAGAGGAAGGACGCGCCTTGCCAGTCCAGCGGCCGGTTTACTTCGTCAGTGAGGTGCTTTCGGAAATGAAAATCCGCTACCCACAGGTGCAGAAGCTGCTCTACGCCATCGTCCTTACGCGTCGCAAGCTCCAACATTACTTCCTCGGCCACCCGGTTACTGTGGTATCCTCGTTCCCCTTGGGGGAGATCATCCATAACCGGGAGGCAGCTGGAAGGATTGCCAAGTGGTCAGTCAAGCTGATGGGCGAGACCATCACCTACGCACCGCGGAAGGCCATCAAGTCTCAAGTGTTGGCGGATTTCGTCGCCGAGTGGACCGACACTCAGTTGCCGCCAGTCCAAATCCAAGCCGAGCTGTGGACAATGTACTTCGACGGGTCGCTCATGAAGACAGGAGCAGGCGCGGGCTTGCTCTTCATTTCACCCCTCGGAGTCCACATGCGCTACGTCATTCACATCCACTTTGCCGCATCCAACAACGTCGCAGAGTACGAGGCACTTGTCGTCGGATTACGAATCGCCCTCGAGCTCGGGGTCCGACGCCTTGACGTTCGAGGTGATTCACAGCTAATCATCGACCAAGTGATGAAGGCCTCGAGCTGCCACGACGCCAAGATGGAAGCATACTGCAACGAAGTGCGCAAGTTGGAAGACAAATTCCATGGCCTCGAGCTTAGCCATATCGCTCGACGATACAACGAAGCCGCGGATGAGCTCGCGAAAATCGTGTCGACTCGAGGTACGGTCCCTCCGGACGTGATCTCGAGAGACCTCTTCGAGCCCTCCGTCAATTTGGGCTCGGGGGCTTGCTCTACACCCTCGAAGCCCCACCCCATGACCTCGATCGGGGCCCCCTCGACCGGGGCCCAGGTTATGGAGATCCAGGAGACATCCCCTCCGTCGAACACGCCACCGGATTGGCGAACCCCTTTACTCGACTGCCTCATTAGGGGAGAACTTCCGGAGGACCAAGCCGAAGCTCGACGGATCGCGCGACGCGCCAATTCCTACGTCATCTACGGTGATGGCAAGGAACTCTACAGGCGAAGCCCTTCGGGCGTTCTTCAGCGCTGCATTACCATCGAGGAAGGCAGGAGGCTCCTCGAGGACATACACTCAGGAGCCTGCGGCCACCACGCAGCGCCAAGGACCCTCGTAGGCAATGCTTTTCGACAAGGTTTCTACTGGCCGACCGCCGTTTTCGACGCCACGAACATCGTCCGCTCGTGCAAAGGGTGTCAATTCTACGCTAAGCAGACACACCTCCCAGCTCACGCCCTACAAATGATCCCCATCACCTGGCCGTTTGCGGTCTGGGGGCTCGATCTTGTGGGGCCTCTCAAAAGGACCACCAAAGGGTACACGCACCTGCTCGTCGCCGTCGATAAGTTTACCAAATGGATCGAGGCCTGGCCCATCAGCAACATCCGCTCCGAACGGGCGGTCGAGTTCTTCACCGACATAATCCATCGCTTCGGGGTCCCGAACGTCATCATCACCGACAACGGCACGCAATTCACCGGCAAGAAGTTCTTGGATTTTTGCGATCGCCATCACATCCGTGTGAATTGGTCCGCGGTTGCACATCCTCGAACTAACGGCCAGGTTGAGCGCGCCAATGGCATGATTTTGCAAGGCCTCAAGCCAAGGATCCTCAAACGCCTCGGCAAGCACGAAAAAAAATGGGCCGCGGAGTTGCCGTCGGTCCTATGGAGCTTAAGGACAACACCTAGTCGAGCCACGGGGTTCACCCCATTCTTCTTGGTCTATGGGTCCGAGGCCGTCCTCCCCACTGACCTCGAGTATGGTTCCCCTCGGCTAAAGGCGTACAACGAGCAAACCAACGAAGAAGCCCTCGCAAACGCCGTCGACCAGGTCGAGGAAGCTCGAGACATGGCGCTGCTTCACTCCGCGAGGTATCAGCAAAAACTTCGATGCTACCACAACAAGCACGTGCGCTCAAGGGACCTCCAAGTTGGAGACCTCGTCCTGCGTCGACGGCAGAGCAACAAAGGACGTCACAAGCTGACGCCGCCATGGGAAGGTCCATTCACCGTAGCTGAGGTGCTAAATCCCGGGACGTACAAGCTCGCTAACGACAAAGGCGAAATCCTCACCAACGCATGGAACATCGAACAGCTACGTCGTTTCTACCCTTAGGGCGCTAGTGCCCTTGTACATTCTCGCATGTCTTGTACATTCCCGCATGACAAATATAAGCACTACTTTCGATTATAAGTTCAAACTCGTTATTATACATGCAAGAGGTAGCCTCGACCCTGTCTTACCAGAGTCGAGCCTCCCTCGGGGGCTAATGGGGGGGAACCCTCTAAGTTCCTAAAAATACGAATGATTTTTTCGCACGCTCCCCTCTTTTTGCTTCCCAACTAAGTTGACAACGCCTTGAATTCCCTTGGGGCCGAGGGTTGTCGAGCCGGAGCTCTCCTACGCTTCTGGGCTACGGTACCTCCACTCGCTCCCCCCTCGAGGGATACGAGTTCACGTTGAACGCTCAGTCGGAAAACAAAAGTGAGGCGAGCAAAACTCGAGCGCTTCTTCTTTCTCACACCTCGACTACGCTTCTCGACTAAGTAGAAAACGCCTCGAATTCCCTTGGGGTCGAGGGCTGTCGAGCCGGAGCTCTCCTACGCCCCCGGGCTACGGTACCTCCACTCGCTCCCCCCTCGAGGGATACGTGTTTGCGTCAAAAACTTAGTCAAAAAAGCGAAGTCTAGGTGAGTAGAAAGCAGAAAAGGTTCAAGAGTAAAACGACAAATCGCATTATGATAGATGCATTCATGTTCAAAAAGGGGCTTTCAAAGCCACATTGAATGTAATTTACAAAAATTAATTCATTACATGGGCACCCTCGCCCAGTCTTGCCCTACAGGCTCGCCCCGTCACCGCCCCCCTCGACATGGTATCCTACATCCGCCGGGGGGAGGACTTCGTCCTCGAATAACTTCGCCAGCTCTCCCCCCGGCCTCTCGGCGTCGTTGATGAGTCCTCGGCAACGCTCCTCATTCTCGGCGTCGGTCTTCGAGATGTCAGGAACAAAGCCTTGGGCTACCATGTTCATATCAAAAACGAAGCCGAAGGAGACCACCGCAAGCGCCCGCTTCACGCCAGTGTGGAGCGCCTCCCGCACGTGATCTCGAAGGGTGGCGTCGAGGTAGTAGATTCGGTCCACGAGCGCAGCACCGGGGATGTCTTCTTCGGTGCCCTCGACGTGCCCGACCTCCCAGAGGGCGCAGAGCCCATCGAGGGCAACCCGGAGCCGACCAAGAAGCGCCCCCTCCGCCGCAAGGCTCTCCTGTAGCGCCTTAGCGGCGTCTTGAGTCGCAAGTAGCTCGGACTCGATGCCTGAAGCACAAAGCAAGAATTCGATAAACCATACGGAAAGAACAAAGATCAAAAACCCTTTGAGGAACTCACCAGCACAGCGAGTCTCGAGGGCGTTGTGATCCCCCAGCACGGCGTCACGCTCCCCCCGAGCCTCGTCCCGCTCCCGCTGGGCCTCTTTGAAGGCTCGGGTCACCTCCGTCTTCTCGAAGCGGAGGGTCTTGAGGGCGCCACCAGCCAGGATGATGGCCTGCTCCTTGTCCTGGAGGGTGGCCTTCATGGCCCCGAGCTGGATTTCCAGGTCGGCGGCACGGCTCTTCTCTTCCTGGGCCAAGGCGGAGAGGGTGTTGCGCGTGGCGGAGACTTCAGCGAAGCTGGCCTCGAGCGAACGGATGCGCGCCACGGAGCTCTGAGCCTCCGCCATGAGCAGCTCGACGCGCTCCTGGGCTCGGACGCTCTCAACCCTGGCCTTCTCCGATTCGGCCTTCGCCACGTCAGCCTCCTCCTTGGCACGCTCGAGCTCCTCCTCGAGGCGGGTGGCTTCCCCTCGAGTGGCGTCAGAGTCCGCCTTCGCCCGGGCGGCTTCCTCTTTGGCCTTGGTGGCCTCCTTCCTCGTTTGCTTCAGCTCCTCCTCGAGCTCGGCCACCCTGCTCAGCGCAGAACCGCCGGCCTCGAGTTGGCGAAGCACTTCCTCCCGGCTGTTGTGCGTTTCGTGGAGGAAGACTGACTTCAAGTAGGACCACCTCCGCGCCGCCTAGGGACAGGAAATCGAGGGTTGAGGCATCCCATACGAAAGAACTTAAAAATATACATATGGCCTAACACAGCGACTCACCCTGAGATTCCGGTCAAGGCCTTCGACGAGCTCGGCGCCCAGTTTCAGCAAGTGCCGCAGCCACGCCCAGGACCGCTCGGCCTCCTCCCAGCACTCGACCTCCACCGGGTCGTTCATCTCGATCCCCGGAGCGCTGGGATCGCCGAGTTCCCGGAGCACGATGCGCTCCTTGCCCCAATCTGGAAGGACCGTCTTGACCTTGGCTCGCGCCAAGGAATCGATCTCCTCCACCACATCGCCTGGAACGCCGTAACCCACGGCCAACTCTCCCGGGATGTGGAACTCTGACGCGGCGCGGGCACCCCTCAGCCCGGGGTCGGACGTCGACCTCCTCGGCACATCGACAGCCGTCGTCTCCTCTGGCTGCTTCGTCGACGGTTGCGGCACTTGATCCGGTGCTGCGTTCGGAGCCGTCGGAAGCAGTGAAGGTGTGTAGGCCGAAGCTTCACCCAACGCCACGACTTGTGGCGCCGGTGGGACCACCGCCGGCGCGTCTTCTGCCGGGCTCGGTACCGAGGCATCCTCCGGTTGCGCCCCTGACAGCCGCGGGACCGTCGACGCCTTCGACGCCGCTTCTTGTTCGGACAGCAACTCGTCCATAGTGATCACGGACACCCATTGTTTGGGCAGTCCGGAAGTCACTTCCGCCTCAGACGTCTCGGGTGGTTCCTGCGCTGACGGGTCCAGCAGCGCCGCATCCCCCGGCGGCGTCTGCTGTGCCTGCTGATGCTGGGGCTGGTCCCCAGTTTCCTCCTCCTCCTGCTGCGGCTGTGGCGGCTCCGCTTCTTGCAGGGCCCCATGCTCCTGCTCCCTCCGGGCCTCGAGCTCGCGCAGACCCGCCGGCCAGGACCGCCGCTCTCCCATCGAGGGGGGAAGGGTCGAGGCCTCCTCACCCTCGAGGTCCACGACGACGGCCCCCTCTCCCGGCTCATGGCCCTCGGGAGCTCCCGCCTCGGGTGTGGGGATCGAAGCCTCCGGACCACCAGAAACGGAAGCCCCCGGCGTCGGGGCGTCGCCTCCTGGTGCCGGGTCGAGCTCGAGGGCCGCGGTCGGTGACGTCAAGGAGGCGCTCCCTCCCTCGTGCGTCCTCCCAGGCGTGGAGTCGCCACCCGTCGCGGCCCCCAGGACGCTCGACCTTGCAGCAGGAGTGGAACCCGTCAGCCTACCGCGTGCCATAGCACCAAGGGTGGAGGACAACCACTTGGTTTCCCACGGAGCCAAGGGCCTCGACGACGCACCTGTAGCCGGGGCCTCCGTCTTCGAGGCTGCATCCATCTTGAGCCGCTTAGCCGGCGCGAGAGACGCCTCCTCGATCTGGCGCTTGGGCCTAAATGGAAAGCAGAACTGCAAAAAGGTTTATTGAAACGCACAAAGACGATGCAACGAAAAAAAATACGATTCAACGGCGCTTACCCGAAGGGTATAGAGGCCTTTCGGGCACCCCTCGAACTGCCCGCAGATTTCGAGACCCCTCCCGAAGCCGAGCCCTTCGCAGGGCTGGGGCTGCTCGGGGCCATCGGTGGCGTAGCCGCGCTTCCCCGCGTCGACGGGGCCTCCTGGGCACGCCTCTGCTCCGCGCGCGCCGACGACCGGGACCGGGTCTCCCGGATCAAAGTGGGTGGGCTCCCACCTCGAGTACGACGCGAAGTAGGTGACCCCCCTCGAGGCAAGGCCTCGGCCCCCCTTTTTCCACGTCGGTGCTCCGAGGCCGACACCGTCGGCTGAGGGGCACGCTGCTCTGCCACCTCCTCCTGCACGAAGGGGCGGTCAGCATGGCTGGATTCCGGCAGGGCGCGGTCGAGGCGCCCCTCCACCCCCTCGACGTCATCACTGTCATCATCATCTTCATCTCCCTCGGACGAGGGAGACTCCTCCTCCGGGAGCCCGTCGCGCCTCTGCTCAGCGCGGCGCTTCGCGAGCCTTTCGCGCTCCCGGAGCTTCTTGGCTTTCTTTTTCACCCCCTCGTCCTTACTCCGCTTCTCTTGCTGGGCGGTGAAGCGTCTTACCTGACGATCGGCGGCGTCCTCTCTCAGTGGAGGCCTCGATCTCCGGTAGTCGATCCTCCCCTGTGCAAAGACATTTAGTCACGGAGACATAAGAGAGGAAGGGGGGGAAACTCAAAGGTCATGAGTCGAGGCACTCACCAGGTCAAGGAAACCCTCCTCTGGCCGCATGGGGAGACGGTTGACGTCTTCCACCTTGAATGAGCCAGACACCATCCCCTTTACCTGCACGACGACTTTCGAGGCGGACGGCCTGTCGCCGGACATCCGGCACCTCCTAAGAAGCTCGGGCGCCGCCGAGGGGAGCATCTCGTCCAACCGCAGCGGGCGCTCCATCAGAGGGAGCACCCGTCGACTGTGAAAGGCCGAGGCGACTATCCCCGCCGTCAGGCCCGCTTTTCGAAGGGCCCTCATCACGACGACGAGGGGGTGAAGTCGACGCTGAAGGTCTCCCGCGACACCGAACGGCCAATTGTATGGACGCTCGGCGATGAGCCGCCCGGTGTACGGCGGGAGATAGCCGCCGTCGTTGCGCAGATAGAACCATTGCTCGTCCCACCGGGAGTGGTTAGTCGCCAACCCGGTGGGGATGTACTCGCGTGGCTCCTCCGACCTCCCGGTCTTCAACGCGAAGTTGAGGCATCCCGCTCTGACGATCCGCCTTACTCCGACCGACACCGGGGAGGCGAACCACTCCCCCTTGTAGAGGTGGAGCCATAACTCCCAATGTGGCTCCATTCCGAGATAGCCCTCGCAGACGGCCGCGAAGATGGCGGCATTGGAAATGGCGTTGGGGGAGAAATGGTGGAGCTCGACGCCGTAGTAGTTCGTCAGCCCCCGCATGAACTCGCTTGGGGGAACGCCGAACCCGTGCCGATGGAACTTCAGGAAGCTCACCACGTACCCCTCCGGCGGGTTTGGCTCTTCGTGGTCCCTGGGCGGCGCGATCCACTTCGGCCGATTCGAATCCGTGATAGGGCGGAGAAGCCCTTCCCTCACCAGCTCGGACAGCCTCTGCCGCGTCACGGTCGACGGGCGCCAGGGCTCGGCGGGCTGGAGAACTGGGGCCATGGTGACGGCGGCGGCACAGATCCGCTCGGTGGGCGCGGCGGCGGCAACAGCGGCACGAATCTCTTCGGCAGACGAACGACCAGGAAGGTTCCCAATCCTGACTTCTCGCTCTAAGTTTTTATCCTCACACACGCAGGAAAGCGGGAGCTCGGCAGAATGGCAAAGGTGGGAGCGAACGCCTGTCCCCTCCGTTTTTATACTCGGGAAGAGCAACGGGCGGAACCCAGCGGAAGGGAAAAGGTAACTTCCCGCAATTAATGCGTTTACCTGACCGTCCCCCCCTCGACCCTCGACCGGACGCACGCGTCATATCTCTGGCAGAGAGCTGTTGCACGGGCCCGCCACGATCGCTCTGGTAAGCCCTTCTCCTCAAAAGGCGTGCCCAACGGTAAGAAAAAAGAACCGTCACTCGCTAACGGAGTTTTCTACATAAGGTAAAACGCGCCTCGAAGTCTCGAGGGAGCGAAGGCCGGTCCTCGTGTGAGGGCT
>CM041628.1:43471254-43562257 GCA_023333625.1 Bothriochloa decipiens | reverse complement strand
CGCCTCGAAGTCTCGAGGGAGCGAAGGCCGGTCCTCGTGTGAGGGCTTAACGACCGCCCTCGAGCACCGCAAAAAGAGCGGGCTCCGACCCCGCCTCGAAGTCTCGAGGGAGCGAAGGCCGGCCCTTGTGTGAGGGCTTAACGGCCGCCCTCGAGCGCCACAAAAGAGCCAGCTCCGACCCCACCTCGAAGTCTCGAGGGAGCGAAGGCCGGTCCTCGAGTGAGGGCTTAACGACCGCCCTTGAGCATCGCTAAAGAGCGGGCCCCGACCCCGCCTTAAAGTCTCGAGGGAGCGAAGGCCGGTCCTCGTGTGAGGGCTTAACGATCGCCCTCGAGCATCGCTGAAGAGCGGGCCCTGACCCCGCCTCAAAGTCTCGAGGGAGCGAAGGCCGGTCCTCGAGTGAGGGCTTAACGACCGCCCTTGAGCGCCGAAAGAAAATGATTACTCGTCGACAGAGATTTCCGCGAGAGGAGAAAACGGGCTCTGACCCTACCTCAAAGTCTCGAGGGAGCGAAGGCCGGCCCTCGTGTGAGGGCTTAACGACCGCCCTTGAGCACCAAAATCGGGCCCCGGCCCTAAGTCTCGAAGGAGCGAAGGCTGACCCCACGAACAAGGTTCGACAGCCGCCCTCGAGCACCCGAGTCAGGGGTGACCAAGGGGGAGCCAACACGAGGCCCTGCTCGAGAACGAACTCTCGAGACCCCTTTGGACGCATCCAAGGCGAAATGCTACGGACCTTATGGAATCCCCCCGAAGGGAGGCATCGAGCCGCCGAGACCTATCGAATGGAATTGGAATCCGTAGGACCACTGCGTTTTGCTTTAATGAGACCGCCTCCGGGCCACCTGCCGACCTCTATCGAACGAGGAACGGGCTCTCGCTTGGATTTTCCCGTTATCAGCTCACTGAGATCTTCGCGGCTCGCCCTATCGGGGGTAGTCCGATGCTTCTCGCCTCACATCCGATCGAAAGGACTCATGAGAAGAATGCCGAGGCCAGCAACGCCCCAGCCGCACGAGGCTCGGGGCTCACCTGTGTCCGGCGCCTCTCGACGAAAGAGGGTCGAAAAGTTCCCCGGGGGCTCCCCACGGTAAAACGCTACGACTCCAGTTCAGGCCTATACCCGACTGGACGAGCACCCTTAACTAAATATAAAATAAAGCCCTCACAGGAGTCTTTTGACTCCTATGAGGCCTCGGGGCCTACCCCCGCGGGGGTCGCTCGTGCGCCCCCCGCGAAAAAATCTGAATCACGTCTCTTTCCTAAAATTCCTGACCCCCTCCCCGAGTGTCATCACTCGCGCAGGGACTCGAGGGCTACTGTCGATACCCTGGAAACAGGTATCCCAGACCCCTTTCTTAACAAACTAAAGCCCCGCAAAATCAGCATCTTGAACCCTCCGATAAACTCCCGCGCTAACGTACGAAGGCCCAAAGGCTGAGACGTACCGGACTGGCCCGCGAACGAACCACGACGGCCCAAAACCAACGCTCGCTCGAGAGGTTACCGAACGGATCAGTGGTGTTCATCAGAGAGGGTACCGAACGGACAAGTACTGTATGCGCGAGGTTACGATTCGAGCTACCCCTTGAGGACGGAACTTCGTCCAGCGAACGAGCCGGCCCTCGAGGATGTAACTTCGCCCAGCAAACGAGCCCCCCCTTGAGGACGGAACTTCACCTGGGCGAATGGTCGACCCTCGAGGACAGAGCACCCCTCGGCCACCAACTCCCCCGTACGAACCCGCGCGCATTTAATGCGATCTATCTACCCCCGCCTAACCGCATGACCACAGTTACGGTAACAGTCACAGGCGTGGCGGTCAAATCTACTTTTACTGCCCATGCCCCGGAATCCCGCAAGTCATATTACGCTGTTGCACCATACCGAGCGCTGTGCCACGACCCGCACCACCTCGAGACATACAAACTAACCTGTTTACTGTGTTTTTCGGGATTCGATCTTATCCAGCGAAGCTCGACCACCTCGGCACGACCCCCTCGGCTCCGGCCAGGACCCTCGACCGTCGCCCCTCGGCCTCATCGAGCGAACCCTCGAGCTGAACTCCAACAACTCCCAATGCGACGGCAGCAGGGCCTCCCATACCGACGTACATCACTACAGCAGCATCGACATGATCGGCCTCAACGTCGTACGTCATCAGCGTCATGAGAGCTCGAAATACGTGTACACCTGTGCCCCTCCTTCGTCTATAAAAGGAGGCGCCAGGGCGTTAGAGAAAGAGGGGGAACTCAGAGAGAAAGAGACCGAGAGGATCTAGAGCATAGGAACACTAAGGCCCTAGATCACTGAACGGCACCGTGAGTCTGTGGAGGTCGAGAGCAAGGCGCCCGCACGCCCCAACTCCGTCTTTCACTCCCCACACCAGCTTGTATTTTCCCCTGTACTAGCACTTCGGTGCAGAATAACACGAATCATCCTCCCCTCGCTGGACGTAGGGCCTTCTTTGCCCGAACCAGGATAAATCATTGTGTCATTCTTGCATCACCCACCGGATTAGGGAGCACGCGGATACGATATTACTCGTTGGTGTTAACCCCTCGAGGGTCAGAACACCGACAGTATGAAGCTCTAGGATCTCTCTTCTAGCTAAAGTCCTGGCTCCTCCTTTTATAGATGAAGGAGGGGCACAGGAGTACATGTTTTTGGGGCTCACGTGGTTGGTGACGTATGACATTGATGCCGATCATGTCGATGCCGTTGTAGAGGCGTACGTCGGTATGGGAAGCCCTGCGGCCGTCGCATCAGTAGTTGTTGAAGTGTTGACCGAAGTCGTTGAAGTCCCGCTTGAGGGTCGGCGTGACGGTGTCGAGGGGCGACGGTCGAGGCCTTGGGTTAAGATGAGGGGCTCAAGTCGAGGGGGTCGAGGCTCATCGGATAAGGTTGAATCTCGGGTTATACGGGGAATATGCGTCTCGAGGGGGTGCCGGACGGGGCACAGTGCTCGGTATGGCACGGCAGTGAGGTATGATCCACGGGATTCTAGGATATGGGCGGTAAAAGCAGGATTTGACTACCATACCCACAGCTGTTTTGGTAACTATGGCCATACGGTTAGGTAGGAGCAGGTAAAATGCATTGAATGCGCCTCGATCCGTACTAGGAGTAGGTAGCCAAGGGTTTTACCATGCTCGAGGGCTGCCCATTTGCATGGGCGAAGTTCCGTCCTCGAGGCCAGCCCATTCGCCCGGACGGAGTTCCGTCCTCGAGGGATCACCTTAGTCGCATCCTCGAGAGTACAGTCTCAGTCCGTGCGGTGGTCCGTCGAGCAGGTTGTGGCTTTGGGCTATCGACGGCCGTTCATGGGCTGGTCCAGCATGCCTTAGTTTGTGAATTTCTGAGCGGTAATGAGGGATGTCATTGGAGGGCTTGCGTTGCTGACTTTCGGGATCCGCGCAGTTAAACGAGGGCTTAGGGTACCCCTTTCCCAGGTAACCGACAAAGTTTTTCTTGGACTTATACTTGCGAGGGGATGACTCATGCTTGTCCTTGTGCTTGGAGTAGTCGTGCTTGCCGGAGTAGCTCTTGTTCTTATTGGGCAGCTGGCGACGTAGTGGCCGGGCTCTCCACATCCAAAGCAACCTTGCTTGTTGCCACCACATCGACGGTTCAAGCGGTTGTTGTGAAACCGCGAGAACTTGCTGATGACAAGCGCTAGCTCATCATCCCCAAAAGCCTCCATCTGCTCCTCTGTTGCAAACACAAGAGAGGACAAGGCAAGAGACAACTCTGATGGATTAGCTAAAGAAGAACTTGAACTTGAGTTACCTGACACCAAAGCCATGGTAGGAGCAGACGGATTCTTGATCCTCGCTTGCGTCTAGAGGTCGATCTCGGTGGACTTGAGCTTGCTAAACAGGTCATCCACGGTGAGAGTCTCGTAGTTGGCCGATTCGATCATCGCCTGCACATTGACCTCTAAACCCCTCTGATCTAGAGCATATAGAAGCTTGAGTGCTCTCTGATGATCAGCATAGGGCATAGCTGCATTGTTAGCCCGCATATTGTTCACAATGGTGGTAAAGCAAGAAAACATCGAATCAACGGACTCCCCATCAACTTGGGTGAAGTTCTCGTACTCCCGCTTGTACGTCTCATAGAGTCTAGTTTTGACATGGGTTGTACCATCATGGAAGCTTTGAAGCCTCCTCTAGATCTCTCGAGCGATACGACAATCAGAAACACAATCAAACTCAGAAATCGACAAAGCAGCGTAAAGCTCAGCACGGGTAATGTTGTTAGCATTGTGTTTGTCGATCTACTCTTGATTGACACGTGCATCAAGCACCTGGTAGTCAGCATCTCAATGATCTCCCAAACACGCGAATCAATCCCCAAGAGATGCGCTTGCATCCGAATCTTCCAAACGAGTAGTTCTCCCCATTGAATTGGGGTGGCTTGCCCGGTCGATGATTCAAAGCCATGTCGCCTTCTGCGGATCACGGATCGATTAAGGTGGAAGTGATCCTTAACTAGCTCCGATACCAATTAAAGGACCGAAAATGACGACCAGAGAGGGGGTGAATGGGAGTCATAAAAAAATTTCTCTCAAAATATTTAGGCCACTATCCCAACTTCACCGCCAAACACGCAAACCAAACACTGTAATGTCCACGACCCAACTAGTGGGTGGATGTTTCCTAGAAACACAGCGGAACATCACAAAGCCAATGCAAGAGACGAAGATAGAAACGGAGATCGAACGCAACTAGTCGGGAGCTGGTTGGCAACTGGATGGGAACTGGTCGGGAACTGGTCGGGACCACGTCGATCACAGTGGTCGGCAATAGGACGGAAACTGGTCGGGACCACGTCGATCATAGTGGTCGGCAAGTGGTCGGAAACTATTCGGGAACTGGTCGGGACCACATCGATCACGATGGTCAGGAAGTGGTCGGGAACAAGTCAAGAACTGGTCGGAAGCACCCGGTCTGAATTGGGAGGCGCTTCAACGCTGCAGTGCTTCTCTTGTTCTCCCACACCTGCCAACGAACTTCACCAAAGCAGCTATCAGGCCACAGATGAAAGAATTAGGAAACAAGGGTCAAGGGCAAGTGCTGCTCAAACGAGCTCACTCGGTGCCTGAACGCACGATGCTGGTAGCACTGCTGTTAGGCCCCACTCAAGAATCCTTCACGCAGTCAGAAAGCGGAGAACGAATGAAACTCAGGAAATAACACCTGCTTTGGATAGCAGCGACACGAGAGGGAAAATCAACGAAAACTAGATCAGATCAATACAGATCGACACCAGATTTTACACAGGCCATCACAAGGGAGATGAAAAACTATCCCCAAGAAATCGTCACTCAATTTAACTTCAATGGCCGGGGAAAGAAAATCTAGGCCAAGAACTCAGTTTTTCCCTAGAAATGCAAATCTTGCGATTTCTTGATGCACGAGTGGAATTGATTCAAATCACTTGGTGATCTAGTTCATCACTAGACAAAGCATCAATCAGCGCAAAAAGAACGAGCCAAATCGCTCCAAATCCGACGAATAAAAATTCATCCAAAAATACCACCAAAAGTCAACACAGCACAGAGACAAACGAAAATCATAAGACAAAAGTCAACACCCAGAGGGCATGAGGAGGGATTAGGGCCTCCTCTTCCCACTCAAAAATCTCTGGAGAACATAGCACAAGAATTTGTTCTTAGACCTCTAAGCAAGAACGTAAACTGAAGAGGGTAGCCGGATACTGGAAAAGGAAAAATGAAAAATGACCGAGATGAGTCTGAGTGGGGGCAGTCCACTCTTATTTATATGCCAATTACACAATTCCACTTCTGCCCCTAGATATTTTTAGAGCGAACCACCTAACTAAGGGCACTATGGTCCAACTCGAGATTTTCTGATCCGACGGCCACCGCGCCTTCTCACCGGTAGCCTTGCCTCGACGCAATCTCCCCGATGCCGCCACGTGCTATCCGTCCGCATCGGGACCTCTGCCCGTGTTTTGAGGCCTAAACCCGCGAAACCCGTCGCCGATGATTTTGAGGGCAAACCACCAAACTGTCCGCGAGTATCGTACTGCGTAAGCATCCCCTGCCGATGGTTTTGAGGATAAACCACCAAACCTCCTCACGAGTAGCGTACCGCGTACGTGTCCCCCGCCATGTACACTTGTGCTCGTCGATGTCCCAAGTATCAGCCACCGCGGCTGGCCACCCAGTCGTCTGGTCCGTCAATCTAAGCCTAGCGTCCGCCCTTCACCGCACCTGGTCCGTCAGCATGGCGCGCCCTACTTGACCTTCTCCTGTCCGTTGCCACCGTCTTCGGACTCCACACCTGCACATCACTAGCCAAGAGACACGTTTTGACACATAACCCTATGTCAGGGGATCGGTAGAACCACCGAACCAACCACCAACCACAAGTGTTGGACATGTTGACAATCGCTCGTTACATCAACAAAGATGTTACACCATGATATGAAAAGTTATGTGTCCGGCATGGCCTGAGTTTGTCGTATTCACCTCGTTCTATTATTGGTGCCCGGTGACAATCTTATGACTCTTATTTAAAACAAAAGATAATGAACAGATACATGGATATATTAATTTAGTCATAGCCTAGCCGTTACATCGAACGAACAAGATATTTTCATCCATGGCAACACGATAAGCTAACATTAATAGCGAACCAGATATTTTCATATTCCATCCATGGCAACACGATCTGTTAACATTAATAGGGACTCAGATACTTTCTTATTAAGTTTCATCCATGGCAATGAGATATGCGCTAAAATTAATAGCGAACTAGATATTTCCATATTTAGTTTCATCCATGGCAAAACGATATGCTAACATTAATAGCGAAATGATATTTTTCGTATTTAGTTTCATCCATGGCAACGCAATATGCTAACATTAATAGTGAACCAGATACTTTCATATTTCGTTTCATCCATGGCAACGCTATATGCTAACATTGATAATTCATGCGAGGAGAACAAACCAACTTACTTCTATGATCCGGCTGTGCTTCTATATATATGTAAGCACTAACGAGGCCAATGTCACATCCAAATAGAAGAGAAGCATAATAGAAACAATATCCTTTCTCCTTGGTCGCAGCAATGACCAAAAGCAGCGGGACCAAGTCCGTGTACCTAATAGCTGTCCCTATGATTCTTGTGATAATTTGTTCTGCCTTCTGGTTCCCTTCTTATGCAGGTAGCAGCTTTTTTTTTTCTTTCTATTTTGCAATAATGAGTTGATCAATTTAATTCACCAGCCAATTTGCAGATAGCCATGAAGAAGAGAAATGTGAAGGATGCGTCCAGTGCGTCTATGAGAGACGCTACGAAAAATCCAAACAGAAGTACCATGACAATTTCACTGCCTCAATCAAGAAGGGTTTGCATGGTCATGGTAATGTGCTGTACAAAGCATCACCCACATCCAGCCTCCGGGGTGATGTTCATCTCAAAGTAACATTGGTAGCCCCCATGTAACAAAAGATGCAAATGTAATAAAAGATGTTTTATTATTATGTTATTGCCAACAAGTCGATGTTTAATGTGCATGTTGGCCTTCCAAAAATAAAACACAAAGCTCAATTCTTGAGGTATGCTATGAAACTTTGACAATGACATGTAATGATATGGTTGGCCTGTGCCTAAGCAAAGCTAAGCAGGTAAAGCAACTGTGTCAAACAACTCCTAATAAAACTAGTTAAATTCTCCGCGCGTTGCTGCAGGAGTTGTTGGAAAAATTTTAAGTTGAACTCCAATGTAAAAACGTATTAGATTGTAGCCTAGTTGTAGAAAAGACATAAACAAAAAAATAATGAAGATGCAAATGGGAAATTATTTATGTGAAAGAACGAAACACTACTAAAAAATAGTAATAAACATGCATGTAATCTTCTAGACGTAAGCTAGCTGAAAATTTAAGAAAATATGTAAGAATTAGAGAAAGTCTTGTCTATATGAAGCACAACTTAGACCATAGATAGTGGTCAGGGAGATATGGACATCTGCACTGACAGGTCAATTAACCGATAAAATAAATAAACTGGAGCGATCAAAGAATAATAATATCAACAGAGATGGATTGAGTAATTACCTGTATTCTTGGTGTGAAAAGTTCAGGCGCGTATAGAATTGAAGAGACTGAAAGAATAAATAAATGGCAACTTCATGCTGCAGATTGTTGCAAAGGAACATAGTTCTGATTGCTCACAATGAATTTTCCTTGACCTTGCAGAATGTAACATGCTTTTAACTACGGAAAGTCGAATGTTGGTAACATTACCTCAACTCGTTACTCGTGCTGAGGCGAAGAAGAGGAACAGGACAATGATAATGATCAGCAAGAGTCAAAGACTGACAATGATGATGATCATCAAGAGTCAAAGACTGAAGGCACCTTGACTACATGATGCAATAGGAATTAGTAGTGACTTCTGCAGATCAGCAATGGGAAGTAGAGGATCAGCTCTAAACAAAGAATCCTGCCCTGAATGGCTGAATGACCTCTCCATTCACAAACTGGAACTCATTTCTTTCTCTACATGTAATTACTCTCTACAAATCAGTAAGTGCTCGGTTTCACACAGCACAAAGGGAAGAGAAGAAGATGAGGAGCATAAGGGCTAGGAACATTCAGATCGAAGCAGATCAAGAATACAGAACTTTAGGCTAAACTGTAATTTGATCAGATCCAAATACAAACTCACAATGCATAAAGGAAAAAGAACGGGTGCACATACCTGTTCCGTGGCCGATCAAGATCTGACGAAGGGGCCAACGAAGACATGAGCGCCTGGCGTGTGGTGGCGGTGATGACGACCTCAGCTCCTGGTGTGTCGGCAGGGGGCGGTGCAGCGGTTTAAGCGAGGTGGCATTACCTGGTGGTCGCCGAGGACAGCAGGGGGCACCACTGGGTGTAGAAAGAGGTGAGCGCCGCAGGACGGGGCAGCCGTCATAGTCCAATCCGTGTAGCAAGAAGGGATGGCGATGTCAGTTGGTACCCAGTGAGGGTGTAGCAAGAAGGGATGGCGATGTCAGTTGGTACCCAGTGAGGATTTGGATGATTGTGTTTCTCTGTGTTGCTGACGATTCGGTGCATTATCAATGTGGGTAGTGGGAGAAAAATTGAGGGCATGAACTTCTAGTGCCTTATTAATATAATGGGAGAAAAAAACTAAGGTGAGTAGATGATGACGTGGCTGCATGAGAGCACAGCTTTAGAATTAGTGGGTATGAACTATATAGAGATTATAGATATTAAATGTACATACAAACATAAACTACGATTAAGTGATAGTCACGAGAGAACACAGTTTTGCTGAAGCATACAACCAGTATTTTGTTGAACGACTAAAACCAACATTGATCAATAATGTGTGGCTATAATAATCTTGTCAACAACATTGTTAGCAGCAACAAATGATCTATTAATTTGCATCACTGGTGTAAGCTGAAACAAAGTATTAATCAAACCATATATAAGACATCAATCTTGAGCCCATCAATTCACAAGTGCTCAACAACTTGCATGGCAATTCATTAAAGAACATCTATTTCAGCAGTGAATCCAGGTCATTAATACAGTTTCTTGAGCACATACCGGGTACTACAACAGCAGAACTGTTACCAGTTACCGCCTCTTGTTTCCCATGTACCAACGAAAAGATCAGAAATAAGCTAAAATAAATAGCTTGGGTGGAGAGTGTTGAAAATGTTGATCAGTGTCCACTTAAGAAGAAACATATCCCCCTCTTAGTTCTACAGAACCAGATTGAGATTTTGTCAATTCCTCTAAGATGATGCAATAACAATCACGAAGAAATATCGATGCCATAAGAATCACAAAGCAAATATTGATGCCATAAGAACCAGATTCATGAGCAACCAGCCCTTGATTGTCTTGCCCCATAGCCTCGGCCTCATGCTTAGCTTCCGCCTCCATCCACAGCCTTTGATTTTCTTGCTAAGAAAAGGTCTGATGATGTATTGCACTCCACAGCAGCATTATTGCCAATAGTAGAAGATAGTGATCACACAACAGGCTGGCTTTTTACCGGGACAGGAATCACAGAAGACATTGATCTCTTCCTTGGTTGGTATTGCACATTCTTTACCTGAACTGGGATCACACACATCCTTTACCTGAACAGGGATCACAGATGGAACTGGTTCATTCCTTGATTGATCTTGCACATCCTTTAACTGAACATGCATCACAGGTTTGGCCCTTGAACTGGAGCTGAGGAGAGAGGCTGGCCTCGTGCGAACTGGAAAAGCCATCCGAATGGGTGGTGGGTAGTCATGAGTGGAGGAAGCTACTGCAGGCGTGCAGACGAAGGTGGGAGAGATGGAGCAAAGTGTAAGTGCATTCGCCCCCGAAGTGGGTTTTGGATAATTAATGACAATCAAGTTGGGGACTAACAAGTTTGTTCAAGTGAATTCACAGGTGTTAGTCCATTGAAAGATTTGAATGATAAATATTTAGTGATGCAAGCACCCTAAATTTTATAGGGATGGATGACGTTTCTATCAAGAGGACCCTATCATTTTATATTTACTTGAGTCATAGGAAACGTCGTACTATCAAGAGGGATACAAATAAGGTTGGTAATTCAAGGTCTAAAAGTGCTCAAGTCTATATTTAGAGCGTTTGGAGAGTCACCGTTTCTCTCACATCACTTAGAAATGACCTTTGCTTTACCCAACCTGGCCTACCGGTAGTACTGGACTTATACGCTTTTTAAACCGGTAGTATCTGTGCTATTTTTCTCTAAAAATCGAGCTTGGAAAGTTGTAGTAGTTTTTCTACTACCGGTAGTACCGGTCTCACCATCGGTAGTACTGGTGGTCACCGGTAGTAGCGCTTTTTATTAAAATTACATACCGGAAGTATCGGGCCTATTTTTCAAAAGTCGAGATCTTCAAGTTAGCAGTTTTATGCACTAGCGGTAGTACCGCTCCTGGCAGCGGTAGTACCGGTAGTAAAAATAAAATGTTTTTAGCCAATTTCGAAAGGGCTAGTTACTGTTCACTTTTGAACTAGCGGTAGTACCGGTCCAGGACCGGTAGTACGTGTAGTACTCTTTCTGCCCGATCTGACACCTGCAACGGTCCTTTTTGAGAGGAACCGGTAGTACCGGTGGTACTTGCAGTACTACCGGTAGTTGTTCTAAACATGAGACTATAAATACCTCTCCACTCTCTCCTTTCTCTCTCTCTTGCTGATTCTCTTCACTCACCCGACTTGCAACTGAAAAAAGCCCTCTCCCACGCACAAGCTCACCTGCTCTCTCTTCTCCCTTGCTCCCAAACTTCATCCCCTCAAGGATTTGAGCTAGGGACGTGAGATTAGAGTGTGGGAACTTCAATCTACGACTTGAGCACTTGGATTCCATGTCTTGCCGGCTTGATTTATGTTTGTTACTCTTCGGTTCTTGGAACCCTAGCCGGCTAGGCGTTCTTCGTGGTTGCCCGTGTTGATTCATTTGTGAGGGCACCTCGAAGTGTTTGTATTACCCTTGATTCTTAGTGAATATCTCAAGTTAGCCTTCGTGGTTGCTTGAGGGAGGAATCCTTCGTGGTGAACTCAACAACAGGGACGTAAGAACTCCTTCGTGGGGATTGCCGAACCTTGGATTAAATCTTGTGTCTTGCTATGGTGGTAGCATCGACTACCCTTGTTCTTGTGTTCTTCGTGTTCTTCATCCCTACCCCAAAGTTCTTAGGTTGGAGGACTCGATCTACAAGTTGGTGCGGTGAAAAGCTTCAAGAACTTCAATGCTTTCATTACCAACATCAACAAAGGGGTGGTAACCTTTGGATCTAAATTTATAGCTCATATACTCTGATTTCGCATTCGATTTAGTGGCTTCGTAGGGTACCGGAAGTGCTGGAAATCTAGCATCGATAGTACTGGTGTTGTACTACCGGTAGTACCGGTGCTACTTCTAGTCCTACTTCCGGTAGGCATTTAACTTCCGCATTTGAGCTGAAAATTTTAGGTTATCAAAATCGCCTATTCACCCCCCTCTAGGCCGATTAGATCCTTTCACAAAGAACACAGGAACAGCAGTCTTAATTGTGACCGAAGGAGCCATGCTGTAGCAAGGCATAAGGTAGTGCCCAACTGGCACATAGGGGCTGCCTCTGCAGCTGGAAATCTTGACCTCGAACTTGGACCAAGGCTCCATGGTCCGACCAGGCATTTGTGATACACCATCAGCAGATGCTGGTGACTCCGATCTGGATCTTGAATTAGATTTAGGGAGGAATAGCGGGAGAATCTTTAAGTAGCTGGACTAAGAAGATTGACCACAAGAAGGCTTCCGCTCTGGCTGCATGGAATTTCTTAGGGAATGGTAAAACATGAGGATAATTGGCCATCGCCATCTTCTCCTTCAAGAGGTAATTGAGGAGGGTTCAAGCAATCCTGATCTGCTCCTGCTCATCTTTGTTTTCTGGCTCATTGGATGAATTTACTTCCTCACGTGCCACTGTTGCAGAGAGATGAAACAGTGTGAGGTCGCAATGTATAAATAGGGAATGACAGCATACTTGAACAGAGGGCCAGATGGATTCCGACATCTCGCCTCCCTCCCACCCTTCCCCCAACGTCTCGCCTTCCTCCACCAGCCGCCCACCAGCATTCACTCAGAACCCGGTGGCCACCCCATCAGCGTTCATGCCCCCTCCCAGTCCCAGACGTTGGGTTCCTCCTCCTCGATTTCTTCCCAAGTGGCGCGTTGCATCTCGCGCGGGCGCTCGAAGGTGGAGTGCTGGTGCGCTGAGAGCCCGAGTTTGTCTTGCTCGAACGGCTCTCTGCCCTCCTACCGTGACATGGTCCTCTCCTCTGCGGGTGCGTCCTGCGGGACTGCGACGGCAGTTTGAGGGGTACATGGGGTTGCGGACGTGGTTTCTTCCTCTGTGGCTCCTGCGATGGCTGTCGACCCTCCGCCGGCGTCCTCTGGGAGGGCGCCTAGGATTAGGCTCCTCCGGCGGGACCTCCCTGGGCGGGCTGCTCTCTCATTGGGTGCTACGAGTTCCATTCCAGGGAGGTGGCAGAGGGCCGAATCTCATGACACTCGGCGTCGGCGTCGGCGTCTACGTGCGGCTCGGCCTCCATGCCGTCCAATCCCCGCGGACCTCATCGGCAAGTGCTTCAACTGCTTCTTGCCAACGCACTCTGCTACCAAGTGTCGAAAGAAGACTCGTTGTTTTTGCTGTCGGTGCCAGGGTCATCGATCCTATGTGTGCCCTGTGGTGACTGGAGGTGGGAACGCTCATGGTCAACCTACTCCTGGTCGTGTCGTGTGGCGACGGATTTCTCCGGCCAACGACGATGCCAGTGCTGCCCGGCGGGGGCGGGGGTTGATGGTGGCGCTGCTCTGGCCGATGTCCCAGTGTGGCGACGGATTTCTCTGGCCCATGTTGCTGCCAATTCTGCCCCCTCGCAACGGTCTCCTCCGGTGAGTGCAGCTGGCGGTGATGGTGCGACGCAGGGCACTATGGAGATGCAAGCCCAGGATCAAGGTGCGCAGGCAGGACAGCCACGTCATCATCGACGCCAACGTTTTCGACGACGTCCTGTGCAAGAGCAGCCCGACCCCGCTCAGGTTGCTGGTCCTTTACCGAGCGCTGCTGCGTTGAAGATGTCTTGTGAAGCTACGAAGCCTCCACCATGCATCATTGATTGGAGCGACCAGGTGGTTGGGGCTCAAGAGGATCTTGCATGGGCAGTAATGGTGACTGTTATCAGCAATGGACCACTGGCCACGGTGGAGGAGGTGGCAACGGTGCTTGCGTTTCACATGTACTTGTCATTGTTTGGCTGCAGCACTCAGAACAGGTACTTTCTAGTCTCTGGAAGCTCCATATGTAAGTTGGGAAACCAACCAAGTATGGCCAAATGACAAACCAACTTCACATTCATCAATATCATAGCGTCCAGAGAGAATGGGCAAAACATGAGCACAAAAGTGGGGTCGACTGACCCCACTTTGGTGGGCCTAGCACCACCATTGTGCTTAGAATTGCACCTAGAAGCCACCTGCAGAAGATGAAACTTTGGTTCCACTAAAGGGGGGTCGGCCAATGCCCCTATGGGACCTTCTCGGCCACTGCCAGATCACCAGGATCCTCCCAACACAGTGCCAAGCAAGCGCCACCCTTGGATCACAAGTGTGTTTCCTCTCAACGGTACAAGATGAAGTCACATGGATCCATGGGCCCACAACGAAGGAACCAACGTGACAAGAATATAACCAACACTTGGAATGGACTCTATGACATGTGGGGACACTCACCCATGGTCCCACCTCACATAGAAGGGGTTGGCCAACCCCCATTTTGTGGGCCCCGAAGACCAGCTTCACTCCACCGATATGAGCAATCTTCTAGAAGATCGATTTTGGGCCCACATGTCATGGAGGGGGTCGGCCGACCCCCACCTATTGGCCAACTAGGTCGGTTGGCCCCTACTGACTCCCTGCATGCCTCCATGTATGGAGCTCAATCTCAGCCGTCCATCTACATCGGTTTCAAGGTCGGTTTGATCCAATGGTGAAGGATGGAGGTCAGGCAGATCGCTGACGTGGCGTTGGAGTAGCCCCTACTCCACCTCCCACTATAAATACCCCCCATAGGCCTTCACTTTAGAGCATGAAACATAGAAGAATGCCACTCTCTAGTATTTTAGCTATGTTAGTAGAGGGAGAGTGAGGAGTCTCCAAGGAGGAGTCCCGGCCGGTCGGGAGTCTTCTCCAAGCTGCGCCTCAGCGGATGCGAGCTTCTTGTAAGTCTTACATTCGAGTCTTCTAGTGATTTATTTTAATTTGGTACTTTAAGTATATGGTCCTTTACTAGCATACTTCTTTACTTGTTGAAGTGCTTGAAGCTTTTGCTAAGCTTAGAGTAGTGAGATTAGTGTAGACGTGGTGTCTAGGCTATATCTTGCTAGTATGAGCTGCTTGTCGCACTGTAGGACACCTAGCGCGAGAGTGACAGTCCTCGCTAGGTGGAGAGTTCCCTATACGTGTGTTAGAAAAGTTAACATGTGAGAGCGGGGCTAAATAGGGTAGTCGCCTCAGTGAGGGAGGAGGTGCAAACCTCTTTAACTCGACTTGTCATTTCGTCTATCACCCCCAGTAAAGGAGGAGGTGGTAAACCTCGTTATACTTAGAATACCATGACTAGATATCTTTGCTAGCTAGACCTCTCTATCCTATTATCCTAGACCCTTTGTTTCATCACTAGACGACCTTGAGCCTAGTTAGTTCACTTCACATTCCCTGTGGAAAATACGATACCTGGAATACTCCCAGTGAAGGCTACATTGACTACTGTACGCTTGTGGAATATCCGTTTGCCACTTCTGGTGTCAACAAGCTTTCTAGCGCCATTGTCGAGGAACGGTAGCTGTTCTAATTTAGAACCAGGTCATCCGAGTTATCCTTTTTTACCTTTCTTTTCTTTTTATCCTTTCCACACCATAAAACAAACACCCATTTCTCATCTCGCTGCTCCAAAGGGCCTAGTTTGGAGCCACCACCATTATTCCATCCTATTCTTTCACCTAGCTATGAGCTTTGCCCAAGTTTCATAGCTATGGTTCAGAACAATCTTTTGCTAGGAAGAAGATAAAAACCCTTAGACTGACTTACATGATTCTTTAGCAATTGTGCTCATGTATTCTTATTGAAGGCATGACATGAAATACCTTGAAATGGAAGCTATTCCTGTTTTCTTCGATGGAGATAGCTAAACATTGGTATGCTCGACACGTAGAGAGTGCGCATAGAGAATAGGAAAGCCTTCAATCCAAACTCTGCTTAGCCATCTTTCCTATTTATCGTGTTGCCCATCTTCGAAGAGAGATCCTAAACTTTCAATAGAAGGAGAAGGAGTCTCTCCATTCCCAGGCAAGAAGAAATCTTAATGGCCGAATCACCATCAATCCCATCCAGAGATTCTGCCATCGATCCTGAACCACAAATACCACAAATATCAAAGGAGGAAGAAATCCATCCCCTAGATCGCTCCTTTGATTTTGAGGCTAACTCGTAGATGATCTTGCTAGCTTTGGGAATGCTCCTAGAAGAGATCTGTTTAGAAACTTCCCAAATTAGCACCATTTTATGTCTTGAGTTCTCAAGTAGTACATTGGGAAAAACCTAGATCTTGGATGAACTAAACTCATCCTTGATCCTAATGATCCCAGTAGTTCTCTTCCTCATTCCTCATTTCCTTGTTCATCAAAGAATCACCCACTCCCATCTCAAAAATGTATTAGGCTCCCAAAAGGTCAAATCCTTGATTGTTTAGGAGTTCTTTAAGGCACACCTATATGATTGATGATCTAAACACCTCCCTAGATTCCCAAATCATTGACCTTCCTAGACTATCCTTTCATCTCATTTTTATCGAAAGACCAATTGAGCGAATCTTGGCCTTGGGAAATGAGAAGCTTGGTCATAGAATAGGCAAAGAGTATCTATCTACTTGGACTTCCCAACCTCTTAGCACAAAGGTAGAATCCAGTCCTGTTCTTGATCCAAGGGGTGAGCTCAAGATGATTTCACAAACAACCATGACATATCCAAGTCTTGAGGAGGATTTGGAATGCCATGAGAAGGAAAGTGCTCACCCACTCCTTGAGATGGAGAGCTCCATCAATGAGCATGGAAGTTATCCTTTGATCCTCTCATCAAGTCCTTGCTCATTTGAGAAATCTCCCAACTCAATCTTTCTCTCTGCCACTACCAAACAAGAGATCTACAACTTTTTCACTCTTCTTGTGTCCAAAATTTTTGCAGTAGGGGTTGTAGATGTTTTTGTTTATCATAACGTCTCCAAATCACATAGTGGTATGAGTTCTCGCAGTTAGGCCCCCCACAAGTTGGCTTCAAATTAGCATCATGCAATGTGTGTGCCTAACTTGAGTAGGGTAGTAAGACTTGTGGTTCTGCTAGTGTGTTGCCACCAATAGAACCCCTGCACTTGATGTTGTTTTGGTTTTCATGACTCAGGGCACACTTTACACCAAGTGTGGGGGAGTCATTTGACCTCCTCAAACACATTTGGGCATTGAAGGACATCCTGAGCAAAAAGCATCAGTGTAGGAACACATCGTTAGAGGTAAGAATGCACAAGGGAAGAACCAAAGTGGCTGGAGCCTCCAAGGTGGGGTCAGCCGACCCCACCATAGGCCCCTCAGCCCACCAGTCAACCTCCATTATGTTGACCCATACTTCTTGACTGGTATGTCACTTTCCCTTCCTCTTGTTTAATGCATTCCTCTTGTTTTTGTCTTCAACCCTCCAAATTAAGATTAAAAAAATGATCTCTAGTAGAATGAATCTTGTTTATCCTATCATGCTTCTTTTTTCTATGTTAGCATGCTTTAGTTTGGGTGTACAGATGCATCGTACCTTCATAGTCTTTCTAAATTAAGCATGGTGATTAGGTTAAATAGACTACCTTAATTGAACAAGACATGGTGTTAAGCTTGATTATTGAACCAAACATACTTGCATGGAACTTGGTTGCACTTTTAGACTAACCCCTGTAGCAAGAACATCGACATCTGTATGGGTAAGTCATAAGATCATTCATGGAGACAATTGTGATCCTTATGGCCAAGGAGAACTTCTATGCAACTAAGGAGGACTAATGCTACAACTCATCATCTTTAAGGTAAGTAGCCACCTTCTTAAAGTTTTCCTTGAGCATGAACCTTGAAAGAAGAAGTTGACATGCTAGAACTCATCCTTGCTAATGTTTCAACATACATGTCTTAACTCCTTTTCATTTCTCTAGGCTTTGGCCACTTGATTAGAATGAACACACATATAAGAGTCTCTATGACAAAACTGGTCCTGGGAAGCCTCCATAGGGGGGTCGGGTAACCCCCTCTTGGTGGCTAAATAAGACCATGTTTGGCCAAACCATCTCTGGCACGTGGGGAAGTGCTAATCTAGAACCCGTTCACTCCAAACCTCCCAAATAGGGGTCGGGCGACCTAGGCATAGTACCCACTTGGGCCCACACTTGGCCAAACCACTTCTCATAACCTAGAAAGTATAGAACCCGGAGTTGCTCGCTCTGAACCCTTCAATTGGGGGTCAGGCGACCCCTACTTAATACAGTACAAACATCTTGAGATTGGTTCTACGACAAGGAGAGTGTAGGGAGAAGTTTGAACTCTTGGGTACACCAAGAAAGGGGTCAGGTGACCCCTAGTTAGAGGATCCAACCTGACTCGATTGACCTAGATTGTTGTGCCATCACTTAGAAGCTTTGGTAATAGCTCCCTTTGACCTCTCCTTCTCTTCTTATTCATCCTTCTCTGCTCATCTCAAATTCAGCACCTTCTAGCCTCCCTTATGTCGCCCAAGTTACCGAGGTAGCTTCATCATGGCCCCACTAGCACAAATGTCATTAGTTCCTTCAGTGAGGGCCCTTTCAATCATAAGGGAGACCAGTTTGAGAAAATAGAGATCACATTGGAGGCCATTGTGTTTGAGGAAGAGCCATACCATGCCTTTGATACCCACCTTTTGAACCACAAGTGTAGTTGGAGGTAGACTGGGATAAGGGAAGTCATTTTGTTCCCTTGTTCACCTCAAAGGAGAAGAAGCAGTTATAGAACTCTACGAGCTCACCCAAAGACCATCCAATGGAAGGGTAGTCCTCCATAAGCCATTAAGAAGTTTCGAGGATGATTGTTTGAGAAGAGAGTCATGAAGAAGGTCCTTAGTGTGGTTTGCACACTTAGAGACAACAGTGGGGCACGAGGACCTCCTCCTTTGACCTCTTCCCTTTTATATCTCAAACCTATTCTCAGATATGCTAGGCACATAGCTAAGTTTAATCTTTATCATTTTAATGTGTGCCTATGATTCTTTAAATAAAATGAGCAATTTCATTTTGCTCTGTGTTGCCACCAGTAGGACACTTGCACTTGATGTTTTCCATGTCTTTGTAATTCAGGATGCTTAAGGACCCAAGTTTGGGGGGTCGGGCGACCCCCCAGCTACATCTCTGAACTTTTCTTAACATACCACGGCGTACCACATGGCCTGACACATTGGCACGACGACATCTGACCCAAGTAGGGGGTCGGCCAACCCCCTCTTTGGCAGCCAATGGGAACACAAGTTTGCAGACCCATGTAATTCAGGAAGTACAGTTTCAATAAAGGGGATTCAAATGGCAGCAAGAGGCAAACCCAAGTGGGGTCAGCCGACCCCACCTTGGAGCCCTGGACTCGCCAGTCAGCATCTACTCATCGTCTACATGCTTCCTGACTGGTTTGCCACTCCTAATCCCCCTCTGTTCTTTCATTTTTGCTTTTATCTTTTATTGGTTTTCCTTAGATAAAATAAAATAAAAATAAAAACAATAAGACTTGCATCTGAAAATAAAAAGTGACATAATTTATGACATTAAAAGGATAAAAGCATCACAAAGTCTAACTCTTGGATATGCTTATACTTGTGGGTCACATATCTTAATAGGAATATCATATTGATTTGGTTGTTGACAAATGTGATATAGTTCTTAGCTCATGAATCATACTCTTTCTATTCAAAGTGCTTAGAGATTTATTTTTGAAAATGTCATAAAACCATAGTGTCACTTACTCCTCAATAGTAAGAAAATTCCTACCAAAGCCATATATGTTCATACCATGTTCAAAACCCCTTCTATTTATGCTACTTGTACTTGTGTTGAGTTTGGTCAAACCTCGCCGACCCTAGTTGAGAATTATGTCATAGTCCCAAGATCAAGATCACATACTGCTTCTACATTGGAAGTATGCAAAAACATGCACCCATCCATCCACCAAAAATATGCCAACTCTTATCATGAGAATTGCGCGTCCTTTCTACCAAATAAAAATGCTGACTCTTATCCTGAGAGCTGCACATTCCCCATGCAAAATTTACTCCCTGCATTCGCCATCATGACATCTCTCCATTCAAAAGTTCTTCATATGCCAATAAAGGATATGGGCTATACCAAAAAAAACCTGTCAAGGGGCATGAGAGATACAAATGGGAAAAAGTTCTACCCGTTCAAAAAAAATGGATATATGATCGTATAGCCCGTATCCCTCTAAAAGTTTTATTCCATCCAATAAAAGAGAGTTATAATGCATGGAGTGCCAAAAATATTTAGAATTAGTATTCCATTCCATCATTTTCCACACACTTGCACATCCTGATCTAGGATTATGACATTCTTCCCCATGGATCCTTGTTTTGACTTTACAATAGATGCAATGCAAGTATCCTATCTTGTTTATCCCTACCTGAGCCCCACATAAGCCTGATAGATGTAGGATGAAACAAAAGAAGGCAATCTTATGCTATGCCTTGTTGAGGAACCATATACTTACTGAGTGACTTGAGAGTATTATTTGAGGAGTAAGAATGAACTATGTGCTTTCGTTTAAAACCATTGTCAAAAACTCTAAGCACTAAGGATATGAAAATGAGAAGATGACTTTGTTTTGAGAACTATTCCATTTTTCAACATTTGAAGGATATACGCTAGACAGTACCACATAACCCACTTGTATGAGATATGTCTTGAGTAAAGATTTGTGTTTGCTAATGTCTTATAGATGTCATAATCATTTGTTATCTTTCTCTCTAACCTTTGCTCGAGGACGAGCAAAGACTTAAGTGGGGGAACTTGTTGACGGGAGTTATACCATGTTTTTACCCCATTAAAACAGTCAACAAGACATTCTTATGCGACAGCCTTTGACCCGATTCTGGAAGTTGCCCCACATGGTGATATGGTCGAGGCTCCTTCGTCTCTAGGTGCAGTGGCCCCTACCTCAGCCGAAGGATGCCCTGTTTCACCATGACATGAAGCTAGCGCTGCTTCCCCCTCCGTGTTTATTTGGCAGTGGCACCGGGCCAGGCGCCGCATAACTCCTCCTATGGATGGCTCTCCTATGGGTGCCTCACCTAGTGAGAAGCTCAACCCTGTTCGCAGGCCGGTGGATAAGCTTCTCCCCCTACCTGGGATCTAGAAGAGGAGAAAGAAGGCTCCCCCTTCGGGGGTCCTACCGCGCCGTAGCCGGAGGGTTGCCGAGGCTAGGCCATGTTCCCCAGGCCTGGTGATCTTAGAGGCACAAAGGCGGGTGATGCGGCAACTCAGCTTCGAAGAGAGGGAGGTGCTCGACTCAAAGGCTCATGATACTTATAGTAAGCTCTTTAGTCCAATGCTATCTGATTCCCATGTCACTGCTATTGCTGCCATCTTTGGCTGGACAGTTGGGGAAGGGGAGCAAGTGTGGTCTGCAGATGTAGTTGCATTAATGTGAGAATTCATGCTCGGTCGATTAATTTTTATGTTTAACAATGAATCCTGCTGCTATCTTGATTTGGAATGCGAGAGGCCTCAACCAGAAGAATCACAGAAATTCCGTCAGGGAAGTCATTCTTTCTAGCAATGCAAACATCATTTGTCTTCAAGAAACCAAGGTCGCGGAAATGTCCCAACGCTTATTTGTCTTGGTATTTGGCTCAACTTTTGATAAGTATGTTGTGCTCCCAAGCTATTGGCACTCATGGAGGGGTCTTGGTTGCTTGGAAGAGTGGCTCTTGTCAGGCTCTCACAACCAGGGTGGACTCTTTTTCAGTCTCTGTACTATTCGCTGAGCAAGAGGGTCACAACTGGTGGTTCACCGGGTCTACGAGCCACAGGGGGATGCTGAGAAAGTGTTGTTCCTCTAGGAACTCACAAGCGTCCGTGGTTTGTGCAATGGGCCCTGGCTTGTTGCAGGCAACTTTAATCTGATTTATCAGGCCGAGGACAAGAACAACATGAACTTAGATAGATCAATGATGGGGAGGTTCAAGAAATTTCTAGATGATTTTGAGGTCAAGGAGATTCCTCTGTTGGGTCGCACATATACTTGGCCTAATGAAAGGCAATCTCCCACTCTTGTGAGATTGGACTGTGCCTTTTGTTGCATGGATTGGGAGGGCATCGTCCCTGATTTATTGTTGCAAAGCACAGCTGCTGGTGTCGCTGATCACTGCCCGCTTATCCTGGGCCTTAAAGTTAGCACCATTGGCAAACGCCGCTTTCATTTTGAAAGCTTCTGGACAAAAGTCCCAGGTTTCTTGGTTGCTGTCAAGTTGAATTGGGAGGCTCCGATGCAAGCTAATTGTGTTGTTGAGCGCCTTTCTCTGAAGCTGCAGCGGCTTAGCAAATGTCTACAGAAGTGGGGGCAACGTAAGGTGGGGACTATCAAAATCTAGCTTGAAATAGCCAGAGAGGTTCTTCATCGACTAGAAATCGAGAGAGATTCTAGGGATCTTTCTAAAAATAAGGAGTGGCTACGCAGGAAGCTCAAGCTCCACTTCCTCGAGCTGGCTTCTTTGGAAAGAACCATAGCTAGACTATGCTCTAGAATTTATACCTCCAGGATGGTGATGCTAATACTGCATTCTTCCACCAGCAGGCTCGGTTTAGAAAAAAGAAAAATTTCATATCAAGCTGCAGGTGGGGGACCAGTTGGTGGTCTCTCAAGAAGATAAGCAGGCGGCTGTGCTCGAGTTTTATGAAAATCTTCTCGGGAAGGCAGAAGAGAGAGAGTTTACTATTGATTTGGCAGAACTGGGTGTTCAGCAACATGAGCTTTCCATGCTGGATGTTCCATTCTCAGAGGAAGAAGTTTAGGTTACTATCAATGATATGCTGATGGACAAGGCCTAGGTCTGGATGGGTTTACTGGCCAGTTCTATAAAACTTGTTGGAACATCATCAAGGCGACCTACTCATGGCCCTGGATGCCATCTATAGGGGCCATGTTTTCAATTTTGGGCGTCTCAACATGGCTTTTATTACTCTGCTACCCAAAAAGACAGACATGATGGAGGTAAAGGACTTTCGGCCTATAAGTTTAATCCACAGTTTTGCGAAGTTGGTAACCAAGATCATGACTGATCGGTTGTCTCTCTTGCTTCCCAATCTTGTCTCTGCAAACCAGAGTGCATTTGTGAGAGGAAGAAACATCCATGATAATTTTATTTTGGTCCAACAGATGGTGAAGTCTTTAAATAGAACAAAGGAGGCTCATATCCTCCTTAAATTGGATATCTTGAAGGTCTTTGATTTGGTTTCTTGGTCCTTTCTGTTGGAAGTTTTGCACCACTTGGGGTTTAGACAGCATTGGCGTAATCTCATCTGCCTAATCCTTTCTACATCCGCCACCCAAGTGTTGGTTAATGGGGAACCAGGTGAGAATATTGTTCATCACTGGGGTTTAAGACAAAGGGATCCCCTATCCCCTATGTTGTTCATTTTGGTCATGGATGTTCTTAATTATTTGATCAATTACGCTGCCATGAAGGAGCTACTGCAGCAATTGACATTAATTAGGCCTGACATTGGGTATCCTTTTATGCGGATGATGCTGTGGTCTTCCTGAGGCCTCACAGGACTGACCTAAGGACTATCAGACATCTTCTTGACATGTTTGGACATGCCTCTGGTCTTAGAAGAAATCTGTCAAAAAGCTCAATCTCTCCCATTTGTTGTTCTGAAGAAGAGTTGGCTCTTTCAGCTGTTGTCTCTCTTGCTCTATCAAGGAGTTTCCTTGTACTTACCTTGGACTCTCGCTCTCAATTGGCAAACCAACAAAGGAGATGTTGCTGCCTTTAATTGATAAGATAGCCGACTATCTCCCAGGTTGGAAGGCCTCCCTCATGAATAGAGCTGGGAGGTTGGTACTAGTGAAGGCGGTTCTAACTGCTGCTCCTATTTACTTGTTGATCGCCATGGACATTCCAAAATGGTGTCTTAAAGCAATTGACAAAAAAGGGGCATGAACAAGCAAATGGTGGCAACTGTTTGGTCGCTTGGGAAAGAGTGCAATGGCCCCTTGAATTTGGAGGTCTTGGAATTCATAATTTGGAGCTTATGGGTTGGGCACTTAGAACCCGTTGGTTGTGGGCGCAAAAGACGGACCCTTCAAGACCTTGGGCTGGGCTCCCAGTCCAAGTCCCACGAAATGCCCAAGCTCTCTTTAATGTTGTTGTGGATGCCATAGTCGGCAATGGGGAGAAAATTATGTTCTGGACTGATCACTGGTTAGATGGCAGAACCATGGCAGAAGTAGCTCCCAACCTGTTCAGGAGAGTATCGAAAGGAGTTGCCAAGAGGCAAACTGTAGCCCAAGCTCTCCAAAATAGAAGATGGGCCAAAGATATAAATGGGGCTCTTACAGTGCAAGATTGGTTCGTTGGGATTTGATGGAAGGTACAATCTTGCAACAAGATGTACCTGACCAGTTTAAGTGGAAATTAACCTCGTCAGGCTTATACAGCAGCAAGTCCGCTTACTCAGCATTCTTCATTGGAACAGTCAAGTTCAGTCCTTGGAGAAGAATTGGGAAGAGTTGGGCCCCCCTGCGTTGCAAATTCTTCATTCGGCTAGTGGTTCATAACAGGTGTTGGATAGCCGACCGCTTAGCAAACGGGGCCTGCCACACCCGAAAGTCTGCCCCCTTTGTGCTCAGGCCGAGGAAACAATCAGTCACCTTTTGGTTGGCTGTGTGTTTGCTCGCCAAATATGGGTTTAGATCTTTCACCTCTTGGGCATAGTACGTTTAGCACCTGATTTGTCAGTGGGTCGCTTCTCTGGATGGTGGATGAAAGTTGTCAGAAGTGTATCAAAAGAAGCGCATAGGGGCCTCAACTCCTTAATAATATTGGTGGCTTGGGAGATCTGGAAACACCACAATGATTGTGTGTTTGACAATTCGAGGCCGAATGTTCAGGTAGTGCTGAGGGCAGTGAGCGCAGAGGGTGGTCTCTGGTGTTCAGCAGGAGCTTCTAAGCTCCAAGAGCTCATGCCCAGGTTGTTGGCCCTTGGTGCTTAGGCCCTTTGGTCACTGTTTTTGTCTTTTTGTAGAGAGTTTCTAGTTTTAGTTTGTGAAATGTGGGGGTATGTATGTTTGTTCCTGTATTCGGGTTTGGGTCCTTCTGGACTCATGTACTATTTTTCTATCTTAATGAAATGACACGTAGCTCTCATGTATAGTTCGAGAATAAAAAACATTCTAAGATAGGTTGCCAATCATATTTCACTTCTTTCAACAAGACCAAACAGAAACAGGCATAATCTCTATCTCTGTTCTCTATACCACTAAAACATAGGAAAAACAATTGTTCACAGTAACTCCCCTCGCTTCTGCAAAAGCGTTCACATCGACTCCCCTCACCCCCTCGGTAACTGCCTACAGCGCTCGGCTCCCACCTCCGCGCGCCTTGCCTCCCTCCTCGCCCAATGCACGGCCTCCCTGTCATCGATCTGGAGATACTCCAGCTCCATAGTCAGAGAGGCGATCCAGAGGTGCTCCGTCTACCCAATCAGGTGCTGCTAATGCCCAGCCTCATCCGTTCTACTTTGCTCCCCTTCACACCACCAGCCCCAACATCGCCGCTGCCGCTCATGTTCGGCTACACTGCTACGCCATCGGTGGAGTGCACTAGGCGGTGGGCGGGCACGTCGTGTCGTCTAGGTGGAGTGTGGCGTCTGATGTCTCGACACACGCCTGGCGTGGAGCAACAGCTGCGTCCACAGTGCCTGCCGTGAAGGGGGCGGCGCGCGACTCTGCGTCCGGATTCGCGAGCAGGCCGGAGCTGGGGGGCAACGAGGGCATGACCATCTCGTGGATCCTTAGTGGCCGTGGCGCCGGTAACCGCTCTACAACTCCAGGGACTGCCTGTTCCTCGACGTCGGCTTCCACTGCACAGAGAACAGTCGCCCCAAGACGTCGCACATCAAGTGATGCTGGCAGCCGTCGGGCTACCATCTTCCCAGGTTCGGTTCCGTTGCTTCGATCTGCTGTTTTCTTCTTCTTTCTTGCTTCAGTTGTTCCATGTCCACCATCTCCAGAATCTGGAGATTGGTTTGCTAAGCTTGTTAGAGCGGAAGAAGTGTGCGTGGGGCATACTACTATCTCCGTGCATTTTCTTTTTGTTGAATCTTCAACTAGTCTAAATTTGGTGCTGGGAGGCAAATATACCATGCAAAGGATGAACTGAAAATATAGAAAAATGTTGCCATATCTCACTGATGGTTACATACAAGTTAACAACATGGAGACTAAATTACTGTGTTGAGTTGTGTAAGCCATAATGACAGTTTTTCTCATATATTTGGAACCAGGCTCCAGCTTAGAAATCGTTCAGGTTGTCTACTTGGTATGAGAAATGTCTGAACTATCATCCTAATAATAGGCTTAGCTATCTGAATAAAAGTTTCAGGATACATCCCTAGAGACTCTTTCTGATTTTCTTTTTCTCAAAGTACTATCCACATAGCCTAATACAATTGCTTTCCACTATAAGTGTTGCAAAGTCCAAGGCTTTCGCAACAGCCCAGTCAATTCCTTCCACTCAAAGTTAATTTTTTTTGTATTTTATTGTTAAAATACACTTTATTGTAAACCATGTTGCTGAAAATTGGAAATATGTAATGCAAGCTGATACTATAATTTTTTCTGACAAGCTCTGCCCTGGTTTATCCAATGCCTTGTCGTATTAGATAAAGTTCATAAAATAGTTTCTGTTACAGAATAGCCGTTATTCCAAGATTTTTTTAATTTTGGTTGTGGTTTCCGGCTTGTGTCACTACAAGAATTTCTGGATTTTTTGACAATTGCATATTGTCATGTATAGTACATAAATTTTCATAAAAGGTAATTTGTGACGAGAAAGCTGTCGTCACGCAGTCATCACAAAAAGACCTACACAAAAAGTCATGCGTGACGAAATTAAGAAAACAGTCATATAATGTCATGACCTTCTGTGACGCTTATGATTCATCGTCACATATTGTTTCCTTTTATGATGACTATAACTGTCACATATTGTTTAGTCAACGCGTCACATAATGTACAAACCGTCACAAATGCCGAGTACATACCCTGGTTACTGCTCGCTATTATGACGATAAGAAGTCGTCATATATAGGTAGTTAACCATGGTTAAGAAGTTGTCATGCATTATATATTCATTCAGTGATCAATCTCAGCAAAGGTCTCACATTATACAAAAGTCACACCATCATTTACATACAACCCAGATTATATGATATATTACATAGTGCAAAGGTTCAAATACATCACACAAGCTTGTGCTTTACATAAGCAAATAAGTTCATATAGTTGCTGACAAGATAGAGTTTGTAGTTCTAGCAATACATTAGCTCCTATGTCCCTCACCACAAAGTAGAATAATGTGCACCTTGCAAGAACATGTAGCTCTCATGTCCCATACTGCCCTCCTTGGTTGCAGCAATTGTCAACTGAATAAAACAACACACAAAAGAAAATAACTGTAATAAACTTAAATAGGGCTAACATTAAATTGTTCATTTCAAATATATACATATGGTATATACACATATGTGCCTAAGAAAAGATGTCATAAAGTATTGTTCAATTGGGTACTACAATACCCACCAACATACAACTTGTAGAAGAATTGAGATAGAATAAAAATAGGCCTACTTGCCATTGAACTACTTTGTTCAATACTTGTCTCCAACAGAGATGGATAGAATAATAGTTTACAGAAGTTCAAGTTCCTCCTACTCTAAGGCTCAACAAACAAGAGAAGACCAGAACAACTACTAGTCTTCACAATAAAGTCATAAGAACATAAGTACTCACCGATTACACGAGGCAAGCAAAGGTGATTCCACCGGATGTAGCAGAGATGATAACTGCTACATGATCTGATATCAATCTACAATAAGATACATTCAACATATAAGTTTCTATGCAAAAAGTTATTTTCATAAAACACATCAAATGATTTTTGATCATCAGTAGTGAATGATACCTACAGCGTTTGAAAACAAAAGAACCCCCCAACAACATTTCTAGCATTCACCAGTGAATACAGCTAGGCATAACTTTACTCCTTTGATATCATGGTATATTACCTAGTGTGCGCCATCAGTAGGGGCAAGCCCCTCCTCTCCCTAAAAAATTCATATAACAGTGAAATAACATTCTAAGTCATTACCACTACAACTTAAGTTGAACAGAATAATATTTGGTAAATAAACTTCGGATCAGCCTCTTAGGATAATAGTACTGCCATCAGAGTAACTTATCTAGCTAACTAAAGAAAATCTGCTATCACTTTGTGATAGTGCTACTAACTGATTGCTACAACTGCAAAGTAATGTCAAAGGCAAGATGAACAAAATAACATGCAATCAATTCCAAGACTCATAAATATTTATATTACCAATAACTAGATCTGAAATTTTCCTTTCTGCTCAAGTAAATGCAGCCTGCAGGTCAAGTGAAACATCAGAGGCCTAATATTTAATATGAAAATCAAAGTAGCATTACGACAAGTGTTCCTTTGGGCTAAATGCAGATTACTAAACCTGCAACTTACTAAAATATAGTATTCAAGTTTACACTAATATTCAAGTTTACACAAATATTCAAGTTCCTTAGATAGCTCAGAGTTCAGAGAAAAGTCCAAGTTCAATGCAGTTAGGACAGGTTTTGTAAAATAGCTGGTACTGTACTACTATAGTTATTGACCTAGAAACATAAGTGCATTTCCATCCACTTATAGGTCACCAGGAGCATACATATACAGTTAACAGAAGTGCATTTCGATCCATTAATAGGTAGGAGACCACAATGGCTAGCAACGGATGGTAGAGACAACCATACTGAATCAATAGGAGACCAAGAGCACTTCTGAATCAATAGGAGACCAGGAGCATCCTCTCAAGCTCGCCTATCAAACCAGCATCAGCACCTGCACACCTCACTGCAGATCAACCATACTGAATCAATAGGAGATCACAATGGCTAGTAAAGGATGGTAAAGACACTGAATCAATATGAGACCACAATGGCTAGTAAAGGACGGTAGAGACAAGAAGCAATGAGCATTACAGCAGCCTGAGAATTAACTTCTAAACCTGAGATATTAGCATAGACTAGTGATATAGGCTTGAAGACACTGCACATGACTGAGAAAGGATAATGCATTAGAATTTATCCACGAAATTAGCAAGGCAGAAGACTGCAACTTAAATATATATTCATATAAAAAAACATCTAGGCAGCAGAAAATCATATATTTATTGAATCTGGATTCCTTTTACAACTGGACTATCAAATATGATACACAACTGAGAGAAATAGTAACAAGCTATTAGGCAAAAACCATAAACTTGCAGTAGTGTTGACAGGATAAAATGCACAACGTTACAGGCAATCATAATTTGATTGGTGCGCTGAAATAATAAAATGAAATGTGTGGCTGCCAATGAACAACACAACAGACTGAAGAAATGAAATGTGTCGTCCTAATTTGCCTTCTAGATTGTCAGTGCTCACAAATCAGTATCGGACAAATAAATAGCTGCAATTTCTGTATCGCACAGGACGCAACCGAATAATATCACAATGGAAATTCAAGTGGAGCAGACCTTCTGTTGAGGGCTTCAGGCCAAAGGTGAACAACGCCGGTCGATCATATGAGTATTCCTGGTAAGCGAACAGTTGAGGAATGGTTCTGGCAGCCTGCATCCGAGGAAAGGTTCTGGCGGCTTGCATCCTTCTGTTGCAATGCTGTTAAAAAAATCGAAATCAATAAGTAGAACAATCTGAAACGTTGGCAGACTACATTGGTTAGCACCTTCCCCTCCGCCTTTGGTCCCGCCAGGTTGCCATGGATAGGTACCCCTGTGGGTTCGTCCTCTGTCCTCTGTCTGCTGCGCCGCCTAGGGATCCAGCTTCACAGAAGAGCCGCTACAGCCGACGGCGAGGAAGAGGCCAGGCTGGGCCATTCGCTGACGAAGAGGCAACCGGGGCTGCGTCGGCCTCGCCTCCGAGGTGCCGCTCGCGGCCCAGATGGGGTAGCAGCTGGTGGCTGGTGCATGGTGGGGCTGGCAGCGACGCGCAGGGCCCAAGTAGTGCCGTGGCGCTTGCGCCGGCGGGCTGCGCCGTGCCGCGGGGGTGGTGGGTGGGGGTGGGAGGGGCGGGGAGGACGGGGGCCGCCGGCGCGCCGCCCGCAGCAGGCGCAGCGGCGCCGCGAACGCCGCCGCCACGGGAGAAAGAAGGGAGACGAAGGGGTGGGGAGCGGCTGTAGTTGGCCCGGTGGAGAAGCCGCCGCTGCTGCTCTGCCGAGAAAAGGGAGGAATTAAAATGAGTTAGGGATCAAGGGGAGGCCGACGCAGACGGGTTTTGTTCCGCGAAATGCGTGCTCGACCGTCCGATTTGATTGCTCCACCCATCAAAGGCCACGTATCACCGGGCTAGACTGGACCGTGGGCTATTTTAGCCGATGGGTTGAATAGCTTCTTCTTGTCTGACAGGAACAGTGCAGTTTATGGATTCTTTTTCTTTATGTCTTTTTTATAATTTTAATTTTCAAAACTCTAAACGGTCTCGACTCGAAAAGTCATGAATATCAAAATTGTTCTACTCATCAAGATCTATATTTGATACATAGATTATTTTTATATTTGACAAAGTGTTCGCAAAGTGCAGTTCTAAATCCACAAGTTTCATATATAGTTTTCTAAAGTCTCTATAAGATTTAAGATTTTATGACTAATGTTTACTAATACTTTCTCAAATGCAAAAATGACCTATGTATCAAATATAGATCTTGATGAGTTATACAAACATGGTATTCAAAAGTTTTTCATTTGAGGCCATTTAGTGCCTCATTTGATCAAGTTCTATATACCTTTGTGAAGCATGTAGACTCCACCTATGTCGAAATGGCTTGAAATTTTTTTATAGTCATCTACACAAATAATATGATCCCACACAAGATCTTGAGTTGTTCGGACATATATTTGTATTATTATTTTTTTTCGTGCTGCGTGAGACAAAATATGATGAATTACAGGTTGAAAACACTAGAATTCTGCATTGACCTCTACAAAGATTTGTCTCCCAAGGCACAAAGAGCATTTGGCAAAGTTTGGCACAATTTGGGATCTTTTCGAGGGTATACTCAATTTAACGTATAACTACTCGGTGAAGTCGCGTAGAAATTCAATTAAACTAGAAAAAAGTATCAAACCAATTTAGAAAAATCTCAAACTTTGCAGTTGCTTCACACAGAGTATTTGCAAGCTTGAGAAAAAGTTTGAGACCAATATGACACTGAAAAAAAAGAACCTAAGAATCCCTAAGAACCGAAGTGTGAACAACTTTACTATAACTCTGTGAGATGAATAAATGACCACAATAAAGTGTATATATTGATGAGTTGAACAAACTTCATGTTTATGACTTTTTCTGTTGAAATAATTTTAGGTTTTAAAATCTAGTTTAAAGTTTTCATTTTTTTGCAATTCAAACTTTGCATTGTTCAAACATTGTCATATGAAAAGATGACCAAAGTTAGTACATTAACTTGATAGATCATGATTTTAGAAGAAATTAGAAAAAAATTATTACATTTGTAGTTAGTACAAGAGAGAAAGACTAATTATAAATTTTGACTATAGATTAAAAAGAGAAACACTTATGTTTATGTTCTTGATTTTTTAGTTTATTTTGCGTGGCTGAGCTCTAGTTTTTTTTTTACTCAGAACACCTACATGCATGTGTATATAAAAAGTGGTAGTAACCACTTTCACCACTAGCGGTGGTATGGTGCGGTGGCATGTCTTATTGTTCCTCTTGCAGAGGTCGTAGGTTTGATCCCTGCCTTCAGCCAAATTTCTGCTGTTTTCTTTTTTTTGTTAAAATAAAAAAATGGAACACCATGTTAAAAGGGACAAATAATCCAAACATAACATGAAAGCATGCCTATCCTAGTGTTTGCTCGGCCTATCTCCTTTATGAGGTGTCAGGTTCGATTCCTGCCTTCAGCGAAATTTTTTGTTCTTTTTGTAAAAAAAAATAAAAACAATGTTAAATGGGTCAAATAATCTACGAATATCACAATATTAAATGGGTCAAATAATCTACGAATATCACAATGTTAAATGGGTCAAATAATCTACGAATATTCTACGAATATCTCCTTTATGAGGTGTCAGGTTTGCTCGCCCTATCAACTTCGTGAGGAGCCAGGTTCGATTCTTAACACCCACGCTTTTCTTCCTTTTTGGTAAAAACGTTAGAGGGAATAAATAATTAATAATACTAGAACTCCCACCCTTATTTCTTTCTTTTTGGTAAAATCGTTATTTATTGAAAACACTAGAACTCTGCATTGACCTCCATAGAGATTTGTCTCCTAAGGCATGAAAGACCATTTTGCAAAGTTTGGCAAATTTTAACTTAAGGATCAAAAAGAGAAATCATTCTTGTTCATGATGAACAAGTGATTTACAAATCAAAAGAAAAAAGAATAAAAAAGAAAAAGCATCTCTCGGCCCTTCTATTTGAGGCCTGGCCTACCTCACTCCACGTGGGCCTCTTGTACATTTTTTACATGGGCCGAGGCCCAGCTCCGAGTGAAACAAACATGGGTCAAAGGTCCAGCTCGTACTAAGACATTTTATCACATTAGAGGTTGTCATATTTGATAAAACATCCAGTGATGGTCTACTATCGTCACATAAAAAATTTATGAATCATCACAAAAACATAACCGTCAATCGACTCTTGACAATTTATGACAAAACTTGGTACCTTTATGTGACACAAGAAACAATGTCGTCACAAATATTTCCAACTCCCATAGATTTATGATGACACATATTTTTGTGTCATATTATGGTATATTATATGACGAAAAAAGACCCATCATGAGGGATTTTGTCATAAAAAGAAGGATTTTTTGTAGTGTGTATGCACTAGGTTTCAACAATTAGTTTGATGAGGACTGCCATATGCTATTATCTGCCTCTGATGTCTTCCATTATTTGAGCTTAATTTCATCATCCGTGAAAAGCAGAACTGTTTAATTTTATCACCCAGATGTTTCATATTGATCTGCAATAGCAAAATAATGAGCATGCAAAATATGTGCATCCTTCATGCATTCTGCAGAACTGTGCTGGTTTGTTCAAGGGTGTACAAATGTTCAGGAAGTCATTGTTGTCAAAAGAGTACATGTTAGTTTTGTTTTACGATTTTGGGTCAAGGGTGCCGGCCTTCAGCTCATGAACCCCTTCATTTATCTTCAATCAAAACGATCAAAGAAAATAGCTTATGCATTGTTTCTTACTCCTAAGTGGTATTAGTACATAGTTGTGAAAATCTGTATTAACAATGATTAATATTTCAGATTATGGTTTTTTTTGCTGCTTGGTGCTTAACTCTAATCTTTTCTATATTTTCTTAGATTGTTGAGAATTCCCATCACAGCTTGAAGGTCCCTGGAAGATTTTGAGCCTTCACTGGTTCTCAGGTAATTTTGTTCACACTTCCCAGATATGGTGAGTAATGTAATGAGGAAATGCTTTTACTGGAGTACTGGATTTCAATTCTGGAGTTTGTAGAAATTTCACTGTTTTCTCACTTAACCAATTTTGTCTTTCTAGCTATGAACTTTCACTGCTCTCTAGCAAACTGAACTAATTTCAGTGCTGGAGTTTTACTTCACTGATGAAACTTGTTTCTTTTTTTAAAACAAAAATGTTATCACTGCATCGTGCCTCTTTCAGAACTGCAAATTGATGAGAACAGCTCCAATCTAAACAGAGCAATGATGAGAAGGTTCAGAAGGTGGATCAATGATATGGAGGTCACTGAAATCCCTCTCCATGGTCGTAAATTTACATGGATTAGCTCATTCACAAATGCTGCCCGTATGCTAGTTAGACTGGACAGAATGTTCCCAGGTTGTCTTCTCCAGAGTCATGCGTTTTCTGACTCAGACCACTGCCCCCTGATTCGTGGGTTGCAGGATATAATTGGCGCCAAGCAAAGGTTTCACTTTGAAGCTTTCTGGCCCTCTCTCGATGGATTCCTAGATGCTGTGAGGGATGTTTGGGAGAGTGTGCAGCAACAGCTAGAGGTCTACAGAGCTAGAGTCAAAGGAAGTGTGGTCACATTAAATCTCAGTTCTTGTTGGCAAATGAAATTATTCACCAGCTCGATATTGCACAGGAAAGTAGGCCTCTTGAACCCAATGAATTATGGCTGCGTAACAATCTAAAGAAACACTCTCTAGCCCTAGCTTCTTTGCTGAGAACAATAGCTAGACTCAGGTCCAGGATTACCTGGTTAAAGGAAGGGGATGCCAAGACAAGGCTTTTTCATCAGCATGCAAGATATAGAAAAAAGAAGATTTTTATTCCCAAATTACAGGAAGGGGATCAAGTCATCACAAAGCATGAAGAGAAGGCAGCTGCCATTCTGGATTTCTATGACAATCTCATTGGGACAGGAATGACTAGAGAAAGAACTATCAACCTGGATATGCTTGACAGCCCGAGTTTTGAGCTTGAAAATTTGGAATTGCCTTCCTCAGAAGAAGAAGTTTGGAACACAATAAAGGGACTACCATCTGATAAGGCTTCTGGCCCCGATGGGTTCACCGGAAGATTCTACAAAACTTGTTGGGCAATTATCAAGAATGATGTTATGGCAGCAGTTCACTCTCTATGGAGTAGGAATTTCAGAAATTTGTGGAAGCTAAATTCTGCCTGCATTACTCTGATTCCAAAAAAGCCACATGCTGTTCAGGTGAAGGATTTTAGGCCCATAAGCTTGGTTCATAGCTTTGCCAAACTAGTTACCAAAATTCTAGCTAATAGGCTTGCTGGTCGGCTGGATGAGATGGTGTCCCCCAATCAGAGCGCTTTCATCCAAAAAAGATTCATCCGAGATAATTTCATGATGGTTCAGCAGACCGTAAAATTCTTGCATGCTGAGAAGCAGGCCAGAATACTTTTGAAGTTAGACATCACCAAATCCTTCGATTCAGTGTCTTGGCCTTTCCTTCTGGAGGTTCTCACAAAATTGGGATTCAGATCGCGTTGGTGTGATCTAATTTGACAGAATATTTGGGACTTCCATTGACCATCAGAAAGCTAACCAAGGAGAAAGCTCAACCCATCATTGACAGAATTGCAAATCAGCTCCCTAGTTGGAAGGCTGATTTGATGACATGTGCTGGTAGAGTAATTCAAATGCAGTTTGTACTCATAGGAATCCTAATCTATGTCGCCATGGCGACTGATCTCCCTCCTTGGGCTATCAAGGCCATAGATAAGATTAGAAGGGCTTTCATTTGGAAGGGCCGAAAAGAGGCAAAAGGGGGTCACTGCCTCATTGCCTGGCATAAAGTGTGCCGCTCTCAAGAATTGGGTGGTCTCGGGATTGTAGATCTAAAGTCTTTAAGTATTGCCTTAAAAGCAAGATGGCCGTGGCTACAGTGAAGTGTGCCTAGCAAGCCGTGGGCGAACCTGCCTATTCAAGTCAATAGAGAGGTGGCTGCCCTCATCTCCTTAGCAATGATAACAGAGGTTGGGAATGGTAATACATATTTTTGGAAGGACAAATGGCTAGATGGCAAAGGGGTTCAGGACATAACACCTCTTATATTCGCATTGGTATCTAAAAGGATAAGAAATAGGTGTACGGTGCTGGAGGCCCTTACTGACGATAAATGGACAGAGGACATACAGGGGGAAATTTGAATGGCGGCCACGTTCTAGTTCCTAGACCTTTCGGACACCTTGAGTGTGGTGGAGCTGAACGAGAATATCATCAACAACAACATAGCCTTTTGTCCATAGCAAGTTGGGGTAGGCTAGAGATGAAACCTAAAAGAGGCATAGAAACAAAGAACACATAAATGGTACAAGAACAAAGATTATGGTTCAGGCACGTTAATTGCTAATCTCCAAGCGCTCCTATCCATAGCTAAATCCTTAGGGATATTCCACTCTTTAAGGTCTCTCTTAACTGACTCGTTCCAAGTCAGTTTAGGTCGACCTCTACCCCTCTTTACATTATCGACCCGCTTTAGAACCCCACTACGCACCGGCGCCTCAAGAGGCCTCCGTTGGACATGGCCAAACTATCTCAACCGGTGTTGAATCAATTTTTCCTCAATTGGTGCCACCCCAACCCTATCCCGAATATCGTCGTTCCGGACTCTATCCCTCCTTATGTGCCCACAACACCATCGTAATATATACATCTCTGCTACACTCAATTGCTGGATATGTCGCCTTTTTGTAGGCCAACATTCAGCACCGTATAACATCGCCGGACGAATCGCTGTCCTATAAAACTTATCTTTTAACTTCTGAGGCACCCTTCTGTCACAGAGGACGCTTGAAGCTTGACGCCATTTCAACCAACCGGCTAAAATTCTATGCCTAACATCTTCATCAATGTCGCCATCCTTTTGTAACATCGATCCTAAATACCAAAAAGTATCCTTTCTTGGCCACCACTTGCCCATCGAGGCTAACGAATCCCTCCTCATTCCTAGTCGTGCTGAAATCGTACCTCATGTACTCGGTCTTGGTCCTACTAAGTCTAAACCCTTTCGACTCTAACGTGTGCCTCCATAGTTCTAACTTCCTATTAACCACTGCTCTAGTCTCATCCACTAGCACCACATCATCAGCAAAGAGCATACACCAAGGGTTATCACCTTGTATGTCTCTTGGACCTCATCCATCACCAGAATAAATAAATAAGGGCTCAATGCTGACCCTTGATGTAGTCTTATTTTAATTGAAAAGAGTGCTTATGATACTCTATTTCAGGGAGCAATACCCTTTGAACCTTTTGAGAGAATTTAGAAATCCTGGGCACCCCTAAAACCAGATTTTTCATGTGGCTTGTTGCTCACAACAGATGTTGGACAACGGACAGATTGGCAAGGAGGGGGCTCCCTCAGCCCGAACAATGCCTTTTTTGTGATCAACATGAGGAAAACATTCATCAACTTCTTGTGGGCTGTGTTTTCTCGAGGGAATTCTAGTTCTACCTCCTGTCACATTTTGGAGTCGCATCACTTGCCCTATAACCATCTGACCAATCCTTTGATGAATGGTGGAGAAAAGTTGATTTGGCTGCAAGCAGAGATTTAAGGAAGGTGATGAACTCTCTTGTCATTTTAGGGGCCTGGTGCATTTGGCGGCATAGAAATGATTGTGTGTTTAATGCTGCAGCCCTAATGTTAATACGGTCATGGCTTTAGCAAGAGATGAGGCTCATTGTTGGAGCTTGGCAGGAGCTAAAGAGATTTCCCTGCTTGCTGCCAGAGGAGCAGGCTAACGGACTGCTACTTATTTGGTCGTCGTCGTTTTCTTTTCTTTAACACTGTGATCTTTTGTCCATGTAGTGAGTGAGTGCTTGAGTGCGTGGGGAGGGGGTTCGACCTATGTATGATTCTTTCTTCTTTTATTAATACAATACAATGATACGCAGCTCTCCTGCGTGTTCGAGAAAAAAAAAGAAATACAAATTGGTGACCAAGGAAGATATGATAGACATGTTGTGTGACTATCTCATGACAACCGATGATGCTGAGACATTGGAGTAAGCTTCTTATGATTTATTTCAGCAGTAATATATATTATTCAAATGATCATATTCTGGGTCATAACTTATTATCTAATAGGACCAGTTGGGTACGGAGCTTCTTCCAACCTTACAATACCTCCCTAACTTTCCGTCAACTCCAAGCATCACTAATGATGAATCAACCGATGCCCACAGAATCAATCATCGAGATCGACATTTGTTGTTGTGCTTGATCGTGCAGGCCTGACAACGAACAATCCATAACCAACATAGGCAGGGCTAATGCACCTATGACAACATTCTGGTTGCAAAGTCAAAACGTCGGCCCAGTCTCAAGTTCAATATTATCATGGATCATGAGCAATTTATCAAGTAAGGTAACAGGCCTACCTCTCACGAGTGACAAGCCATCACCTGACTTCTACTGCATCTAAGCAAAGCTAAGCAGGTAAAGCGACTGTGTCAAACAACTCCTAATAAAAACTTAAATGTACATATAATATAACCAACCATTAAATAATATTCACGAGATAACACAGATTTGCTGATGTTAGCAGTGACAAATGATCTATTAATTTGCATCACTGCTATAAACTAAAACAAAGTATTAATCAAACCATATTAAGACAAATCAATCTTGAGCACATCAAATCACAAGTGATCAACAACTTGCATGGGAATTCATTAAAGCACATCTATTTCAGCAGTCAATCCAGGCCATTGGGATGTACTCCGTACTTAAGTTTAAAAGGTCAAATACACAACTGCAGAACTGCTACTGGCTACCTGTTTCCCCATGTACCAACAAAATGATCAGAAATAAGGTAAAATAAATAGCTTGGGTGGAGAGTGCATTACCCAAATGATTTGAAAATGTTTGATCAGGATCCACTTAAGAAGAAACATATCCCCTCTTAGTTCCACAGAACCAGATTCTGATTCTGTCAATTCCTCATAACCTTTTATAAGATGATTCCATAAGAATCACGAAGCAAATATCTATGCCATAAGAATCACAAAGCGAATATCGATGCCATAAGAACTAGATTCTTGAGCAACCTGCTCTTTGTCCAGTTGACTTTTTCCACTAGGAATTATGGTACTGTAAAACATATATTCAGGACAAGGAAATAGAACTATTTCTGAAAATGACACATCATCATCAAGTGCTGATCCCATTAAGAGAACAAATCCAACATAGTTTTCATCTTCTTGATCGCATAGAAAATCAAGCCAATACAGTTTCAGTTCCATGGATCCAAAATCCAATGTCCTGACAGACCTTGAACATTTATCGCTCCATGAAGATCCTTCCTTTTGTTTGGTCGTTCCCCCCTAAAAGGAGAACGGGCAATGGAAAACCAATTGAATAAGTTCAAAAGGAGCAGTCATAGCTGTTGTCATACTTAACTGGAATGCTAATGTGGAAATCCATTTGCAGACTAAAGCATGGAGTGCAATGCTCAAGTGAAAACAACATAATAGATAGAGTAGCCGGACACCAGAGCTCAATGAACAAGTCTAAAAATACAACACCATATATGAAGAAAGTTCCTGTACAAGGAATTATGATGCTCCATGCAAGGCAACAAACATATTCTACCATGTTGTCAACAAACATATTCTACCAGAGCGAGTTCATTAAGTTTCACCTTGTGTGAAACAATTCAGATCCATTCTGATGCACAATCATTAGAACAGCATTCTATTACTGCTAACCAAGTTTCTCAACTCAAAGAAATCATCTATTAACAATGGAGACTGCATACCTGATCCTATGGAAATCAATTCAGTACTGTCTTGCCTCTTCCTTATCATTGCGTTTCTGTGATCTGCAATATTGGATGATTTGGGTTGGAAATTGCTTCACTATCAATAACTTTGACTGCAGCCTCTGTTTCAGAAGCAGTGGCACCCTTGGTCGAAATAGTGATATCTGCTCTTCTCAGACATCGCAGGTGCTCTATGCCTAAGTAGAAGCCATTTCCTTTTGCCATTAATACGGAAAAAGGGACCTTAACATTTTCAAGTTTCGGTAGTGAACCAATGTCAAAGACAATGTATCCCACACCCCTAGCAATATAAGGACGGCGAATATAGTGGAACTCCTTCAAACATTGGAATCCTCCACAACGGACAGTGATCCTATCTTTTGGGTCAAATATGAACCAGATATGTAGAGACAACAAAGAAGGCAGCTCACCCAATATGCAGAGGCCCTGCTCTGTTGCTTCAGAAAGATTAATATTCAAATATTTCAGATTTCTCAGCCGTGGTGAGATCCACTTTGGCATTTCCAAGAAATAAAAATTTGTGGTCATCCTAAATCTTTGGAGAGAGACTGGCAGAGGGGACCAAGAATCTAGGAACTCCAAACTGCTAGAATCCGAATTACCGATCCAGAAAGATTTTAGTCTGAAACTGACAAGAGTGTGCAGCGAGGACATTAAGACCTCTTGATACCTCCTGTTCTGATCACATCTTTCAGCATCAAAGTGAATGCAGAGCTCATTCAATTTTGTGAGTTTCCGCAAATATCCACTGCAGTTGTTGAAATTGCGGTAATATCAAATCCGGAAAGAACTTGCAGATTTTTCATATTCCCAATCCCATCGGGTAACTTTGTAACCCCGTGACTGAAACTTCCAACAAGTAGCCGCTGAAGCTTCGTGAGATTGACAATACCAAATGGGAGCTCCGTAGGCTCCGATCCTCTTAGGTCTAGTACCTCCAAGTCATTTAATTTGACTATCTTGGATGGAATCTTTGATATCAATGCATCACGCAGGCTCAGGTATTTAAGGTGGCCAAGTCTATCTATTTGATCATAGTTGTAAACATCCACACAAGAGCAACCCTTGAAATCCAAAACACGAAGGTTATCAAATTTAACCAGATCAGGGATACTTTTAATGGGACCAAAGGCTGTCAGTGAACGAACATGGGCTAAATCCTGCCCCTGCAGAACAGACGTCTCTTGCTCAGCTTGTTGGATAGACAGTCTTCTTATATTGCCTGGTGGATGCAGTACAAACCCTTGGCTATCTATTATAGTGACGAAATTTTCTTCGGCTGCCTTTGAAATAATGAGTTCAAGCATTATGTCATGTACACGATAGCCACGTGCCTTGCCATCATAGCTAATACCTATTGGTTGAACCATGCTCCTGTTGATCAGCTCATAGAAATAGCCCTCAGCTACATCTTCAATGGCCAAACCCCTTTCATGGGCAACGAAGCCTTCTGCCAGCCATCTGTTCACTAATCGATCTCTTTCTATGATGCAATCTTCTGGAAATACACTTAGATATAGGAAGCAAGTCTTCAAATTGTGTGGAAGGTCATTGTAGCTCATAATTAGTATGCCGTTCAGTCCTTCTAGATTTCTGTGCTTTTCTAATGCAGAACCAATTGAATTTCTTACCTTCTCCCACTCTTCCTTCATGGCAAGTTTATTTGCCAACAAGCCAGATATACTTATGATGGCCAATGGAAGGCCTCCACATTTCTTAAGGATTTCATCTGAAACTTCTTGAAGTTGATCAGGGCACGCATCAGAGCTAAATATGCTTTTGAGAAATAAACTCTTTGAATCTTGGAAACTTAAAGGTTTCATTTCATAGACCCAGTCATCCATAGCTGAACAACATTTGTGAGCAACGTCAATAATACGTGTTGTGGTTATAATTCTACTACTGCAGTTATTCTCTGGAAATGCACATCTAATATCATCCCAAGCAGATGTAGACCACACATCATCAATTACAACTAGGTACCTAACAGAAAGTTGACACATGTCAAAAAATTAGATATGCAACATAATCAACAGAGATAAAATATATTTGATTGCAAAAATAGAATGAGGAAAACAGTTCACATTCTATCACCTGCCATGGCTTTAAAATTACTTGCAACCATTAGCACAAATGGAATGGAATGCTGTTTTGTTTTGCATTTAACATACTACCTATGTGATTACCCAAGACAACTAATATGATAAATCAATATTTCTTTGATGTATATGAAGAGGAGTACTCCCTCCGTCCCTATTTAATTGTCGCCGTTGGTGTACGTGTCACAAGTTTGACTCGATTTGTAGAAAATATGTGCAACATTTGTATCTCCAAATAAATTTGTTAAAAAATTAGATTCAAAGATCTTTCTAATGATACTAATTATGTAGTATAAATATTAATATTTTTTTATATATAATTGTCGGAAATTATTTCTTGGAAAGCGCGAGTGACAATTAAAAAGGGACGGAGAGAGTAAGTCTTATTGCACCCGAGACAACTAATATGGTAAAATTGATTCTGAATGCTGAATATCATGCAGAGGCAATAACTCAGGGAGCAAAAGTAAGTCATAGGGCACCTTTTGTCTGCTAGATATTCCCTGATCTCTGTAATGACCTTTGCTTCATCACCTGTCTTGATATCTCCAAAGATCTGGTTTGGTCGCAATTGACTCAGGCATGTCCATAGAATATTAAACAAATTAGGCTTCTGAGACACGGTTATAAACACCATGCAGTTGAAATCACCCTGAATATCATGATACAATTTGCGGGCAAGCGTTGTCTTCCCCAGTCCACCAAATCCTACAATGGAAAACACCCTTGTTGCCAGCCCATCCTCTCCACCCACCAGCCATTTTACAAGCTCGTCTCTAGGTTCGTTGATGCCAACAAGGCGATTCTCGTCCGCAAACAGAGCAGACAGCCGTAGATCCACTGTCAGACTGCTAGAATACCTGGAATCAAGATCGCCGAGCTTGTACCTCTCCCGGCGTTCGCTGATCTTGACCACGCGGCCCTTCAGCGTGCCAATCTCGTCTTTAAACTGATACCAAGAACAGAGCGTGCGAAGGAACTGGCCTAATTTTCTAAAGAAACCAATCATGCCACCGCCTTGGCCCTGCCCACCACCTGTGAGGTGGAGGCTGCGTGTGAAGGAGTCAACGCAGTCCTCCACATCATAAGAGAGCTCCCGTACTTCCTGGGCCCACACTTTCACCTGGATGTCAATGGGGCTTTCGTGCTCCATGGCTGCCATCTTGAGGAGGAATGCATATGCACGGCAGTAAGCTCGGACCGGAGGAAGGCCACTTAGGCTCACACGCCTATGATGTTGGAGCACTGTTCATGAATGATCTGGAGCTTCTCAAGCACAGAGCTGAGGGAGCCTAGGGAGACGCTCACTGCTGCCTCCATCTCCCCAGCTGCTGGTGGTCTTCCTCCCTTCCTCTGCTTGCTTGCTTGTCGGCTTTGGATTAATTGCGTAGGATTAGACAATTTGGTGTGATGACGCCCAGACACACAAACACAAGAGGAAAACCACTGCCTCGATCACAAAAAGGAATCGGCAAGAATTGCCCCTGAAACATGGCTGTCATGAAAACCACTGCCGCAATGAGAGACCCAGCATACACTGCTTCACAAGCACAATGAAGTACCCCAACTGACATAATGAAGTTTCCAATGCCGAGATGCACAGAATTTTGACACAAATCTGCTCGTTGTTACTGCCCACAAAGATTCACTGCAGTCCTACTCAGCTTCCCAAACTATGCCACTGGCCATTATCAAGCACAAATGCAGCCACAAGAAACCACACTGCCGAGCTGCACAGAGGAAATAGGAACCCCTCTGCTCTCCAAACTGATCACAATAACATATAAGGCACAGAGGAATTGCTGGCTGCTGCTATACTTAAAATTAAAATCACTGTTTTGAGCTTATATCAACTGATACACCACGCCCGAGAATGCCGAGCAGCACTGCACTACAGGTATTTAGGGGGATTTAGCTCAGATTGTAAAAGGATAGCTAAACAGGGAGAAACCCTAGAGCAACTGAGCAAGAGTAAATAAAGTAGACGAGAGGGGAACTCACATATACCTCACTGGAGCAGCCGGAACTGGAGAGGAACACAGTGGCCGGCAGCGGCATAGGACAAAGCAACCAAATGCCTGAAAGAGGAAACCAGGGAGCAACCGAAGGGGAGGAGCAAACGAATGAGCTCCAGGTAAATCTGGAAGAGCACCTCGCCAGCACCGGAAATGACGAAAAAACGGTGGCCGCCAATCCCACACAAGGATCCCACTGTCACAAAGAAACCACACTGCCGAGCTGCCTGAACTGAAGGAAAACCCCAGCTGTTTCTAATCTGGCAAAGAACATATGTTGTACAAAGAATTGCAACTGTCCACAAATCCACTGATCTGAACCAAGCACAACACTGGGTACCGCTGCAACAATTAGTTTAGATTTAGATCTTATAAAAGAAATGGGTCAACAGACTAACAGAGATAAAGAGCAAGCATGAAGCGCGAAAGGCATATATACCTCACTGGAACCACGAGCTTGCCATTGAACTGCAGGAGGTACCGGCGGAAAAGAGAGGAGGAACACGCGTGGACCGGCACTGGACCAAAGCAAACCGAGCCACCGAGGTGAGGAAGAGCAAAACAGGGATGAATTGCAGTTGCAGGGGACGAGGAAAAGAAAGAGTTGCTGATACCTATGGAAGAATGCCACGCCAGAAAAGAACGGCGGCGGTGCCGACTACCGAAGTTGAAACGGTGGCGGCAGCCTGAACCCAAGCTTTGGCCTACGACGGGGGCTCGTGTGGCAGGAAGCGAGTGGCGAATTGGCGACGCAAGCGAGATTGAAGTGACGATGGCGGCGGCTGTGTGGTAAATTATTTTTCACCGCCACCTTGCAGCTGGAGATCGGGACGACATTCAGTCGCTCACGCAATATAGGCCATGTTTAGATCCCTCTAAAGTTATAATTTTTTTACTTTTTCTATCATATTAATATTTAGCTACTTATATAGAGTATTAAATATAGATAAAAAAATAATTAATTACACAGTTTAGTTGAAAATCATGAGATGAATCTTTTGAACCTAGTTGGTACACGATCAGACAATATTTATTAAATAAGACGAAAGTGATACTATTCATCGGGTTCATTTTTTTCCACAATCTAAACAAGGCCATAGTGTCGCGAGGCCAATCTTCACAAACTGTTAAACAGTGATTTCACTGTTGTGACGAGGCACAACAATAAAAAAGAAAACACAAAGCTTGACTAGCATACACGCATTCTCCCTTTTTAGCAAGGTGATGAAACAAAAATAGAAGGCTCAAGGACCTACGCACCTATCTATGTTTCCATTTTTTAGTATATGTCACTAGCAATCATTTATTATTGATATAAATCATCTACCACACCGTGTCACCGTCAAGATTTGGAACGTTCGATTTATTCGGTTAGCTTAGAAGGCCAAGGACCCACGCACCTACCTATGTTTCTATTTTTTAGTAGATGCCACTAGCAATCATTTATTATTTATTATTGGTATAAATCATCTACCACACCGTGTCACCATCAAGATTTGGAACGTTCGATTTATTCGGTTAGCCTAATCACCACCATCTAATTAGTAGCATATATCATAAGGTTTTTTATCCTTGCCATTAAAATTCATCAACTTTAGAGATATGTTACAGATAATTATTTAGAAACTTGCCGCTAGAATCCGCCGGACCATATATGTGTACACATCTTCGGTACGAACCAAAACACCACTGCCGCTCAACTCGCTGGCGTGTTGGGCTTCTCCTTCAACCTCCAATCATCCCCCACCACATAGATGGCAGTCTTGACTACTTCCACTCGACATCTCGAGGCAACTGTAAATGGGGCAGGGGCACACCAATGGTGTGGGCAAGCTTGTCGGCCGGACCATCGAATAACATCGGCATCACAGACCTGCGGAGGTGCCACAGCCATTGTGGGAAGAGAAGTCGCAGCCGCCATGGGGAAGGAGCGGTAGCGGCCGCCGGTGAGGGAGGAGACATGTGCAATATAATGTGATTGCATATTAGACCGATATTCAATACAGGGTTAGCTATGATATGTTTTAAGATAGTGTGAAACATCCTCGAGCAATAAAAAGAAAAAGAAATAAAGAATAAAAGAATATTCTTAACAGGAGCAGGTATCCTAATACAGTTATTCATAGAATAGTAAGTGATCATATAAATACATGATTAAGAGATGGACGGGGAGACCCTCAAGTACTAGTCTGTCAATAACCTTATGAGGCAATTTATGAACTCCTATACAAAATACCCAAACGTGGAAGATTATAATTTGTAAGGAACAAACAGGGATGTTACCACCTGCCGCGTAGCTGCACAAATCATCCCCCCACTGCCCCCCCCCCCCCAACCACCACCACACACACCCGAACTCCAACCCAACAGGGACTTGGACAAGCCTGAAGGCACGACGAACTGCCACCTCAACCTAGCTCTAATCTTATATTCATATATGATGTATGAATGATTCAGGGACTTGGACAAGCCTGAAGGCACGACGAACTGCCACCTCAACCTAGCTCTAATCTTATATTCATATATGATGTATGAATGATTCAGCATAAAATTTTCACATCCTTCATATATGATGTATGAATGATTCGGTATAAAGTTTCATATGCTAAACATGTTGTATCTTAATTAGTTTGTCGAGGGATTTCTTTAGTGCCCCGACAGTGGAGTAAGTGGATTTCCATTGAATTCTGGTACAACACATTCAGCACTTGGCAAATCGCCATTTGAAGTCATCTTTGGCTACTTTGTGGCAGTGACAGCTTGAGGACATGCTGAAATTAAGCAGCGCGGGAGTGTTACGACTTGTGAGAGTGGGCTGTTGCAAGATGGTTGTGGCCCGTGTATGGCCCATGTAAGTTCGTGCGGCCCGTGTTATAAGCGACGCCGGGTGCCATTTGAAGGCATCGAAGAGCAAAAATCCACGACTTAGAAGCGAATCAGGAGAGCTTTGGAGGCTTGCCGCAAGGAACAAATTAATACACGAAATATTTCAAGGGAGCAAATTTTTAAATACAGGCTTGAGAAGATAGAAGATCACAAGGAGCTTTATTGGAGGCAAAGAGCTCATGTGTTCTCGTAAAGAAGCTTTATTGGAAAAACGCCACGGCAGAGAACGGCGACGGTGCCGACTACCGCAATTAAGAAACGGTGGCGGCGACCTGAACCAAAGTTTTGGCCTGCGACGGGGCTCGTGTGGTAGGAAGATCGTAGTAGCAACGGTAGCGGGCTAGTGGCGAACCGGCGACGCACGCGAGAAGGGACGATGGCGGCGGCGGTCTGGTAACCACCACCTCGGAGATGGATCGGGATAAAATGCAGTTGCTTACGCAATTTTGTTCCTTTGTCCGCTAACAATAATCGAAACTGCACGTTGGCGTCCAATCGTTACAAATCATAAATAAAACAACAATAAAAAGCGTTAAACAGTGATTTCAATGTTGTAACGAGACACGCAACGAAAAAGAACACACAAAGTTTAACTAGCATGTACATCCATTCCATCTTTTTAGCATATCAGGAAAAAAAAAAAGACACAAAAGAACCTAGACATAAAAGGACCCACGTACCTACCTATAGTCAAATATGTTTCCACTAACAATCAGTTATTATTATAAATATACATAATTATTAAAAATTATTCGATTAGGACATTCTCAATACAGACTCTGTTGTTGCAGAGTCCATACCTCAAGACTCTAACGTAGACACTGTACTCTCCGATGCATATTTCGTATTAGAGTCTAGGAAAAAATTCAAAGCAAAAATCTTTCCCTCATCTTCAGATCCCGTGCGGCCATGGGGGCAAGCAAAGCCTGTGGCCGCGTCCGCTTGCTTTGCTGCACGTTCGTGAGGCCTCCCCGCCGCATACTCGATGACCCAAAAATCTACGGAGTAGCATGCAGGAAGGCCACGCGAGACGTGAGCTCGTCGACGACGGTAACTCCGTGACGAGACGTGGTCGCGCAAGCAAGCAGCTTCGGGGCGGCAGGCGCGAGCGAGCTGGCTCCGCGGCGGCGGCGCGCGAGCTCCCGTCGGCGGCCGCACCAGATGCCTGTGATCGTGCGAGGCTTCACGGCGGCAGCTGCGCAAGCTCCTGCCCACCGGCCTCGCGAGGGTCCATGACGACAGCGGCCGTGTGAGTCCATGGCATCCACGCGACTACGGCGTCCTCGCGTATATGGTGGTGTGCTGGCGCTCGGCGTCGACAACGAGAAGGAACTTGCGTACTCCGTCCAGGGACAGCGAAGCGAGGCTCCACGGCGGCGTGAGGTCCGCCCGTCCACGCCGACCTCCGAGTCTCCGACGGCTGGCACGCGCGAGTTCTAGCGACTTCGTCGCGGCGGCAACGGGCAAGCTCCGCCGGCGCCCTCGAACGAGCTCTGGCTCCCTCTCCTTCCTTCCTCTTCTCCTTCCCGTCTCCCATGGATCTGCGACGCGAGCAGGGCGGGCAGCCGCACGGGATCTGCGATGCCAGACCGACGGTCTCGTTTCGCGTGAAGACGTCCAGTCTAAATTAGATTTCATTTGTTTGTTTTCTTTCTCTTTCCTTCTTTAATAACTCGTCGTAAAAATATTTAAGTGACACTGTATTTAATAGAGATAGACTTTATAGTAGAGTCTACACTGTTAGTGTCCCTAGTCTAATCAACATCATCCAATTAGCAAACCAGTCACCTTCATTAATCATTTCACACAAACATATATCATAGTTTTTTTATCCTTGCATTACCATTCTTACTTTGGAGATGTGTTGCAATTCATCTATTTTGAAACTTACCTTTAGAATTCTACCTCTATCATGATCCTTGTCATGTTCTCTGTCTTCCGGGTGCCTAGGCCCATTGTTAGACCCTATATCTATATACATCTTTCGTATGGACCAAAACACCTCTGCCGCTTCACTCGCTGACATGTGAACCATCACCTTCACCCTCTACCACGTAGTTGCTAGTCTTGACTACTCCACTCGACTGCTCGACGTCTCAATGCAACTGCAAATGAGGGTGGGCACAAGATGGGCAGGGGCATGCCGATGGCGTGTGCAAGCTCGCCGACCGGATCGTCGAACGACATCACCATCATAGGCCTGGGAAGCAGCTTCAGACACTGTGGGAGGGGAGTAGGCGCAATCACCGGTGAGGGAGAAGGCGTTGCTGTCAGGGTCACTATTGGCATTGCTTAGCGCCATCACTATGATTTGTGTTTCCCAGCAATGACACCATAAGCACCTTAACGATAGTTCTTAACATTTATAGAAATAATAAGCATAGAAAAATATTATTGTAGCATTTCACCCAAAAGTATTCGCAGTATCGTTATTTATATTTCTCTAAAGTAAGGCATGGTGAAAGGACCTAAATGGCTTAGAGGGGGTGAATAGGCCTGTTTGAGAATCCTAAAACTCACAAACTCGAAATGCGGAAGTGAAATAGCAACCAGAACTTCCGGTGGGTTTGGATCGGAAGTTTCGGTCTGGACCAGAACTTCCGGTGCAAACCGACCAGAACTTCCGGTGCCCTACTAAGCTACGAAATCAGAGTAAAATGAGTTGTGATTTTGATTTTGATTGTTACCACACCCTCCTAGATGTTGTTGGTGATGATGTTGAACTCCACGGAGCTTGGCACCTCACCAAATCGTAGATCGGCTCCTCCAACCTATGAATTTTGGGGGTAGAGAGGAAGAACACGAAGAACACAAGAACAAGGATAGTCGATGCTACCTCCACAGTAAGACACACGATTTATACCGAGGTTCGGTAATCTCCACTCAGGAGTTCCTACGTCCTCGTTGTTGAGGTGACCACGAAGGTCCGATCACGAAGGTCTCCTCCCTCAAGCAAAAGCTTGAGATATCCACTAATAATCAGGGGTAATACAAACACTTCAGGATGCCCTCACAAATAAATCAACACGGACAACCACGAAAAACGCCTAGCCGGCTAGGGTTCCAAGAACCCAAGAGTAACAAATGCAAACCAAACCGGCAAGATGAGGAAGACAAGTGCTCAAGTTGACAATCGATGCTCCCACTCTCAAATCTCACGTTCCTAGCTTAAAACAATCGGGGATTGAAGCTTGGAAGCAAAGAGGGAGAGAGAGTGGATGAGTTTAACTCATAGGAGAATTTGGCAAAGCTTGGGCGCAGTGGAATGAATGGGCAACAGCCAGAAATAGGGGTGAGAAAGATTATATACTCGATGCTCAGATAAACTATCAGAACTTCTGGTGGAACCCACCAGAACTTTCGGTCTATTCGAGATCCGACCGTTGGGCTTGAGAAAGTCAACACTCAGATTGGGCCGACCGGAACTACCGGCCGGAGGCCGGAACCAAATACTTGCACGCACACGCTCGCGCGCTGAAGGCTGACATGGCTGACCGGAACTTTCGGTCTAGGTGACCGAAACTTCCGATGGTCACCAGAACTTCCGGTCGGAGGGCGGAACCGATTTCTAGCACGCGGTTGCACGCGGGCTTGCTACTACCGGAACTTTTGGTCACAGGACCAGAACTTTCGGTGCAACAGCTGAGAAAGCATTCTAAGTGTGTGTGCACGGTGTCTCTCAATCGCGTAAAATAGACCAACATGAGCACTTGTACCCTCATCTAGCTAGTCTAATTTGCATCCCTCTTGATAGTGCGGTGTTTCCTATAACTCAATTTTAAATACAAAAGGATAATCCAATTGAGTTGAAGCGCCTTTCATTCATAGAAAATTTAGGGATGCTTGTATCACCAAATATCATCATTCATATCTTTCAATGAACTAACACTTGTGAATTCACTTGAATAAACTTGTTAGTCCCTAATTTGATTGTCATTAATTATCCAAAACCCACTTCGGAGGTGAATGCACTTACACATAGTGTGAAGACTCTAGTAGAGGCATGGATAAAATAATGTGACTGTATATTAGACCAATGTTTAATACAGAGGTAAGCAAGCCATGATATGTACTAAGATAGTGTGACACACACTTGAGCTAACCTTAAGATTAAAAAGAAAAGAAGAATAAAAAATAAACAATGCACCATAAATCGGCGCCACCTATTAGTTGGGACATCCATGGCTGAGCACGCGAGCCAAACACGCCCTATGGTGCGCTAGCTGCTTCTACCAGTCAGTTGTCGCCCCCTCCAATAATTGTCGTCTATGTAGGGCACAGCAGGCAAGAAAACGATGGTGTTTTTCTTCGCCTCCTTGACACCGATGACTACCTCACCCTATCCGGCTCAGTCCAAGCAAGGCTCCATGACCATGATACTTGTCCGAGCGTCCATCAATATTCATTGCGAGAATTGATTTCCTGTCACATGAACCACTAAAGAAGATGAATAAGTAGAGACAAGGCAGCCGACAGGGGCACTCCCTTGGAAATGCTCTAACTAATATACTCACATAATTTAAGAAAAAATCTGAATTACCAATGCTATGTTATTGCCAGGAGTAGAAACAATTTTTCTTGAGGACATATGCCCCCATATGCACCCAAAATGGATGCACATAAAGGCATATGAGCAAGAGTCGTTGAGCCACAAAGGGCCAAGCCTAGGTGTGTTGTTGTTGTTATCATGAACACAAGTGGTGTTCTTGGATGGGCTACCGTATGCCTGCGACCTATTGCCCTAAGGCCTCTCCTCTCATGGGCCAATGCAGATGACTCAGTCCCAAGGCCCACCAAGGCACTAGCAGCCTGCATAAACTCCACTCAGCAATCAGAATCAGTGGTTGAGAGCGGCCTTACAGTCACCACATTTGCCCTCTACCCTTTGCCTTGCATTCACCACCTTTGGCTCTGGGGTTGGGATCCCGCCTGACGGCCCGAGGGGAGGCAGGACAACGTCCCACCTCATCCTATGGATAGGTCCCACCTCAATTGTCATGAACCTGATCTCCATTCTCTTGTTAACTTCATCTCAATGGATGGTTCGAGCCACTCGCTCAGAGTTTCCTACTCTATCGTTCAAATCGCCACCATGCTTTACGTTGCTCCATGTCCTTCCGTGGACCACCAGTGCAATCCTTGAGTGCCGAGGAATATATCCATCGCACCTCCATGCAATTTTCTTTTATGAACATGAGTCTAATACCTGTTGTTAGAAAATTCATAGGCGAAGTTCGTCAATGTGCCAACATTCTTGGACCATGACTGTAACATCCACAATATTAGGCTTAACAAATCTTGCATTACATTGCATAAGCATCTTGTGAGCATCTTACTCGCATCTTGTTTTGGGTTTGGTGCTTGCTTGTTATATTCCAAATAAATGATTAATTGAGATTTCAAAACCTTTTTAGAAAATATTATTTACATTGCTCATCTCAAGTTTACCTTTAATATGTTCTGTAGAGAAAACAATTTGAGGCAAAAATTCTATTTTCACCAAATCATGAAAATGCTTTTTAGTCACTCAAAAATGGCAAAAATAGGGTCTATGTATTAATATTTATTAATTTTATAATTTAAATTTGAGCCAAATTTGTATTTTCAAAAATATGCCAAATTAGTAAAAAATTTCTATATATGAAATGTTCCTCTCTTCAAATGGAGCAACTTTCATATTTGAGTTCTTCAAAATTCATAATATTTTGCAAGTTACAGTGGGTCAAAGTTTCATTCAAAATTTCAAATGAGGTGGAACCCACCTGGCCCCACCTGTCATCCTCTCTCTGTCCCTCTACCCTGTCTTCTTCCTGTCGCCTGCCGCTTGCCCGCATCAAGCGAGCGCGGAGGCACTCGAGTGCGCCCGCCAGTGCCCGGTCGCCCGCACCGCGCACCGCTTCGCCTGTTGGACCGAAGGGCAGCGCCACGCACGCCGCCGGCCGCCATTGCCATGCCGTGCACCTCGCCTCGCGCCAACAGCTACACGACGCGACAAACCGGGTACTCGAGCACCCATGCGTGCGCGCCTACCGCTTTCCCCTCGCTTCCTCGCTGTATCACTGCTAACGTTGCGGCTGCATCAAGACCGCCATGGCCGTCGTCCGGCCGACCTCGTCGCTCGACCTGACGCGCGTCCTCCCTGTCCAAATCAAGGAGCCCCGAGCGTCCTTTATCTACTCCTCCATCTCCCTCACTCTCTTCCCCACTCCACTCCATCTTCCCCTCGCAAAACACAGCGTCCACTGAGCCTGTCATGGTCGCCGTCGAGCACGCCACCGCATAACTCCCTCCCCAGCCGCCTATTTTTCAATCCAGCGCACCATCTTGTTGGCCATCGTCTCCTCCACCCTCGTGAGAGCACCTCGTGCCCGATTGGTCAAGGTAGGGGCCGAATTTGGCCGCCCCCTTTTCCCGTGCGCCACGGTCGCCATGGCCGCCTTGCAGTTCACCGTGGCCAGCGCCCCTCGCTCCACTTCTCCTCCTCCTGTCGTGCACACTGTAGCCGCTAGAGCATGTGGATCGAGTTGATGACGCCGATCGTGGCCTAGCCTCGCCGGACAACAGTCTCCCCGCCGCCGTTGCTCGCCGCCGTCCGCCGGCGTGCATGGCTGCTGGTGTTAACCACCGCTAGAGCTTTCATTTCCTGCATCGTTAGGTTCACATCGTCGTCGCGAGTCGATTGGTGCCGGTCACCGCGTCGGAGGAGCTCACCGCTGGCGAGTTCGCCGCCGGTCAGTGTTGCCCTACTCCCGGTCCGGCTGACCGGTGGGGCAGGGTTGACCGCGGGCCCCACCTGTCGGTGCCCTGGGCGTGTCAGCCTCTGGGTACACAGCACGGGTACACGGTGCAGAATAGGTCCACGTGTCCGTCTCAGTGGGTACGCATCGGGGAACGCGTAGCATTTTTGGTTTAAGTTTTCGGAAAAATATACATTTACAAATTTTGGTAAATAGCTCGTAAAATTATAACTCGGACATTTTATGTCCAAATGAGGTGGTTTAACTTGCAATATTTTTATTATGAGGAGTGCTATGCATGAAAAATATGAGTTGAGCTTTTTGAGATACTTTTCTGTATAGTTTTATTTAAGGCTATTAAATAAATAAATCTTTGGAAATGCATAACTAATTCTAATTTTATCCTAAAAATGTGATTCTTATTTTATTGCTCTAGTTAGGATATGCTGGATCTATGAAAAATGTTAGTTGGCTATGTTAGGTGTAAAAGTTACTCTATCTTTTTAGGGTGCTAGTTTTGCTAAGGGTTTAAGAAATTCATAAGTAAATAATTAAGTAAGATAATTGCTTGATAATTTTTGTAGGGTGTTTTAGGGCTAAACAGTAGATAGCTATGCTATGGAATCTACTGTTTAACATGTTTTACTGTATAAAGTATTTTATGCCCAATTATTGTTACTACCTTGTGAATTTTGTGTAGGGTAAAACTTACTGTTTTAACCTAAAAATTTTACAGTAGACTTGGTTTAACATGCTTAAGCTTTTATAATTTTTGTAGATTTTTCTGAGTAGTTTAAAAAGGTGTTCCAGTTCTGCCCTAGTTTAATTAGGTGTTTAATTAGGGTTTGTGTTGTTATTTCACGTAATTACGATGCTCTGTTTGTTTGTTATTCAAGATAATTGCTAGTGGGTTGCTAAAAACTAATTCAGGGTTTTTCTAAGTAGTACCAACATAACGAGTGCATTCTATCATCTGCCACATGGTCATGCATACATTCATAACATACATCATGCCCGCTATAATGCATACATGGTATTCATATGCACCGATGCATCATACAGGTTTACCGACTGGTCTTACGCCGGTAGTTTAGGAGGAGCTGGAAGGGGAAGGACAACAGGAAGCAGTGCTGCAGGAGGTAGCAGAGGATGACGACTTAGACACTAACCTGCCAGAGTGCCCTGACCATCATCCTAGCTGCTTTGAGAAAGGCAAGCCCTGGAGCATTTTTCCCTACAGTCTTACAAATAACTTAATTTGCGTCCTTTATTATTTATGATGCATTAAGTTTATAGGCGTTGATCGATACTGTTGATGCATTATGATTACCCTTGTCCACCTGAGTTACCCAAACACCCTGTTAAGTATAGGTTCGCTTATATGCTTAGCCTTGCCTAATTAGATCGGTAGAAGCCGGGTGATTTTTCTGTCATCCGCGAATTATAGGTGGTGACTCATAATGGTGAGCTATATTGTTATTCTGGAATAACCATGACGAGTAATAAATCGAGACCGGACGGGATTGGTGCTGTGGACAGAACTGGAGGTTCTGTGTGGTTTTATCCCGTTTGTGTCAAATTAGGGCTCGTCCGATGTCACGACCCTCACGACATGTTGAACGCATGCCCCACAGATAGCTGGAAGGGTGCGATCACCCGATCGCGAAGCCTCGAGTTCTGTTTGGACCGGGTTTCGACATGAATGCATCGTATTGGAGAAGGTGGTGTGTGACCACAGGGGCGCGAAGAGTGAGACCTTAAGAAGGGGCGTATCATTTGATGGGGCACTGACCTGTTGGTAGCCAGGCGGCCCCTAGGTACGATGGTTCCTGTTGATCCCGCGACTCTACCCAAACAGGCCTATGTGACCTAAGGTGCCTTTGTGCGGCATGTCTGGGTTTGTGTGAGGAATACATCGCCAGCTGGTTTGCAATCGATTATAATCGCCATCGTCCCTGGATAGTGGACACTGTCTTGAGCACCGGCATCGTAGTAAAAACTTGAACAAAGAGATGAGATGGCTATGATGTTGATGTTGAAAGAGGCTCAACCGAAATTGGTTACTATTCTTACTTGATAATTACACCATGACTGTTTAGATCAGGAGGTAATCTAGCATGATCAGGTTAATGACTTTAAAATGCAGAGCTAGAAGGTTATAATAATTGTTCTTAATAAGCTCAAGCTTTTATGTAAAGAAATAAGTCAGCTAGCCTCCTTATAAAGCCTGGCATACTCCTTGAAGTCATTTTATTTTTGATTTATGACGGGTAAGTTTAGCTGAGTACATTCTCGTACTCAGGGTTTTATTTCCCATGTTGTTGCAGATGGTGAGATATTCTATGGCTACTGCCAAACCTGTTTCTACCCAGCTCTGGGTGATGAATAGACCTTGGGCAAGGTCACTCCGTATTATCGTACCTCTATGTTTTTGTTGGATTCAATATGGACCTGGCACTATGTTAAAGACTATGTCTACGTTTGTGAACAAAAACCTATATTTGCTTCCGCTATTTGAACTTGATTTTGGTATTGTAATAACTTTATGATAACTCCGATGTAATCAACTATGTGCGAACTTTATGTAATACTATGGATGGTGTATGTTGAAACTTATCCGATCTGGGTAACAAGTTAAGATGTTTGAAATCCTTCGAGGTTTCACGGACTACCGGGTTAATATGGGCATAATATGCTAACTAAATTGCTTCGATGATTTACTTAGTACCTTGGATTTATATTAATTGGGCGGTTCTGTTACGATGACTATGAACTCTCCTTCCTATAAAACATCTATTGCGGGACATGGGTGCTTGTTTGGCTCTGCTACATCCAAACCACACATGTACCAAGTTGGCTCATGATTACAACAGGATTGCCTCATATTTGCGGCACCCTAGTGTACAGAGTTTGGCTTCGACTCTATCTAGCCCGTAATACAAATTAAGTCGTAGCGTAGTTAAACTATACACATATTCGAGACATACTAGCACTAATTGTTTCCCAATAAAATCATCTATCCATATAGGAGACTACTTACCTAACTCTATATAAATGAAATCAGCATTGTCTTCTAAACCATCACATTTCTATGATCTACTAGGGGGAGGGGCCTCGAGCCCCTCCAACAAAAAAGTGACCGAATTAGTTAGAAAAAAAAGCTCAACGTTGAAGCAGAAGTGCATTAGTTATCACTCGTTTAACCTGGACTAGTGCCAAAGGAGGTGGAAGTAAATCATGAATTTTAGGAAGCTAGTAGAATCTAAGGACCAAAGTCGTTAGTTTTCAGGTTTGAAAATTTCTGCTGGCTTATCCTAGTTTTCATGATACTACCTCTCAGTTATGAGAAGTTTTCTTTAGCTCCTGAAGTTAATGAAAAATGCTTCTGAATCTATTGTTGTAGGTTCACAGTTATAGGGAAATTAAAAGAACATGGAGTCAAACAGCTAAAAGGGATTTGAGTATTACAACAAAATGCACGATTACAAGGGGAGATGTTGTTTTGTTGTGGTTTTTACGGCTTATACTGCTTTGTTGTGATAGAAAAATATAGTACTAGGACTAATAAGTCAAGCTAACAAGTTCAAGCGTAAGGGAAAGTATAAATATTGCTCATGAACAAGGCCATAGCTACGTGATCAAAGGGAAAGTATAAATACTGCTCATTGGCCAATAGCTACATGATCAAAGGGAAAGTTTAAATGCTGCTCATTTATTGTCTGGTAACAATCAGTGGACTACTGATGGATCTTGCCTCATGTAAATACTATGCTGAGGCAATAATTCAAAAGACGACGATCATACTATTCGCCTTCTCTAGGGTACCTTATTATATACCTTATTACTCCGTAGATATCAAGGAGTTCTTGCTAGTCGTGTGCGAGAACCACATATTACTCTAAAAAATTGTTAAGGGATTATTAGTTACATTGGGGTCTTGGCATCCTACTTCCTACTATTTTGCCCGGAGATCCACATACAAACGGCTAATATTTTGCCCGGAGAACCACGTACAAGCGCGCAGGCGAAAAGCCTCTGGATTCATGGGCCTCGTTTAGATTGCGAAATTTTAGTTTGAAAAGTACTGTAGTATTTTGGTTGTATTTAATAAATATTGTTCAATCATGATCTAACTAGGATCAAAAGATTTACCTCATGATTTCCAACTAATATGTATAATTAGTTATTTATTTTATCAATATTTAGTGCTCTGTACATACGACACAACATTTGATATGATAGAGAGAGAGTAAAATTTCTAACCTTTTTAAGGGTTGAGGCTCGAGCGGATAAGAACGAGCCCCGAAAATATGGAAGATGTGTCGACAAACGCGTCTCGAGGGAGTGCCGAACGGGGCACGGTGACATCTAAACGAGGCCTATGACTCTGGATGAGGGTCATGACTCGTTGCGTATTTGCGTCTCTCGTACTATTCCGCGGTGGATTGTCTGCTATTGCTACGTTGTCCTACCCTAGAGCTAGGTCTTGTTTAGTTTTACAGCTTAGGGTGTGCAAAGGTGGCAAAAATCCCTGTAACCGTACTGTAGCATTTCGTTTGTATTTAATATAAATTGTCTAAACTTTAACTAATTAGGTTCAACATGTTCGTCTCGTAAAGTACAATCAAACTGTACAATTAGTTTTTTATTTTATCTATATTTAGTACTTACTACATATACCGATATTTTGATGTGATAGGAATCTTTTTTTATAGTGAAATTTGGGGGCAAATTCTAGGCGAGGCCTTGTTTAGTTCCTGGAATGGGGCCAGAATTCCTGTAGCATTTCATCTGTATTTGATAAAAATTGTCCAAACTTTAACTAATTAGGCTTAAAATATTCGTCTCGCGAAGTACAACCAAACTATGAAATTAGATTTTGATTTTATCTCTATTCAGTACTCTATACATGTATCAGCATTTTAATGTAACAAAGAATTTTTTTATATAGTGTCGGATACTAAAATTAAAAATCCAATTCAAAAACTAAACAAGCCCGAGACGGGGACGCCGGACGCGATGGCCGATGGCGAGGGGGCTGCAATAAAATCGCAGACGCCATTACGGCATAAATCGGCGCCACCTGTTAGACGAACCACAGCAGCAGCACGCAGGGCAGCAGCCGGCAGGGGCAGCCCCTACACTGCACGCCTCTGCCGCGCCCAGAGTGGCATTCATGTCCGCTGTACTGGCACGGCGTATTAATTGCTATGCCGTGGGCCCGTGGCCCATGGACCGGCCCGGCCCAGCCCGGTCTCTACCCTCCTGTTTTTCTATCGATCTTTTCTCTGTTCCGGCCAGAGTGTGTAGTGCAGTGCAGTGGAGCAGAACGGCAAGCGGACAGCGACTCCCGGCTTTGTTTGGACGCGGCCAGGGCCAGCGGCCAAGACGCACGCAGTTGCCACTTGACGGCAACGGGTGTTCCTGTTGCCGTGCGTTGCGTTGGCCCGCCGGACGGCACGGGTCGGGTCAGCACGCTGTAGGCAGGTCAAACGGGCAGGAACCGCCGTGGCGCGGTGGCAGGCGCCACAGGTGAGCATTGGTCCATCATTGTGGAGATCAGGCCGGTGCACACATGCTCGCCGGCATGCAGTGCAGCCTGGCCCTGCCCGGTGCCCGCCGCCTGCGTCGCAGTGCAGTTCAGTCTTGCAGCGCGGCGGCTGCGATCCTGGCTTCTGATCGCCTTTTTGTTCTTTCCTAGGGAGAAAAAGGAGATGCGGTTCAGATCGCCTCATCATCATTCATCAACCGTGGGCCGTGGCTGGCTTTCGGCCGGAGCAGCCTGAACTCTTGCCATTACGCAGTAGGAGTATTTTCTTTTACAGAAGAAAGTGCCCTGGTATGCGGTCACGATACAGCAACTAATTTGTAGTTTCTAGTGTGACCAAACCCATTTTTCTCTTTTTTTGCCCTTTCGGACGACGACGAGATGTGTAAAGCACATGACGAGCGAGACCGAGAGCAACAAGAGTGGTCCCAACTCCCAAGTTCGGCTGCCACACAAGGGCTGGACCGACCAACGTCACGGCCAACTCCCTGCCTGGCCTTTTGTGCAGTGCAGCACGGCTGCATCATTCAGACGGTACCTAAAATCCAGATGAAAGTGGTTCGGATTACCCACAAGGATGACGCGCAACAGAAAATCAACCACTTCGATACAACCATTTCGCTTTCATCATACTAGCCTGGACGAAAAACAGCAGGGAAAAAAACCTTTCATCCATCTCAATTTTTCATCATACACCAACCACCATTCACCAATGCATCATCATCTGCATTGCACTACTACTGGCAAAAAGAAGCAGAATAAGATTGCGGCTGATCGACAATAACAAGGAATTTAGATGTAACTGCCGCCTCAGAATCCTTCCCTAGAGGCACCACCTCATCATTGGGGTAAAAGCAGACCAACTGCATATCCAGGGAAGTATTACTGTCTCCAACTAAACACTGGGCAAACCGCCTACCACCACTCCATTTTTTTTTTCGCTCTCTTTTTTTTTTCAACAGAAAAACTAGGTGTTCCTACCACAATGCAGCTTGCCCAGACAGCCCTAATCCGAACCCAAGACATACAAGAACTAAACAGAACGGAATGTGCACAGGAGGCAGCTAATTACAAAATCTGGGAGAAGATGGTGGCGCTCATTTTCTTAAGTCAATTGATCTCCAACTTCCTGATGGCTGCCTCTGCCACTGCTTGAGCCTCGTCCTCGTGCTTAGCTTCCGCCCTATCATTGTCCCCATCCACGGCCTTTGATTGTGTTGCCAAGAGAATTTCTGATGATGTACTGCTTGCCACAGCAGCATTATTGCCGGTAGCAGAAGATGGCGCTTCAACGGTAGCAGCAGCTGAAGCTTCCTTTCCTTGAGCAGGCAAATCAATCTTCACGGAAGGCCTGATTGCTGGAAGTGGAGCTACAGGTGATTCCTTTGGGGCTTGGGTTTGCACGTTCTTCATCTGAACTGGGATTGCAGTTGATAGCGAATCCTTTGGGGCCTGGGTTTGCATATCCTTCATGTGAACTGGGATTGCAGTTGATAGCGATCCCACAAGAGGCTGGCGTTGTGCATCCCTTACCGAGACAGGAATCACAGGAGACATTGAGCTCTTCCTTGGTTGGTATTGCACATCCTTTACCTGGACAGGGATCACAGATGGACCTGTTTCCTTCCTTGACTGATCTTGCACATTCTTTAACTGAACAGACATCACAGGTTTTGGCCCTTGAACTGGAGCTGAGGAGGCAAACATTGGAGAGGCTGGCCTCATGCGAACTGGGGATGCCATCCGAATCGGTGGTGGGTGGCTCATGAGTGGAGGAAGCTGCTGCGGACGTGCAGACGGAGGTGGGAGAGGTGGAGCAGAGAACACAGGAACAGCACTCCTAATTGTCACTGAAGGAGCCATGCTGTGGCAAGGCATACGATAGTGCCCAACTGGCACATAGGGAGCTGCCTCTGCAGCAGGAAATCTTGACCTTGGACTTGGATTGAGGCTATCAATGGTCCGACCAGGCATTTGTGATACACCATCAGTCGATGCTGGTGACTCTGGTCTGGATCTTGAATTAGATTTAGGGCGGAATAGAGGGAGAATCTTCGAGTAGCTGGACTGAGAAGATTGACCAAAAGAAGGCTTCCTCTCTGGTTGCATGGGAAATTTCTTAGGGAATGGTGAAACATGAGGATAATTGGCCATCGCCATCTTCTCCTTCAAGCGATAATTGAGGAGGGCTCGGGCAATCCGGATCTGCTCCTGCTCATCATTGTTTTCTGGCTCATTGGATGAAATCACTTCCTCGCGTGCCACTGTTGCAGAGAGATGAAACAGTGTGAGGTCACAATGTATAAATAGAGAATGGAATTCCAAGATGTAGCCAATCATATTTCACTTCTTTCAACAAGACCAAACATAAACAGGCATAGTAAGTGAAACCAGGGAACCTAATGCTTAGTTTTTCACACCAGCATGACTTTTAAGTATTAAAGACAAACAAATTCATGTTTAGGTTGATGAAGGGGTTTCCAAATGAATTCAGAACATATACTACAGATGAATAAGTAGCAATGCTAGAAATAAGATATCCCCTGATTTACATGTAATGATAGAAAACACAAAAGTACAAATGTTGGATGGTATAGTTAGTTGAAAAATAGCTCAAATTTCTCATGATAAACTACCAAGTGAAGATTGAGTCAATCCACATCCTATTATCCTAACCTAAAAAATATATGTTTTCAAGCCATGGTGATACCATTTTCGACCAAGTTGCAATACTTCTCTTTTTGTCAATTATAGTTATTGCAGACAAACATGAATAAGCAACATAGCTACAATTTCTTTCATCAATTTGCAATACAAAGAACGCAATAAGTGATACTCACATTGTTTAAGTGCTGACCATGCAGCTGAAGCAGCATTTTTTTCAGCCTGTTTCTTATTCTTAGCAGGATCACCAGTAAATGTAATACCAGCTAGCTCTACTGTGCATGTGAAAACCGGTAGGTGGCCAAGGCCAGATCGCTCTGTTGTATACAATGGCAATGGCGCCCCAACTCTTTGAGCTACTTCCTGTAGAAGGTTCTTATAAACCCCTGTTTCGTCCTGTGTAACAGAAATCATCACCATAAGCAAGTGACTGAGATTACTGTAAATCAAAGAATAGAAGTTGAACATTCTATGAAGGTTAAAGAATAATCAATCGCATAAAAATATTAAAGCCGAACAGACATTGTAGAGAATTTCTGACAGGGAAAATCCACTTTATACATTTTAATCAGTGATGAAAAAGCTTTTATTCCTGGTCATTGAAACAGAAGTTATTGAATCAGAACAAAAAACAAGGGCCCCCAGAATGCTAAGGAAGATGACTTCTGGATCAAGACAATGCTAATCAGATAATACTTCGACTGCAAGGATTATGATTCAAATGATGCTCAAATAAGTTGAAGTGGTAGTTGAGCTGTCCACTAACTGACTATAAGAGGTAATGAATACAAAGGGATATCTACTAAAGTATAAATTTAAATCGCAAAACCATGATTCACTAAAGTATTAATCCAAACTGGAGAATCACGTGTCCACGAGTCAGTTCCAAAATTAAACAGGCAGATAGTGGATATAAGGTAGCCAATAAAAAGAAAATATCATTTCTTGCAGATCAGTTCTGAATATACTGACACAAAAGGTTTAGAAAATAGTGACAGCAGCAGCTGAAGCAGAGAAGGCAAGCACTGAGAAATAGTAAGAAGCTACCTGTACACTACGAGGTAAGATCTATAGACCTTCAGTTTTTTTCATAAAAAGTTGTAATATCCGTGATAGGATACATTTCCAAGATGCAGGAGTTGCAGCTAGTTATGATTTACCACCACATATCAAACCATAGTTGCGTTTGCCTATGAAGTTTTGTCCTTTTTCTTTGATTTTGATCTAGAAGAATTAAATAGTAAATATTTTTCAATGATCACGTCCCCGTGAAAAAGCAATCCTCCAACTATGAGGATCATTGACCATGCCTAACATTTTGCTGACCCAATGTTCAAAGTTATTGTAGCAACCACCCAGACATCTCAGTATTAGTACCATTAAACTTATCCAAATACGCATTGACCAGCCATAGTAACCTGTCTACCTGAAGACCAATCTGAACTTGCATGATACAGCAAGACCATGTCACTCCAGGCCACCTCATTTTGATCAATACATCAACGTAAGAACAGAAACAATAAAACAAAATCAGAAAGCAGACCCCTCTGCCATCCAATTCCAGATCAGTCTTTTTACAAATTCTGGCCAAAAAGTAGCCGCTTTTTGATCATGTGGTCACCATCCAAACTCCCAAATTCCACAGAACAAAACCCCTGTGCACAACGCCAGACCGACAAGAACACCCACCATTCAACAAGGCCGGCCATCGCACTCGGCCCCCAGTCCAGCGCCAAGAACCCTGCCTAAAAGGCAGGGAGCAAAGCGACGTCCCCGCACTTAGCACCAGCAGCCACACCTACATTGTCCCATTCATCCACGCATCAATTCGAAGCCAGCCAAAGCCCAGACAGCAAACAAAGCACTAGGGACTTCGGAGGCGCACTTGCGGTAGCAAGCCGGCTCCCAGCACTGGCAGCACCCATGGCTGACCTGATCTGACCGGACCGTATCAAGAAAAGATACCACGCGCAACAGCGCCAGCACCACCACCCCTTCTCACTGCCCTTGCCCCATGGTGGGCTGTGAGGGGCCTGCCTGCCACTAAACCACCGGGGCCCACCTGCATTGACCTGCGATGCCCAGGTTAGGTGCGGGCGGTCTCCAATTCAATTCCCCCCACCCACTCGCATTAATACCATAGCACCACTATAAAGACCGAAACCAAATCCCCCTTCCCCACCGTTTCACACTGACAGTTCCACGCGCTGGATAATCCCCGTTCCGTTCAAACCCCAGCCGCGTGTGTACTGCGTACAACTGGGCTTCCAAGTCAAGTGTACGCGGCAACTTTTTTATTCCACCCCCCATCAATGCGCCCATTAATAGACAGGTTTGGCTAATCGGGGTTTAGCAATTAATGGCACGCGAGACTTTCGAAGTCTACCCACCGATAACGGTGCGGGGACGGACGGAACCCTAGCGGTAATTCCGAAGCTGTAAGAATTTCCTAATCGGCAGTTAATCCGGGGTGTGTTTATCAGAAGCACCGTCGCCGTTACGGCGCGGGAGCACATCTAGCGAGGGATTAAAGTATAGTAGTGGCGTGTTAATGGCCGGCGCAGGGTACGAACAAGTTAAGAGGCTTGATTGCGCAATACATCCGTCGCGTAGAGTGGGAACTAAGCTCTGTTCATTAACTAATCCGCGCCCACTTATAATAATACAAAATGAAGTTACAGTGGTGAGAGTACGACATGATTGTATTTTGGTCATAAAAATATGAGGAAGAGTTTCGTTTCTTTAACCCGATGTCTGGAGAAAAATTAACCGGATTCGAGTATTGAGACTTCTTCTCTCGGACCAAAGGAATCCCCCTTTTAGGAAAAACGAAACGAAAAGAAAAGGCACCGAGGGAATTTTTGGCACGAAAAGAGTTGCAGCTTTCCGTACCAATTATCTGCTGCAATTCATGCCCGCTCACGAGCCCCAATCCAAGCAGATTCTCGCAGCTATTCATGACTTCAGAGCTCATTCTTTTCCAAAAAAAAAACCTAGAAATCAGAACAGACTACGAGAACGATTCAAAGGCAACTGGTAATGTGTTGCTAAATCTCTCCGAAATAACCAACATTATGCTGAAATTACAAAACATACATGCCGCGGCGCTGGAACAGGAGTTATTATGAACTAAACAGTCAAACGAGATGCCATTTTTAACCCGAGCAAAACGCCAACGACTCGCTCTGGATAATCAATAGCCCACGAGAATTCCGTGACGAACTGCAGTAGCAATTGGTTCGAGCGATCTACTGACGATCAACTATACTGGGTCTAGAAACACCCGCAGATCCCCAAATTCCACCACCGAGAAGCGTTCGAAACATTAACCGCGAGAAATACAGCCGAAAAAAAAAATATCAGGACAGGAGAAACGATTCGTAGGGAAGTGAGGGGCAGGCGAAGGAGGATAGGGGGGCAAGGAGGGGGCGCCAGCGCGCGTGGCTTACCAGGATGCGGGCGGCGAGGGAGTAGGACGGGCCGCGTCGCGCGAGCGCGGCGAGCGCGACCTCCGCAGCGGCGTGCTCCGCCTGGCGGAGCGTGGTGAAGAACCCGGGGCTCTCGAACTGCTCCCCGTTGAAGTTCACCGCCGCCTTGAACCGCGGCGCATGGTCGGGCCCCTCCCGCAGGCACGTGTAGGCCGGCAGGTTGAAGCAACTCCGCTGCGCCAGCTCCTGCAGCTGGTTCTTGTACATGGCCGCCGACCTCCGCCCCCAGCTCCACCGCTACTCCGAGTGCCGGCCGCCGTGGCCTGAGACGGCGACCCCGGGAGATCTGCCGTCTACGAGAAGGAGAGGTGTCTAGGGGGAGAAGAGTGAAGTGGTGCGGGTGGAACGGGAGGGGGCTGTTTATATTTTCTTTATTGTTTCATTTTCGGAAGATTTTAATGCTACTGCCTGCCTACGGTTACTAGCCAGGCGGATGACAGCTGGGGTCCTCCGCACCAGGCACGATCCTTCGAATGTTCGGGCATCTATTCTTCCCGAGCGAGAATTGTTTTTTCTATTAATGCATTTGTAAGTGCGCCTCCGAAGTGGATTTTTATAATTAATGATAATTAAATTAGAGACTAATAAATTTATTTAAGTGAATTTATCTATTGAAAGATTTGAATGATAATATTTGGTGATATAAGCACCCATAAATTTTCTATGGATGAAAGGCGCTTCGAAATTGGATTATTCTTTTATATTTATAATTGACTTATAGGAAACGTCACACTATTAAGAGGGATGCAAATTAGGCTAGCTAGATGAGGGTTTAAGTGCAAATGTTGGTCTATTTTACACGATTGAGAGACACCGTGCAAACACACACCTAGAATGCTTTCTCAGATGGTGCACCAGAAGTTCTGGTCCTGTGACCGGAAGTTCCGGTAGTAGCAAGCCCGCGTGCAACCGCGTGCCAGAAATCGGTTCCGGCCTCCGACCGAAAGTTCTGGTGACCACCGGAAGTTCTGGTCCTGTGACCGGAAGTTTCGGTAATAGCAAGCCCGCGTGCAACCGCGTGCCAGAAATCGGTTCCGGCCTCCGACCGGAAGTTCCGGTAACCACCGGAATTTTCGGCCACCTGGACCAGAAGTTACGGTCAGCCATGTCAGCCTTCAGCGCGCGAGCGCACGCGAGTATTCGTTTCCGGCCTCCGGTGTGTTACACCGGAAGTTCAGGTCGGCCCAATCTGAGTGTTGACTTTCGCAAGCCCAACGGTCAGATCTCGAATAGACCGGAAGTTCCGATGGTTCCCATCGAAAGTTCCGAAAGCTCTTTGGAGCTAATATTATAAATACTTTCTCACCTCCGTCTCTAAAGGTTGCCCATTCTATTCACTGCGCCCAAGCTTTGCCAAACTCTCCTGTGAGCTAAACTCGCCCACTCTCTCTCCCCCTTTGCTTCCAAGTTTCAATCTTCGATTGTTTTGAGCTAGGGATGTGAGATTTGAGAGCGGGAGAATCGATTATCAACTTGAGCACTTGTCTTCCTCGTCTTGCCGGTTTGGTTTGCATTTGTTACTCTTGGGTTCTTGGAACTCTAGCCGGCTAGGCGTTCTTCGTGGTTGCCCGTGTTGATTCATTTGTGAGGGCACCCCGAAGTGTTTGTATTATCCCTGATTCTTAGTAGATATCTCAAGCTTTTGCTTGAGGGAGGAGACCTTCGTGGTTACCTCAACAACGAGGACATAGGAACTCCTGAGTGGAGATTGCCGAACCTTGGTATAAATCGTGTGTCTTGCTGTGGAGGCAGCATCGACAACCCTTGTTCTTGTGTTCTTCGTGTTCTTCCTCTCTACCCCCAAAATTCATAGGTTGGAGGAGCCGATCTACGATTTGGTGAGGTGCCAAGCTCCGTGGAGTTCAACATCATCACCAACAACATCTAGGAGGGTGTGGTAACAATCAAAACCAAAATCATAATTTATTTCACTCTGATTTCGTAGCTCAATAGGGCACCGAAAGTTCCGGTCGGCTTGCACCGGAAGTTCTGGTCTGGACCGGAACTTCTGATCCAAACCCACTGGAAGTTTCGGTTGGTATTTAACTTTCGTATTTTGAGTTTGTGAGTTTCAGGATTTTAAAACAGGTCTATTCGCCCTCCCTCTAGGCCATTTAGGTCCTTTCAAATGGTATCAGAGCCGTGGTTCCTCGGTTCAATGCTTCACCGCGTAAGAAGTAAAAATGGCCGCAATGGATGAAGGTACAATGAAGGAGTTGGCTGCTCAAATAACGGCACAGCTCACTGTTACATTACAAAAGCAATAACAAGAGCAAATGAACAAGATGTAAGAGCAACTAGACAAGATGAAAGAGATCATTGACAAGAAAGGTCAAGAAGGAACAAGTGAGAATGAAAGTGAAGATGCAAGCAAGACACCAAAAAGATACTCTAGAGTAGGGTATGAGTATAGCTCCACAAGCAAGAACATCAACAATCACTTACCAATGGTCAATCCCGGCAAGTCACCTCCGTTTGATGGAGTAAGATACACCGATTGGGCTCATAGGATAAAGTTTCATCTTATAGCTACAAGTTGTTGGGAAGCCGTTGAAGTTGGTGTCAATATTCCTGAAAATCCTAAGGAATGGACACCCGAAGATGAGGTGAATTTTTAACTCAATGCTACAGCTGCAACCTTGATCTTACAATGCCTTACTCCGGAAGACAACAGCATGGTGAATGGTATGGTAAATGCAAAGCAAATTTAGGAAACCTTAAGAATACCTTTTGAAGGTGACAAAAGTGTGAGAATTAGAAACATTGAGCTTCTACAAGGAAAGATTGAGAGGTTTACCATGCTTGAAGGAGAGACCACTAAAGCTATGTATGATATATTCATGACCTTGATCAATAGAGTTAGAGCACTTGGATGTACACGATGGGATGAACAAGCCGCAGCAAGAAAGCTATGTAGAGTGTATAGAGAAAAGAACAACATGCTAGCTTCCGTGATAATAGAGAGAGAAAACTACACCACCATGACAACTCAAGAGATGCTTGTAAAGATTATGCATCATGAAGTTCTAGATGATGAGGTCAAGGAAACACTTAGCCAAAACAAAAACATTGCCCTTACGGCATCTCAAGCAAGTGGATCAAGTTATTACAACAAAGGATGTTGTGAGCACAAGCATAATAATAGTGATGAAGAACTTGATGAACAATAAGCTCTCATGGTGAAAAATTATCAAAGTTCTTGATCAAGAAGAAGCAAAAGATGAGGAATAGTGGTGGAAACAAGTAATATAAGAAGAGATTTTGCTATGAGTGCGGTCTCACCGGTCACTTTGCTATGGATTGTCCTAACAAAGGCAAAGTATCAAGATACAACAAGGAAGGTGACAAGAAGTACAAGAAGCTAGCATGTGTTTCCACCACTCTTGTATAGGTGAAGCTACAAGAAATACAAGAAGTACAAGGAAGGCAAAGTATAGCAAGAAGAAGGGTGAAGCTCATATAGGTGAAGAAAGACAATTCGATGATGATAGTGATGAAGACAACGACAATGACAATGACAAGAAGAGTGTAGCTGCAATTGCTATACATGAGACATCCTCTTCATCGACATCGTTCTTCACCAACACATCTTCATCACCTAAGCTCTTTGCCAACCTCTCCGATGATGACGACGATGTCACTCCTACTTGCCTTATGGCAAAGGAGGAAAAGGTATCATCACACACCCCCACACACTCTAATGATGAATGTGATGATGATGATGAACTTAATAAAAACTATGATATCAAAATCATTAAGCTATATGAAAAGAAGCTGCATCTAAAATCTTAAAATTGATGTACACCATAGAGGAGAATGAGACATGCTTAGAGTCACAAAGTGAAATGCTCCTAGTGTAAAGGAAGAAGAACCAAGGGCTAGAAGCATGTATCCTCAAGGAAAAGAAGAAGGTTGAGAAGTTAAGTGTAGAATTGTCTTTGGCCAAGAACTCATTTGAGCGCTTGACTAAGGAACATTCCTCACTTAATGACTCTTTGGCTAGTCTAAAGAATGATCATAGTGTAGCTCAAGAAAGCCTTACAAGCTTGACAAATAAATATCATGAGCTTGAGATAAACTATGACACTATTTGGAAGAGCACTTCTACTTCTTCTAAGGACTCCAAAGGTTCAACTAGTAAAGGATGTGAAAAATATTATAATATTGATATAAATGCATAAGCTACTAATCTTGTTGAGCTAGAAAAGAAAGAAAAGGAGATTCTTAGGTTGAAGACAATTGTGGAGATTGGTTCCAAGAGCAAGGATAAGCAACCAACTACAATTTAAAAGGCATCAAGACACCCACTCATCAAGGATGGTCTAGGATACAATAGGTATGATGGTAAGGCCAATGGGAGAAGCATGGTAAATGGTGTGCCTTGCGTAAAGTTCAACAAGAGCGTGCCTCTTGTTAATCTCATCAACAAGGTGAATAATATTGAGGTTTCTCCTAACTCTTACTCCGACAACAAGAACATCAAGAAGAAGGAAGTGAAGGTTCCCAAGCAACAAGTGTCTATCTCAAGGAGCAACTTTTGTGATTATTTGTGTTGTTGGGATAAGGATGGTAAAATTATTGTAAAATATGTGGACGCTCTCAAGAAGAGGTAAATCTTGAGGAGTGTTTGGGTACCCAAATATTATGTGTCTAACCCCCTAGGACCCAAGTCAAATTGGGTACCTAAAACAAAGGCTTAATTTTATTTTGTAGGCCTATTCCTCCGGTGGACCTTGTTGGGTGCTAGATAGTGGATGCACCAATCATATGACCGGAGCGAAAAAAATGTTTGACTCCTTTCAACCAAATGAAGGCATGGGTGAAAGAATCACATTTGGTGACAATAGTAAAGGAAATATTCTTGGTTTGGGTAAAATTGTTATATCAAATGACAATTCAATTTCAAATGTATTACTTGTGGATTCGTTGAGATACAACTTGTTATCCGTCTCACAAATTTGTGAGATGGGTTACAATTGTCTCTTTACGGATAAGGGTGTGGAAGTCTCTAGAAGGGTGGATTCCTCTATTGTATTTATGGATCAACTAAAGGACAAGCTCTATCTAGTTGATTTCACAGCTAGTAGAGTGGGGTTCGAGACTTGTTTAGTGGCAAAATCTAGCATGAGTTGCTTGTGACATCGCCGGCTAGCTCATGTTGGGATGAGGAACTTGGCCAACCTTCAAAAAGGTGAACACATTCTTGGACTAAAAAATGTTTATTTTAAGAAAGATAGGATTTGCAGTGCGTGTCAAGCGGGGAAACAAGTTGGAGCCAAACATCCTGCAAAGAACGTTGTGTCAACTTCAAGACCACTTGAGTTACTACACATGGATTTATTTGGACCCAATGCTTATATAAGCATTGTAAGCATTAGAGGTAACAAATATGGTTTTATAATTGTTGATGATTATTCTCGCTTCACTTGGGTGTTCTTTTTAAAAGATAAAAGTGAGACCCAAGGGATCTTCAAGAAGTTTGCAAAAAGAGCTCAAAATGAATTTGATGTGAAGATCAAGAGAGTGAGAAGTGACAACGGGACCGAGTTTAGGAACACCAACATTGAACAATTCCTTGATGAAGAAGGGATCAAGCATGAGTTTTCGGTTCCTTACACTCCCCAACAAAATGGGGTTGTGGAGAGGAAAAAATGAACACTCATAGAAGCCGCAAGAGCTATGTTGGATGAGTACAAGATTCCGGAGAAAGATTTTTGGGCGGAGACAGTCAACACGGCATGCCATGCAATCAACCTCCTATACCTCCACAAGATCATGAACAAAACCGCCTATGAAATACTTACCGGTAAAAAGCCTAAGGTTGATTACTTTAGAGTTTTTGGATGCAAGTGTTTCATACTTAGAAAGAAATACAAAAGCTCTAAGTTTGAATCGAAGGTAGATGAAGGTTTCCTACTTGGTTATGGTACTAATGAACATGGATATCATGTTTTCAATAAGACCACCGGCCTTACTGAAATAACGGTAGACGTGACCTTTGATGAATCCGACGGCTGTCAAAAGGAGCAAGTCAATATGGACATTGTAGGTAAAGAGGAGCCTTCTCATAAAGTGATAAAGAAGCTTGCTACCGGTGAAGTGAAACCCGTTGAACAAGATGATAATGATGATGCACAAGTGCAAGTCCTTCATGACCCACACATGCATCATGGGTCAACCAATGCCTATGGTGATGCTTCCCCATCAAGAGATGGTCATCACTCAAGTGAACTAGCAAATCAAGATCCACCACAAGTTGAAGAAAGCAACCAAGATGATGATCAAGGGGGAAGCCTTGATGGAAATTCACCAATCAATCAAGATCTTGATAGTGATGATGATGGCCCAATTCAAAGAAGGACAATGAAACCTCACCCAAGAGTTTGCCAATTCATTGAACGAGACCATCCCGTTGAAAATGTGATAGGAAGCATACGAAGAGGAGTGATGACTCATTTTTGTTTAGCATCTTTTTGTGAGCATTACTCTTTTATTTCTTCAATGTTACCTCTTAGGGTGGAGGAAGCCTTGAAGGATGAAGATTGGGTGATGGCTATGCAAGAGGAGTTGGGCAACTTCACCCGAAATGAAGTCTGGCCCTTGGTGGAAAGACCCAAGCAAAATGTGATAGGTACCAAGTGGGTCTTCCGCAACAAAGAAGATGAGTATAGCGCGGTCACAAGGAATAAGGCTCGGTTGGTTGCACAAGGTTACACCCAAATTGAAGGTTTGGATTTTAGGGAAACTTATGCATCGGTAGCTAGGCTTGAATCTATTTATATATTACTTGCCTTTGCTGCTCACCATGATTTCAAGTTGTTTCAAATGGACGTGAAAAGTGCATTCCTCAATGGCCCCCTTTTCGAAGTGGTGTATGTTGAACAACCATCGGGTTTTGAAGATCCACATCATCCCGACCACGTCTACAAGCTTCATAAGGCGCTCTATGGGCTCAAACAAGCCCCTAGAGCTTGGTATGATTGTCTCAAGGACTTCCTACTCAAACAAGGGCTTGAGATTGGAAAGGCCGATCCTACTTTATTTACTCACAAAGTTAATGGTGATATTTTCATTTACCAAATATATGTCGATGACATAATATTTGGTAGTACTAATAAGGAGCTATGTGAGCAATTTAGTAGTACTATGCCCAAGAGGATCGAGATGTCCATGATGGGGGAGTTGACCTTCTTCCTCGGTTTTCAAATCAAGCAACTCAAGGAAGGAACGTTCATTTGCCAAACCAAATACACCAATGACATCTTAAAGAAGTTTGGCATGACAAGGCCAAACCCATCAACACACCAATGCCAACTACGGGGCATCTTGACCTTGACCAAGGTGGTAAAGCGGTTGATCAAAAGGTATATCGTTCCATGATTGGATCATTGCTTTATCTTTGTGCATCTAGGCCCGATATTATACTTAGTGTGTGCATGTGTGCAAGATTTCAATCTAATCCAAAAGAATGTCATCTCATGGCCGTTAAGAGAATTTTTCGGTATTTGGTGCTCACACCTAATCTTGGCTTATGGTATCCCAAGGGCACATCTTTCACTCTACTTGGTTTTTTCGATTTGGATTATGCAGGTTGCAAAGTAGAGAGAAAGAGTACATCTGAAACTTGCTAATTTATTGGTAGGTCTTTGGTGTCTTGGAGTTCTGAGAAGCAAAACTCCATTGCCCTATCCACCGCAGAAGCCGAGTATGTGGCGGCCGGCTCTTGTTGTGCCCAACTACTTTGGATGAAGCAAACTTTGAGATATTTTGGTTACAACCTATCCAAGATTCCACTCTTATGTGACAATAAGGATGCAATCAAGCTAGCCGATAACCCCGTCAACCACTCTCGCACAAAGCACATAGACATCCATCATCACTTTCTTAGAGACCACCAAGCCAAAGGAGATATCACCGTTCAACATGTAAGAACCAAAAAACAATTAGCCGATATCTTCACAAAGCCTCTAGATGAGTCAAGATTTTGTGCTTTGAGATGTGAGCTCAATATCGTTGATCCTCGTAACATGGAATGACATCTTGCACACCTTGATTGATTTAGTATACTGTGTAAATTTTCTTATCAAAATATTGTGTGCAACATTTTAAAATCTATTTTTGCATCTCAATTATGTGTCCATTGCCTTGTAATGATCTCTTGAAATCTGGACATATTTTTGAGTGAGTTCAGGTTCACTATATGTTCACCAAATTTTAGTCTTGCTAACGGCTGGAACTTGACCTATCAGAAGTTCCGATGGCACTGGCCAGAAGTTCCGGTAGTTGTCCATCGCGTGCGACTGTCCGTCACCATTTGGTTCTGGTCGTTTGGCGAAACTTCCGCCAGCATCGGAAGTTCCGATCCACTTTACCGGAAGTTCCGGTTGAGCCCGGATCTTCTTTATTTCAAATTTCAGCCCAACTCTACGCTGTCTCGCCCGGACCGAAACTTTCGGTTATTCCCACCAGAACTTTCGGTCAGCCAAATAACTGCGGGGCCACCTGGTAAAAAAAGAAAATGAAATCTTCTTACCTTTTTCACTTTCACCCCTCCCTTCCTTCTCTCCCACCCGACCCGCCCTACCCGGCGATAACGCCGCCGCTCGCCGCCCCTCCGCCCCGATCTCCCTCCTCCTCCATCCTCTCACAAAATCCTTTAAGGAGGAGCTTGTCCATGCCGTGGAGATCATGTGGAATGCCTTGGTGGCCGTGGAGAGTGCTTGGATGGGATTAAATCGGCCTCTTCCCTCGGAGTAGCAAGGTATCATGGAGTTCTTGCCTGATCTCTCAATGTACCTTGTTCTAGGCCATGTCCTCATTCATGCTACTTGGATATAGTGTCTACATGCTCTGTGAATGTTTTTTGTGCCATTTCCATGTTCGATTTTGCAGAATCCCGTGGAATGTGCCGCTACACGGCTCGGCCGAAAGTTTCGGTCACTCCCGACCGGAAATTCTGGTGGACTGTGTGCCGCTACATGACTCGGCCGGAAGTTCCGGTCACTCCCGACTGGAAGTTTCAGTGGACCATGTGCAACACATCCGCGCGGTTCCTCGAGCTCGCTCCTTTGCCGCATTCCTTTGCCGTGTCTGAAGACCTCCCCTTGGCCCTTGTTTTGCAGTATGACTGACAGTCACGCCAATCCTCACTGTGGTGCTCGTCCTCGTCCTCCAAGTTTGGGGGATGGCAAGGAAGAGCGTCCTCATAGTGGTCATCGTCGTGGCACTAGGCGTGGGGCGTCCTCTTAGTAGCAGCATGACAGTGACGAAGGTCTAAGAGTCTGTCTAGATCATTCTACAAGACTTTGTCCGCCTCTCCCTTATAGAGACTTGGTCCATGATGCAGTTCTGTAGTCACCGCTTGATGTGCAGGGTCGTTCCATTGATCCTGAGGTTGTTCGCCGCTCACCTGAGCATATTGGTTTGGCCACAGCCGGGTGTCGGCTTACCCATCATCCAACCAATCGGAATGCTCGCCTTCATCGGCCTCAAGATCCTGACAATGTTGTTCCTATGCGGGCTATTAATTACAAGAACCTTGCAAGGGATGTTCGCACAATGAGAACAGAGAATCCTTTTTAGTGGACCCGATATGAAGCTGTGGACTATCGCTTTTGGTCTCAATTTCATAGAGACTACTATGCGTCTGTTTGCATGAAGGACAGCCCCAGGGGTCTCACTACCCCTATCATTCAGTACAAGGCTCCTTCCCTTGCCTCCTTGGTAGGTCACAATCATCCTCAGATTAATGCTTCGATTGCAAAGCTCCAGGAGTGGCGCATTCTGTCACTTATGACCTTCAAGTATAACTGGAATATTGAGATTATCTACCAGTTCTGGGCTACTCTGTGGATGGATATGAAGAACAAGGTTCTTCATTGGATGACTGAAGGACTGCATTATCGATGTTCCTATCTTTAGTTCTCTAGGCTTCTTGGGTTTGATCACATTGATAGAGAGGCATTGAGCTTATATGATCACTTTCCTCAGAGTGTTAGCAGAAATGAGTTCATTCAAGCTGGACTGTATAAGGATCCAATCCTAGCAGATGGGAAGAGTCACAATTTGCTGCCCCAATTCTATGTTCTAAACAACTTGATTCGTGCTACAATTGATCCTAAGGTTGGTGATTCTACAAATCTTCATAATCATGCTCAACCATTCTTGTATGTTTTGGACTTAATAAGAGATTCAGTGTGACTGATCTTCTTTGGCGCAACATCATAGATGTTTCTATGGATTCCCACAAGAATTTTCCCTATGCTCCCTACCTCATGCATGTCATTGAGAAAGTCACAGGCCTCTCTTTTGGGCATGATATCACTCATCCAGATTACAATGTGAAACATTTGAGCTCTAATATGGGAAAGGGCAAGGGCAAAGCAACTAAGGCTAGTGATAGTGGGACTGCCTATGGTGGTGATGATGATGATGATGATGCTCTTGGTGGTGATGACGGCACTGAACATGATGATGCTGCTGCTCCTTTTGCCAATGCTTCTCCTGCTGGCCGTGGTCGTGGTCATGGTTGTGGACATGGACGTGGTCGTGGCTTTGGTGATTCCACTCGCTATGCTCTTGAAAGGTTCATGTCCTTCTTTTGCTACTGCTAGAGGAAGCAAGATCGCCGCATGCGCCGTCTAGAGGAGAAGACTGCTCTTCCTCCTGCATCTCCGCTCCGTACCTTTTGGAACCCATATGAGGAGTGGGATACTATGTAGGGGACCTCTGCTAGTGGTGCTTCATAGTTTGGTCATTATGATCACTACAGATATGCCTATGATGGAGACCAGGGCTATGTGACACAGGAGGATGTTGCAGGACAGGAGCTGGACTTTGCTGCACAGGAGGGTTTTGTCCCTCATGGTGATGCTCCCTACGCACCTCCTCTTCCTCTTGCCTCCTTCATTCAGGACACAGATCAGGGTGGCACCTTTGGCGGTATCTTTGATGAGGCAGATGAGATCATTCGGACTTCTACCTCCGTTGCACCTGATCAGCGCCGTTTGGCAGGAGCCGGTACTCCCACTACGTCGATCCTGAGTACGACTATGATGCCTTTTAGTGTAATTGCTGCTGTCCTTGGAGCTTCACGTTGCCTACCCTTTTTGACATTTGATGTCAAAGGGGGAGTGTTAGGCTTTATTATGATGTAATAGGATATTTATTTATCGGTATGTAATAACTCTATCTTTGTGGTGAACTATGTGGTGAACTATGAACTATGAGAATGTTGGATGATTGTAGGCTAAACACTTATGCTTATTTAATATATCATGATGTGATGGCCTATATTTGATATTGTGATGATGATTGCTGTTTTTAGAATGGTTAAGTAAAATTTTAAGTCCGTTTCTTTCTTACATAACCATTCATATTCTTTTTATTTTCTCCATGTGATATATCTTGTCATAAGCATCATGGATTATTATTGTCACACACACTTTTAGGAACCCCACGGATTATAAAATTTAGGGGGAGCTTGCTCTAAATGTATGTAATCTTGATTTTAGTCAAGATTTGAAATTCAAAATCTATGCATACATTTAGGGGGAGCTCTCCATAAAATTAGGAATTCAAAAGCTTTAATTCCTTCAATTTATTGTAAGCCTAAGTTGGTTGTCATCAATTACCAAAAAGGGAGAGTTTGTAAGTGCATTCGCCTCCGAAGTGGGTTTTGGATAATTAATGACAATCAAATTAGGGACTAACAAGTTTATTCAATTTAATTCAAAGGTGTTAGTCTATTGAAATATTTGAATGATGATATTTGGTGATACAAGCACCCCTAAATTTTTTATGGATGAAAGGCGCTTCGACTCAATTGGATTATTCCTTTATATTTATAATTGAGTTATAAGAAACGCCGCAAATTAGGCTAGCTAGATGAGGGTTCAAGTGCTCATCTTGGTCTATTTTACATGATTGAGAGACACCGTGGACACACACACCCCTAGAATGCTTTCTCAGATGGTGCACCGGAAGTTCTGGTTCTGTGACCGAAAGTTCCGGTAGTAGCAAGCCCGCGTGCAACCGCATGCTAGAAATCGGTTTCGGCCTCCGACCGGAAGTTCTGGTGACCACCGAAAGTTCTGGTCCTATGACCGAAAGTTCCGGTAGTAGCAAGCCCGTGTGCAACCGTGTGCCAGAAATCGGTTCCGGCCTCCGACCGGAAGTTCCGGTAACAACCGGAATTTCCGGCCACCTGGACCGGAAGTTCCGGTCAGCCATGTCAGCCTTCAACACGCGAGTGCGCGTGCACGAGTATTCGGTTCTGGCCTCCGGCCAAAAGTTCTGGTGTGTTACACCAGAAGTTCCGGTCGGCCCAATCTGAGTGTTGACTTTCTCAAGCCCAACGGTCGGATCTCGAATAGACTGAAAGTTCCGATGGTTCCCACCGAAAGTTCTGGTAGCTTTTTGGAGCTGATAGTATAAATACTTTCTCACCTCTGTTTCTGAAGATTGCCCATTCTATTCACTGCGCCCAAGCTTTGCCAAACTCTCCTGTGAGCTGAACTCGCCCACTCTCTCCCCCTTTGCTTCCAAGTTTCAATCCTCGATTGTTTTGAGCTAGGGACGTGAGATTTGAGAGCGGGAGCATCGATTGTCAACTTGAGCACTTGTCTTCCTTGTCTTGCCGGTTTGGTTTGCATTTGTTACTCTTGGATTCTTGGAACTCTAGCCGGCTAGGCGTTCTTCGTGGTTGCCCGTGTTGATTCATTTGTGAGGACACCCCGAAGTGTTTGTATGACCCCTGATTCTTAGTGGATATCTCAAGCTTTTGCTTGAGGGAGGATACCTTCGTGCTCACCTCAACAACGAGGACGTAGGAACTTCTGAGTGAGGATTGCCGAACCTCGGTATAAATTGTGTGTCTTGCTGTGGAGGTAGCATAGACTACCCTTGTTCCTGGGTTCTTTGTGTTTTTCCTCTCTACCCCCGAAATTCATAGGTTGGAGGAGCCGATCTACGATTTGGTGAGGTACCAAGCTCCGTGGAGTTTAACATCATCACCAACAACATCTAGGAGGGTGTGGTAACAATCAAAATCAAAATCACAACTCATTCAACTCTGATTTCGTAGCTCAGTAGGGCACCAGAAGTTCCGGTGGGCTTGCACCGGAAGTTCCAATCCGGACCGGAACTTTCGATCCAAACCCACTGGAAGTTTCGGTTGGTATTTAACTTCCGCATTTCGAGTTTGTGAGTTTCAGGATTTTAAAATAGGCCTATTCACACCCCTCTCTAGGCCATTTAGGTCCTTTCAGCATTTTTCCTGTAAAATTTCCATATAATTTTTACCAAATTCTGAAGTTAAAATTGGATCATTTCCTTTTTGCTCCCTAAGCCCCAAAATATGTAATGTTTCAGGTTTAACCTATACCAAACTATTTCAAGTTTGATAAATATTTTTTTAGAAAGAACATCAATATATTTTATCTTTAATAGCTTCGTTTCAGATTATAAGATATTTTAGCTTTTCTTGATATATAGTTTTTTATTATGCATCTAAATATACACCATGTCTAGAGAAGCATGTGTTTTTTATTATGCATCTAGATATACACCATGTCTAGAGAAGCATGATGATATCTCAAAGGCGATTGTGAGAGGCCCAAGCAATAGTATAAATGGTTATGGATGCTTCATTGTGCTGGAGTGGCAAAGAATGAATTTATAGAGAGCAGTTTCTTGTGAGGTGCTCCAACGAAAACTAGTGAGGAGTATCAACTCTCTAATAGTCAGGGAAACATCGTTGTGTTCCGAACCCTCTCTTTATTTGAGCATTTATATTCATGCAACTACTTATATGTTTGTACACTCCTAGAATCGTCATGTTAGTGTAGGGTAGGAAGTAGGTTGCAAAACTTTTTTTCGATAGTCTAGAAACACTTCTTAGACACAGGGAGTGAAATGGCGAAGTGGTATGTTTAATTTCTTCATAATTTTAATTTTAACCCGTGTTGAATATCTCGATCCTTTCTATATTCTATATTTCTAGAGGTGAAATCGGAACTGCTATTTGTTGGCGTGACAACGCTTGGCAACGATAATAACGAGTTGTGTAGGTGCTAGTCATGTGCAGGATGGTGATTCGGTAGCTTTGGCATCGTGTGAAGTCAGAGCTATTGGTTGCTATTGCGACGAAGCTTGGCAACGATGACAAATGGTGGTCTCCGTCATATTGTTTGGCTGAGCCACGTCGGCAGCTGTGTATAGTTTCTTTTTACCGGTTTTCCTTAATTAATCGTGCATTGAAGGAACTCCATGCTTTTCTTCGAGCTTCTTCAAAGAAAAAAGAATCCTAATTAGTTTATTATCCCATCCGTGATTCTAATTGACGATCAGTCTCGTGTACAAGTTAGAACAACCGCCTTTAACCAAGATAGAATCTCGTTCCCAGATGTTTTATAAAATATTACACAAATTATAGTTTCTATCACAACACATACATGTTTGTTGGACCTTGCGCCACGCTCTAACTACTTGGCTCTGGTATGGGTTGGCATGGCGGGATGGTGAATGGGGCGAATGGGGTGAGATGGATGTGAAGGGATCAGGATGGTGCGGGCAAAGGCGCCGGAGGGTTGGGGTGGGGCACGGGAAAGATGGCGAAGGAGGCGGGATAGTTGGGCGGAGGCACGTGCACGAGATCGTGAATGACGAAACGTTTCACGTCAACGAGCATTTCATGCGGTTTCCGAGTTGTTGGAATCACCGCTTGCTCGTTTCACCGGGATGAAACGTTTCCCTTTTCTTGTCCTCAGATCATGCGAAAATTCTTTTTTTGCTGATGAGTTGTCTGATTTAACGGGTATGAACTATGAAACCTCCATAAAATGGCCATTAAGACTGGTCTAATAAGATTCAAGTGATAAATACATGAGACTTAACTTTATGCCGGAAATTTAAACAACAACAGCACATAAATCCTCGGACCGGATCAGGCAGCGTGATAGTTGTTCACGTGGTCAAATAATGTTCTTCTGCATCTAAATTTAATTCTCACCTTTGTCTAAGTGCTCTACCGTGTTCTTCTTGATAATGGAAGACGGTTTAGTTATTAATGTTGTAGTTTATAAAACTCCACATTACTTACATCCAAACACCTCTTTTGATTCAGATACCTAGGTATTTACCTTTTTAAAATCCTTGGTATTGATTAGAACTCAAAAACAAACTAAGCATCCAACATAGGGCCTAAATCTGCAACGAAATGGTTATACGCACGTGGAAGCATTTAGCACAATTAAAGCGCGTGTCTGCTTCATGTGATTTATGTGGCTTCGGTCGATCACACTGTGTTGGATGCATATGCTTGTTGTGCCTATGGCCATGTGTAGTATATATGTATGCCCGTGCGTACGTCCAACTTATTGCACTATCAAATGAAAACACAAATTAAATACCAAAGCCCCGTCGTAAGCAAGTAAAAGAAATCTAGTTACATACCAGTGGCATTACCACACCGAACATTCACGCTTCTTCTATTTTAAACTCTTGTTGTTAGTGTGTCGTCTGTCTGGGTTCCGTCGAAGAAAGGCATCACATCGATGGACCAGGTTCAGCCGTTCAAGGGAGGATGAAGGACGACGACGTGGACGTCGCGTTCAGTTCCTCTTTTATATGTATGTTTCGTAGTTGTGAACAGGTGCGCAATTGCAGCAAGCAGAAAAGCCAAAGATCCCATTGCAGGGAAAAGGCACGAAAGTGGCCGTGGAGATTGGTGTGGTTTGTCAAATGAAAGCCGGTCGTTGACATCCGCCATGCTTCTAGGTCGGGGGATGTGACAAAACTGCCTAATTACATCGTAGGATTTTTATATAAGCCTTTTTTAAAATCAGAGTTGTAAATAAATAGCAGAAGTAGATATATTTTTGATATATACTCACACCTATGATTTAAAATACATTGTCAGCTTAGGGTCGATATCCAGCAACCAGCAATTAGACGAGATATAAGAGATGACCTTGCCTAAGGTCTAGTCTTCCCGTAGTGGAATACATGTCCATCTTGTCTCTATAACAAAAGTCTTATGATCTGCAATAAGTGGGAATAAAACCCTGAGTACGAGAATGTACTCAGCTAGACAAACCAAAAATAAAGTGACTCCAAGAAGTATGCAAGGCTTTATAAGCAGACTAGCTGACACATTTCTTTGCAGAAAAGCTTGAGCTTATTAAGGATAATTATCATAATCTTCTAGCTTTGCATTTTAAAGTCATTAACCTGCTCATGCTAGATTAGCACCTGGACTAAACAAGCATGATGTAATTATCAAAAAAATAGTAACTATTTTCGGTTGAGCATCTTTCAGCATCAACAACATAACCATCTAATCTCTTTGTTCAGGTTTTACTACGATGTCGGTGCTCAAGACAGTGTCCACTATACAGGAACGATGCCGATTATAATCGATTGCAAACCAGCTGGCGAGGTATTTCCCACACAAACCCAGACAACTCGTTCCTTGGTCGCCTTAGGTCACCTTGGTCTGTTCGAGTAGAGACGCAGGATCAACAGGAACCATCATACCCAGAGGCCGCCGGCTGCTAACAGGTCAGCGCTCCATCAAATGATACGCCCCATCTTAAGGTCTCACTCTCCGCGCCCCTGTGGTCACACACCACCTTCTCCAATACGATGCATTCATGTTAAAACCCAGCCCAAACAGAACCCGAGGCTTCGCGGTCGGGTGATCGCACCCTTCCATCTATCTATGAGGCATGCGTTCAACATGCCGTGAGGGCCGTGACATCGGACGGGGTCCTAGTTTGACACAGACGGGATAAACAACACAAAACCTTCAGTTCTGTCCACAGCACCAATCCCGTTCGGTCTCGATTTATTACTCCACATGGTTATTCCAAGACAACAGTGTAGCTCACCATTATAAGTCACCACCTATATCTCGCGGATGACAGAAAATCACCCGACTTCTACCGATCTAATTTTAGCAGGGCTAAGCATATAAGCGACCCTAAACTTAACAAGGTGTATGGGTAACTCAGGTGGACAAGGGTAATCATAATGCATCAACGGTATCGATCAACACCTATAAACTTAATGCATCATAAATAATAAAGGACGCAAATTAAGTTATTTGTAAAACTGTAGGGAGAAATGCTCCGGAGCTTGTCTTCCTCTGACGAGCGAGGTTGAAACTCCAGACACTCGATTACTCCACGTCTGGATCCTAGTTCTTGATCACCTCCTGTGCAGAAGCTTCCTTTCAAAACTCCTCTTCTGGATTTCTCTTCAGGATTCCCGTTTTACGTCACGTTTTGTTCTCCTAGCGATCCTGTATGATGCATGTGCATGTATAAATACGAAGAATGCACATGGTATGGTAATGGAATATGATGATGATGAATGCTTGCATATTTTTGCTACAAGGTAGTCAACATCATCCAAGAACATATACCATAAGCACATGTCATCTACTGTATTCTTGACTACAAATAATACAAGTCTATCGGTGAAACCTTCTTTCTACCTATCACCAGTAAACAAGCCAGTAAAGCAACTAACCATCCTATTATTACAGCAAACAAGCCAGTAAAGCAACTAACCATCCTACTGTCACTAGCAAACAAGCCAGTAAAGCCAAAGATCTATACTAAGCATAATCATCTTAACACATTCATCATGCCTTAACCACCAGTTACTACAACCCTATTCAAGACACTAAAACATTGTCACATTTTGACTCTCATAAAACAACCACATGCTTACCCCATTCTGCTAGAGAATAGAAATGCACTAACCATCCAACAGTTTATACACCTCGCAAATGTCTAGGAAAGCATCATTTAAGGCATATCATCACAAAACAAGGTCCAAACAATGCATTCATATAAATAGGGCATAACTACAACATGCATGTTAATTGTCTAGAAAAATCTACAAAAATTGACATAAAGCATGGCAATTATAGCTTATCATGCAAACTTTACCTCATTTGGATAAGCCTATTATTCTACACAAAAATCATAAGGCCGCATAATTAAATGGACCTAAAAATACTTTGCACTATAAAGTATGCCAAACTTTATTTTTCACCACATCAAGAGCTACCTTATGGCATACAAGTAGCCTACAAAAATTATCAACCCTAAACTATGTCTATATAATTAATTTATGAATTATTCTAAGAATAGCCCCTTAATCCCACTTGAACTACAACTTTATATTTTTACACAGCACATGTATATGATACATTTTTCATAACTAGAGCATCACCAAAGAAGACTAACAAAATCGGAATCACATTTGTCTCAAAAATCTAGATTTAGTTATGCATTTTCCAAGATTATCAATATATCAAAAATTAATTAGAGATACACACAAAAGTACTGCAAACATGACATACTATATTTTTCTGCATATATATCATCACAATAAAAATACTGAAACTTGAACCACCTCATTTGGACCAAAAATGAGCAAGATATGATTTTCAAAATATTAAAACAATTTTCTGGAATTTCATTTTCCTTAAAACCGAAAATCCCATATAGGACAGGCGCTTTGCATAAAAGCCCCTGAGCTTTACCTAAACTAGTTAAGGCCGGATCTAGAAACCTGTGTTCCTAGCTACTTTGCACGAACAACCTTCACCTTCTTCCAATACTGGGACAAGGTCCTCGGCGCGATTTGGAGCAGAGGACTCGCCGACCTGCGGTTTTTGGGCCACGGCGCCGGGTCTCTGGCGCCTCTGAGCAGCGAGGAAGCACGAGGGGGCCCGCGCGCACCCAGCGGCTCCGACCAAGAGCATCCACCGATGAAGCGGCACCGACGACCACGGTGGTCGGAACAAGGCATAGGAGGAGCGGAGCGGGATGACGAGGGCGATGACGGCGACGCCCTGCCGCGAGGAGGCCCACAACATCAGCGACACGGTGGAAGGCTTTGCGGCGGCACGATGTCGACGAAAATGCTCGATTGGACCCCTTACCCTTGGCGATGGCGGCTGTAGCACAGCAGCGAAGGTAGAGGAAGACAAGGCGAAGAGAATGGCGCGTGCGGGTTTGGGAATGGTGCGGTGGGACGGGGAGCTCCGCGGTGCGCGGCAATGGAGCCCGCCCGGCGCTGTTGCTGCGAGCGAGGAAGAAGAAAGAGGACGAGGCATAGAGGGGAGACGGAGTGAATGGATGAGGACGGCAGCCTGCTCGCGTTCTTAAGAAGGCCGAGGCCAGGCGGAGGGGGAAACGAACGGCGTGCTGGTAATGATGGCGGGGTGGCAGCAGGCAGTGGCGTGCGCGCTGGCGCTCGCGTCGTGTAACGTTTGTCCGGGCATCGGAACGGCGCGCGTGCTGGTGGCAGCAGCGCACGGCGCGACGAGAGGGGGCTGCGAGGCAGCAGCGGCGCTGGCGTCGCTGCGGCCTGCTGGCACGGGGAAGCAGAGAAGAAAGGGGAAAAGGGAGAGAGGGATGATGACAGGTGGGTCCGGTGGGTCCCACCCCTTTTTAATTTGAACTGAGAACTTTGACCAGTCATATTTTCCAAACTAAGCCAAATTTTGAAAAGCTTTGAATACAAAAGTTGTTTTATTTGAAGAGTAGAACATTTAATATATATATAAGGTTTTTGCTAATTCGGCCTAGATTTGAAAATATGAATTTGGGTCAAATTTGAATTATAAAAATATTAATTTCTAATACTCCACCCACTTTTTTACCCTTTTTGAATTCCTAAAAAGAATTTTCATGATTTGTTGAAAATAGGAAATTTGCTCCAAATATTTTTCTGTACAAACCATATTAAAGGTCCAACTTAAGATAAGCACTGTAGCTACCCCTTCTAGTTAAGGTCGAGCAATCACAATTAGGGTAATTAAATCATAATTTGTAATACTTGATTTTGAAACCACACAACCAAGCAAAAATTGACCCTAATACCCTTATAAACATGTTTAGCTTCTAACCATAGTCATTTGCACACATTCATCACAACTCTGAATCTAGGTCAAACACTTCAAATAAAATGCGACAAGCATCAAGGCAAAAACCTATCAAGATGTGATATGATGCAAATGATATGATCATACTCATGATATACGTCGAGGTGTCAAAACACACGCACCATGTGTAATTAGCTTCTGACCGGTGTAAACACTTGCGTACGTGATATTATGCCTTAAGTTATGTATATGTGTCGGTAATTCACATTATGTGACCATATTTTGATTGCTTTGAAAATTGTCTCTAATGAATCCCCCACCCCCTTTGAGCAGTGTTTTTTTCACGAATTAGTGGTGGAATTTGACAAACGGAGTTAAGATAGAAAATTTATTTAGTTCTATCCCTTGTTTGGTTTGTGGAGGGAAATAAGAGAGGATGCCAAAGAGAGAATTCATGTACCTGTTTGTTGTGAGGGTTTTAAGGTTGTTCAGCGCGTGGTTTTGCGACTAATAAGTCCGCTGATATTGATGAGTTGCGTGAGGAAAATATTTTGTACCATGCCCAATAACTCGGGCTGATAAGCGAGGGAGGTCTTTGAAGGGAAAACTGCACGACAAATCATAATGGATGGTGGGGATGTATTTTTTTCTTTTATTAATTACGAACACAATTCCACGCAATTACGACCCCTCTTGTGAAGATTTAATTAGGGGAAGTTGGCTCTCGAAACTCATTCCTTTTTTTCACTAAAACAAACAGAAGATTTCTAAACTTCCATATATGAACTCTTGTTCCTTCCTTCAGTTACCTTCGTCAAGCAAACAAGCAGGAAATTCCCTAAGCACAGGTGAATTGAGTTGAGGAACCGAAATCAACCAACAGGCCCAACAAGATGGGTGCACGTGCTTTTCCATCCAGGAGAGATAGTAATGGACCTTTGGGCGCGCTGGACGACGCACGCGGCAGTGAAAAGACGACGCTGCCGATGCATCATCCATGGCCGTTGCGTGCGTCACACAATCACACCACGCATCCGCGCTGACGCCGAGCCGGCGGCCATTCAGCGGTCAAAGCCAACGATGGAGACCCGATGAAGCTAAGCCGAGGCCTCGTTTAGTTTTTTAAATTGGTCTCTCAATTTTAGTATTTGACATTACGTAAAAAGAGAATTTTTTATCATATCAAAATACCGACACATGCATAGAGTACTAAATATAGATGAAATTAAAATCCGAATATTTTGAGTCTAATTAATTAAATTTTAGATAATTTTTATCAAATACAAATAAAATACTATAGAAATTGTGTTACAGGAATTGCGGCTTTCTGGCGGCCCGAGCCAAGCGGGTCCATGCGCGGGTGTCGACACGCGCGCGCGCCTTGGAGGCCAAGCTCGCCCGCCGCTGCCTGCTGCGTTGCTGCTCGCACGGCGCCGTCGCTTTCCCTTCTAGAGAAGAGATTCGAGGCACGCGCTCCGTGCGCGCGAGGGCGTACAGACTGGAGTGGAGGTGGAGCGACGCGGCCGCCGCGTTCCCAATCGCAGTCCGCCCGGTCGTCGCATGCATGCAGCCGGACGGCCGCCGGGCCCTTTGGGCAAGGTCAGCAGCATATCGGCGTCCGTCGATCTCACCCTTCGGCTCGCTCGTCTCAAAGGACACGGGTCGCCGCCGTGCGTCAACGTCCTATGCCAATATCTTTTTGGACTGCCGCATGCATGGTCCTGGTGATAAGGTGATGCTGCCTGGGCGTCATCGACGTGCTGGTCTGTGTTGACGTGCAGATCAGATGCAGTACTTTCAAGGTCAAACATCGGCAGAGCGCACAACTGTACAACACGTGATATACAAGAGGATGGTTTAACTAGTGGTTAGGCTCTTCGGATCCACTGAAGTGCGATCAGTTGACAACTCAAAACCATACAGCTTCTAGGACGCCAGGTCGTTAAGAGCCGCCTAGGACTAGTAGTACGTACTACTCAATTGCACAGCAGTACAGCACCGACAAAGTTACATGATTGCCTTTTAATTTGCTCGACTCGACTCGATCGAGAGGCCTCAAAATTTCCCGCTGCGGTACGGAGGGCGTTTAAAAACTGTTCTTGCCGTGCAGAGCTATTACCGCCAAATCTCAGTTTTTATGAATGAGAAACTGTTCTTCTTTCCATTTGGATATAATTTTCTCTTTTCCAGAGCGTGTTAATTAATGCACTCATACGTAAATCGCAATGACTTCTCTTTTTCAGAGCAGTGTAACCATACAAAAGCCATGCAGATGTTGGAATGAAATTTCTTTATCTAAATTTGAGGGTTTTTTTAGGAGAATATAGAGTTTGTTTTTGTTTTTTAAAAGTAGCAGAATATAGAGTTTTTAGTTGGCATCATCATTTTGCTCGCCTTTCTTCTTCTTGGGCTAAGATCAGTCCAATTAATTTGTTTTTTTAGGAACACCAGTCAACTGCGTCCTCACCTGGGCCACAAGAGAAACCAGTTGCAACTTTGGGCCAATCAGTGGGCTGTTGCTGCTTTTGGAATCGGAGGCCAGCAATTCCCTTTGGCGAAAATGGATGGACTAGATCTAATATTCACAAGCCCATAACTTTGACCTTAGCCGGAACCAGTTTCATTGTCTAAAAAAAAAATTCGACCCAACATGCCGACAACCAAACGTTTGTTCCCACGGCGAGCTCAAATTATACATATTACTTTTTCAGCTTTTTGTGAGAGCTAGCAAATATGTTGCAATAGAATATGCATTTTCATTATTTGGTCATTCAATAATTTCAATTGATTTGTGGCTTGGAGATTCATGTGATCTGACGGGTTGAAGAATACTGTTCCCAAATTTTTCAATATTAACCGCTCCCTCCGTCTCAAATAAATGTCATTTTCGCTTCCAAAAAAAGTCAGCATTTTAAAATTACCAAGAATTATGTATTAAAATACTATATAAATATTTATGCTAAGCAATTAGTATCATCGAAAAGATCTTTAAGTCTAGTTTTTTAATAAATTTATTTAGAGATATAAATGTTGCCTATATTTTCTACAAACCTAGTTAAAGTTGAGAAAATTTGACCTGCACGCTTTCTATGGCGTCATTCTTTTTGACACAGATGGGTTGTAGATATAGATTAGACTGCCCATCTCACATTGTCACCAACGAACTTTTCGTTTTTGGTGTCGTACAAGTGAGTGAAGACTATGTTCCTTCACTCCATCAGGTAAACAAACAAGACCTAGTGCGCCTTTTCTTAGACAAAAGACAACAATAATGCTCAAGAGTGCACACAAGATATAAAAGTCTCAACCAAAGTAAAGTACATCGAGATCCAAAGTTGTCGACATATGTGAAATGCAACTATATTACTGAAGAAAAAAAACCATACATGTCGACATATGTGAAATCCCACTATACTACTGAAGAAACATACTGAACTCTCATACTCCTATATATATATGGTCTGGGTGCGCTCTCTGTCTCTCTCCTTTCCCTCTTGGAACGTCAAAGGCGGAGGCGGCAGTCCGACGAATCTTGGAGCGCAACCAAAATGTGTTCCCAGACAAAAAGTGCAGATCAGCAGGCCATAAACCCCATCCGGTTAACTTGAGCACCCACAAGAAAGTGCTGATTATATTCCGGCTGGAAACCGTCGTGATCGCCCGGTCGATGTATCCCTCTGTCCGGCCGGCCCCACGGAACCGGCCGAAGCATCGCAACGTGGCGGCGCAGAGAGCGCACAGTAACGATGAATGATCCAGGCGATCGCCGGAGCCCATTCTTTTGTCGCGTGGCGGCATGGGAGATGGGCCACTCGCCATACTGACGAACACGAAAAGGCCTGTGCTGTGCCACCCAGCAAGCATCAATCGCTTTGCTGTTGGAAGTGTGGATGTGGGTCATTTGTCGCGAGCACGGACACGAGTGAGCAGTGCGCGTGCACATGATCACCACGCCACGCACGGCAGCTCCTACGATAGCAGCTCAAACAAAAGGCTGCCAGCATGCTCCCCAGCTGATCATCGCTGACGCAGAGGCAGATGCTAGCCGATGTCCACAGTCCACACACACACACACAAACAGTCCGCATATCGACATCGGAATCCAGATCGGCGATCCGCCGTGGCCACCGCCGGCCAGCCACATGTCCGGCCCAGGTCCGACCGCCGTCCATGGAAGGCAGGCATGGAGCCGCGCGAGCGAGCGCGCGCCCAGAAACCAAAAGCCGTGTCCGCCGCGGCGGGCGCATCCGCGCATGCGCGGCCGCGGGCGCGACGCCTGGCCGCCGTTACGGCCGATGCGCGCGTGCGCGGCTGCGGTTGGTTCGCTCCTGAAACCGACGCCGAGGCCCTATGTCGGCAGCTCGGGTTCCCTTGAAACCCTTTCCCGTGAAGGATTCCCGACGCGATTAAGTTGGGTTTGGCTTCGCCTTTTTCGTTCCCCGATGCCTCGTCGTCGATCTCCAAATATGCGCCAGCGCGGCGGGTACCTGCGGTGGTCTGGGACCGTGGCAAATGGCACTCACTCACTCTCACGGCATTTTCAGCGAGGCGGCGTGGAACATCTGTCTGCCCTCTGAACAACACAAAAGCGATCGATCACAATGTATGGAAGGAAAGGCATTGGTGAGTGGTGGTCACAGATGGTACACCACTCGCCACTCGTTCCGTCCCCTTGTCCACACCTACTCCACATGTGTCAAGGACGGCTGATTGGCTGGAAAACAACTGTAGCATCCACGTCGTCTCTATAGCTAGATCAGACGTACTGAGTACTACTGTATGTGGCCACTCGCCACCACTCATCATTGACGCCCAAGCTCGATCTACAGTAGTATACCATAATGGTTGATCGGGACGCCAAGGTTAACTCTGCTTTCTAAAAGCACGGGTGGTGCCCCGAGCTCATTACGGGAATCCATTGCTTTCAGATCGCTGGACCACACCACACGTACAATGTCTATAAAGAGATTGGTTAGTACAAATTCTTATCGGCGACCTTATAGTGACCGTTACCGGTTAGTGCTTTTCTATTGGTTAGTGCCGGAGGACCCACTTTCCAGTGACACTACTTGAAGGACACTTTCGCTCATATAAAATTCCAAATTATTGTTTATTTTTTGGCTTTGTACCAAATCAAATTTCTTTAAATTTAAAATATTTTTTAAAAAATACGTAGTAACAACTATAATTTCAAATAAGTGGGATATCAATACATATTCCATAGAGATTCAACGGAAATAAGTTGATGATAATGTATTGGTGTTAGTGTGTTTTTTATAAACTCAGGAGTTAGAGCAGAGCTTATAATTATTGTTCTCTCATCGTCATGTATTGCTATGTAATGGTGGTGCAACTTGTATCGCATCCGTAGAAATTTCACCGCCATAAGATAGTACTAGGAAAAGAAATGAAGATGAGAGAACAATAGCTTTAAGCTAAAATATACGGCGACGACAATTATATGGAGTTCGTTTTGATGAAGGAAAGGACCAATACAATAACAAACACAGAAAAGGATTATATTTGTTATTATATGACAAATGACTAGATACCGGGGCTATTTAAGTGGCCACCTTATTTGCTAACTAGAATTTCGAAAGGATGGAGTACCGTTGGCACAATCATCGACTTGGTGGGTAGCTACACCGATGACTTACCGGGAGGCTGTGGTCAGTGGTCAAGAAGCAAGATGGTCCAACTACTACAGGTGAGGTCAATTATAAGCGCGCCTACATCTCGCACTAGCGACTCACCCTATTATGATAATAGCCTCGTTGATTTGATGGACACTTGAACAGAGCAGCTACTGTAGCTTCCTAGGAGGCACTATACATGCTTGGCTTTTACCGTTTCACGCACGCGCCAAAGATTCCTCTCTTCTCTTCCCTGTCGTCTGATGAGTCACGATAACTAGCGAGACATCCAGGGTTGTCTGTGCTCGGGACCCCCGCCTCAGCCCGCCACATATTCACAGCACAGATTGCATTTGCACCCCGCACCCCCCAACCCCCCCCCCCCCCCCCCCATGTCAGATCTCTCAGGGAAACAACACTGCTGGCTGGTCCTGAACCCGGATGGACGAGTGAGATACAGGGCAGGCAGGAAAGAAGGAACAGCCCATGTTATTTCCGTCGCCTCGCGTGTACCACCGCCACCCTAGTGCAGTGACGGCACCACACTACATCAGTTACGTCATCGCTCATCGTTCAGCTAGTCTTGTCTTTATCCATCCATCCCCACTCTATTTCCCACAGCGCGCTCACTGATGGCAACCACCGCTCGCCGCCGGCAGACCCCTCTTGCTTTGCTCGCCCTTGGACCTCGCGGATCCAACGCCGCGCCCTTGCTACTGCTACACACACGGAGGCGCTGGTCGACATGGATGGACGCGGCTAT